>CM050932.1:1820000-2255146 GCA_027742785.1 Vigna reflexopilosa
CCAACAGACATATTTCTCAAACCAACGAATTAATTTCAAATAAAGATAAAGGAGGGCTGCCCAACATGATGTCACTCAAATTCAACTTGTATTGCATCTAAATGCCTTCAAAATGTAAAGCTAGGACGACAACCCCTAAACATGATAGAAAAGGTACTTTTTTAACAACTGATAAAAAAAACTCATGTATCATTACAACTATTGGTGAATCAAATAATTGAAGTGTCAAACACAAATACAATTAGATTTCCGGAATTATTCACTGTTTATCCACACCGTAAAAACGCAACGAGGAGGTAGACCTACAAAATGGAAAAGAATTCCTGAAATAACTTCTGAACGATAAAAGCTCAGAAGCCAAGCGTAACAAGTAAATTTCATTGAAGACCCCAATTAGGGATTTCTTCTTACATGCTAGAGGCTCATCACGGCTGAAAAATAACTAGTTCACGTTTGAGGTTCAAATGGCTTTGACTTAAAACATGATCGAACAAAACCACATCGCATTCAGTCATGTTTCTCATCGAACAATTTCATTCATTTAAAATATACAAATATGATGAAATGTACAAAAACACAAGACAAAAATACCATTTACGTGTGTCAAAATGCCTTTAAGTCTAGCAAGTAATCTACAACAACCATCAATAATCCGGGTAAACAATATATATCTAACTAACATTAACTCAAAAATAGAATGTCCTAAACATTAAACTATTTTGCAATTCAACTGAAGCACCGTAATTAAGTTCGCATAAATAAAGAGAACCCAACCACAAAGCCCACCTGGGGGCAAATCATTAGTAGAAAAAAATCAGCTAACCCAGTACAAATTGTTTTAACACGTACATATAGGCAATACAAACTATCACCATTTTCCCTCAATCGATACCAAATATAAATGAAGCTACCACACAAAACAAAAAAAAAAAATACGTATATAATCAGCTGTCCAGAACCATGCGCCATTTACTCCATGTCATAGAAACGAAACAGGGATAACACCACAAAAAACACAGATTGACCGATTTAATTCTCTCCCAAATTACCTGATTTTGCACTGCCTTCGCCATTCTTCGGAACTCCTTTTTCATGACAGACTTGTGAAGCAAAGAAGCAGGCTTATTTTGTTTCCTTGTTTTAGTTGTGGCCAGTATTACAGATTGGTCTTTACCAGCAGGCTGAATAGTGACGGTTTTCTTGTTCGCCAAACCTAACATGAATTCACAAACAAAGAATGATTATCCACAATAACCTGGCGTCAAAATAAAGAGTGTAAGCACGTAATCAAAGCTTAAAAATTCTACAATAACTAAAACCTAAAAATCAACAACACATTTAAAATAAATTCCACTTCACTAACAATATGATTACCAGAGTACTTGAAAGTGTTGAGGTTGTAGAGATTATTGGGCTCTCTGCTGAACTGCACGCTCTGAGTGCCCCTTCCGAACTCTTTCACCAAGAAAGAGTTGTTCTTCTTCACGATCTCCCAAATCAATTGTCCTGGCACTGTCGTCATTCTTCTTCTACTACTACTACTTTCTCACCTGATACGACCACACAAGATCTAAATTGAAATCACAAGAAACTTCGCTCGTTCTGCAGGAGAGAGTGAAGAAGAAAGCAAAGGTATTCTTTCTGTCACGATTTATAGCGAGTAAAATGGAAAACCCTAATTCAACGCCTTCGAATGGACCCAGTCTGATTGTTTACTGTTAATGGGCTGCAACCCAAATGCATACACCCAAAATGGCCAAAGCCCAAATGTATAGACGCCCACTTATAAAAGATTCCACCGCTGAGAATAAAAAACACGCGTTTTTAATGGGAAATTAATTGAATTAATTAACAAATCTGATATGACAAGTATATTATTTTAGTACTTTCTATATTTTAAGTTAAAATCTACTTAGGCATGAATCAATTTGAAAAAACATGACTCAGGTACTTAAAAATAAACTTTTAATTTATATACAAGTCAATATTAGTTTTATAAAAAAAAAGTATTTTTTCTTGTTTTCCTGTCTTAGATGCACTTAAGAAGAAATTAAGAACATGATTTATAAAATTCAGTAATTTATATTTCAATAAAACTATATCGTAACTAGAACACTTTTTCTCTTCTTCGATCTTAGAACTTGAGAATTGTCTGTTCGAAAAAAACGTAAGAGATTAATCCAACCCTACCCAAGTAGTGACTTGGAGGGAAATCTAAAGTAACATGAACTATTATGATATTCCTCCAAATTTTCTACTTGGACGTACCCATTAATCCAAAAATCGAGACCAAAAGCCAACGCTAGAAAGATGTAAATAAATATCTCTGGAACTAATACACATCACCATCAACAAAAGAGTCATATCTTAAATACATCTATATCGTTTTCCGCCATATCTCATTTTAGGATAATGATACTATTTAAACAATATTTTTTTATAATATTTTAATATCATTTATGTGTGTCATTTTATGATTGGTTCAAAATTACTTCACAATCAATAATAATAATTATAAATATTACCATAAACCAATCACATAATACGTAAACAATATTAAAATGTTGTCAAAATATCATTATTCTTCATTTTAAGTTTCACATGAGAGAGAAGCATAATAAAATATATAAATTTTTAGGTAGTTTCTTAAGTACTTTCAATTGTATTCTCTTATTAGAATTGGGATTTCCATTGCATAAAAGTCACCTTAAAATACAAAACTACTTTTAAACTGATAATTAAATATGTTTTCTTCTTCTTTTTTTATGTAGAGTTGAAAATCTCCATAAAACTCTCTTTTATACTTTCTCTGAGTTTGTTTAGGTAGTTCTGAATTTTTTTTGTCAAAATTCTTCTTTATCTTTCATCAATGAGAAATACTTTGACGCTTAAGCGAGTAATTAATCCGATAGAGAATCGCAATAAAATCTTAAATTCATAATAAATGTAATTACATATTTATTTACCTTTGATCTTTATTTATAGGTTTCAAAATGGACTTCTGATTAATGAAATCCTAATCACGATCCAATCAGGACTCATTTTTCACTAAGTAACTCTTACCAGAGTAACATTCATCAGGATCAATGTTTATGAATCTTTATTCATGGAAGTCGTCTCCCACCTCTATGATTGTGCGATATGTTAATAAGTAATATTTATTTATCATGGTTGGATGGTGCATGACGATGGTGACCGATGCTGACCGCAACTTGTTTGGACCGGTCACCCCTCTTTGATGATCTCATCCAATCGGTCCAGTGGGTATACCGTATTTTTATTCCTCAACTCTCAGTTTAAGTTGAAATTATTATTTTTTTCAAAATTTTGAATCAATTTAGTTTTTCAACTTTAAAAAGATGTAAATTTAATTATTTTAACCAATTTTTATTAAATTTACTTGATGTTTTAAACACATTTCATAATAAATTTTAAATTGTTTATATTATTTAATATATTTTTTCTTCATATATTATTAATTGAAAAAAATATTCAAAAATTCAAATAAATTTAACAAAATTTAATTAAAATAACTAATTTGTGACAATGTAAAAATTAAAGGATTAAATTAATCAATATGTTAATTCTAACTTCTACTAAAAGTTAACAAGTTAAGGAAGAAAACATATTTACCCATGATTGGACCTGGTCAAATTGAACTACAGTGGGTCCACAATAGTTCCCTTTGAAGTCAATTTAAGACGACCGCACGACTATTCGAAGTGTTTCATGTCATAATACATATCTAGAACCAACACCAATATATCCAAAATTTTCGTGGTAGAGATTCATTCATAGAAACTAAATTTGCGAGGATGTGGATGCAAAGTGGAAAACCAATTGCCAAGTAGAAAACTCATAAATAAATTAAAACAAAATGTGCATTAATGGTTATTTCCTTTTAGCCTCGTCAACCCTCTATTGAAAATGTATATAATTATGAAAAATGATACTTTTGACACTTTTGACAAATTTTTTACACCGAACACATGACACGTTTTCATTAGTAAACGTTTGAGAAAATAAAAAAAATAACTATTTAAAAAATTTGTTTTCTCAAACGTTGATCAATAAAAACGTAACACGTGTTCGGTGTTAAAAATTTGTTATCTTAAAGGTGTCAAAATATCATTTTCCAATAATTATATATGGTGCAGTTCTGTACCTCCAACCAGAATCAATGAAATCAACCTCCATTACCAAAAAATATTTAATGGGCAAGTTAGCTAGCCGAGTAGGACACTACCATACAAACAGCCATAGGTTTTTCAAAAAGCTATTATTGAAAACAGCATACAACAAATTGCGCATGTAAAATACACAGATACGGTAAATAAATCAGAATCTCCAACTCATGGCATTGGCAACACTTCTACGTGATCAGATTGAAAACAATCTCACTACAACAACATTCATATCTAAGAAAATACATGCTGTCTTTCTTTCTCCCGTCATTGGTAAAAGTGAAGAACACCACCATCCACAAACATAAAAATCCAACACAAAAGAAACTTTAAAATCGATCCTATTGCAGTGGCTTACTCGTTTGTGATCTCCATAGCACGATATATATGATATACCAATATCCCAAAGGCTTTAACTTAAGCTACTGATATATATAAATCTTTTCACAACATGTTTAAATATACATATATATCAGAATACTCATAAATTTTCATAGCTTGACCCAGGAGTGAAAATTGCAAGGTTAGACCACCCGTTAGTACCATTCCAACAGCTTGAATCACCATTTTGCATACTCAGAAAACTTGCTGCATTCCCATTCCTTTCAATCTCCAGCACAGGGTTCCGACCAGAACCAGGATCCGCCAGGTGACCCGAACTAACATTCTCCCCAAATTCTTCCATTTGCACAGCTTTTAGATTCGCCCCACTCGATTTCAGACCCACCAAGAGGTTCCCCAAATGAGCACCCGATGCCAAAAGAGAACCGAAATTCCCACCACCACCACCAACAACCGGGTTAGGGCAAACACGAGTCGGGTCGGGTTCTGGAGCAGGTGACGGGGAAGCGCGTTTGGTGTTGGTGGATGAGGATGATCGTTTGGCGTTCTTTCTGCTTCCACCCCCAACGGGGATGTTTCTCAAAGCACCTCCTTTGGTCCAATACCTTCTGCAGTTCTTGCAAAAATGGCGAGGCTGCGAGAGGTTGTAGTTGTTGTAGTAACAGAACTTGGTGTTGACGGAATCGCAACGCGGACACTTAAGCTGCTCTTGTTCGGGAAAGTGGGGTTTCAAGGGCTGGAACAAAGCTGGATCCTGCATTCTCCTATTCGAAAAAAGAGTTCACTTTGGAAGCACCTTTTGTTTAAGATCTCAGAAGAAGTGAGGGGAAAGTAGAAAGAAGACAAAAAGGTGGGATTTTTGTTGAAAGGATGAGAAGGGTTGGTTTGGGAGGAAGTAGAGAACCGACCAAAAAAATCCTAATAAATGAAGGTGAAGAAACAACCTTTTGTATGCAGAAGCGAACGAAATACAGGACGAAGTTGTTGTGTGTTTGAAGATAAAGAAATGAAAAGCTCAAAGGGACAGAAAGTTACAAGGGTGTGATGGATGAGTGGAAAGGCAGAGAGATTGATTGGTGAGGTGATTGAGCTAGGAAGTTGACTTGTGGAGGGAGGAAACTGGCTGAAAAATAGGCAGGGATTTAACTGGGCTCAGCAGATAGCTAACAAGATTCGAGAAATTAGGGAAAGTAAGGATATTTGAAGAGTGAGTTTGAAAATGTTGATGGAGATTATAGAGATTATAGAGATATGAGATATGAGATATGAGATGACCTAACGTGAATGTGACGCGTGAATGATAACTACCTCTCACTCCGCAGCCTTCAGATAGAAAGGGAAAGTGCATAGTCTCTTCTCTTCTGCACACTGCTCCAAAGATTGCCATCACCCTTCTGCTATATTCCCGAATCCACTTAACCAAACTTAACTAACAAGTTAAATAACAACTTTTTCTTTTTACACTCATCTTTTCTTCTTCTTCATAAACATCATATATAAAACATAGTAAAAATCTTATCATTAAAACGAAGTGCTTTAGGTGCAAGATCCCTATCATCAATGACAAATCATCCTTAGAAAAATACACAGATGACTAATGGTGAATAACTAACCACCCTTGTGTCGTTGGTCAATAAGTTCTAAACAAACAGACAACAAACAATAAATTTTAGTTGGTTTGATTCAACATCTGGTACAAGAACTGTACAATTAAATAGAATGTAATAAAAAAACCGGTAAAGAGACAAACAAGAATATCGAGAGAGGAATTAACCATAAGAACATATATTCCCTGTGCTTATAAACTAATAAACATGTGACTATCGAATCAACTCAACACGGTCTTCTTTTCTTTCATTTGAATGTTCGCGATGTTGGAATGACTCTGTTAACTTAATTATCAGATTAATAGAATATCATCCAAAATGACCTCATCACTGTAAATTAATAAAAAACATATATTTTAAGAAAGGGACGTGACCGACATAGATCGTAGATCGAAGCTTGATGAGTTGGGTGAGCCAAGCCAGGCGAGTGGGTTAGAGCCGCCGGCAACTGTGGCCCAGTGAGTCCACGACAGGCTTGCGCGTGAACAAAGCAAGAGCCACCCATCATGATGTGGTTTTGATCAATGGATCTGGACCGTTGAATCGTATCGATGGGATTGGGAAGGGTTCTTGCGTTGAGTTATCGCCACCCCAACATAGCCACGGTCAGTGTCACCTCCGACATGTGGCAGATCCCCATAAGTGGCACACGCACTAGCAGTAAGTGGGAGCTGCTGGTGATAAGGCTATAGTGGTAAATTTGGTATTGGGAAATGCTAGAGCGACACGCGGGTGAGACGTGAAAGAAGGTGGGTCCCAGGGTTTTGTATTCCCATTGGGTTTTTGACTGGGGTGGTGACTGTGACGTGGAGGGTGAGGCTCAGGAAGCATGTGGGTCCTACGGTTGTAACGAATTATTTGGACGGCCATGATTTGATATGGTTGATGGATTAGAATTGAAGAGAGGCACCGTCCTCGTGCGCACACCGCATAGTTGAATGATTAAGTGGGCCCCATTTACAACTAAATCTCTGAATTGATTTAAATCTGATTAGAAGACCTGATTTTATTTTATCAGATATTAGATTAACGGATAAATAAATTTTGGAAAAATCAATTCGTAGAGATAAATGTAATTCACATAATCATTTATGTGACTCTATGATCAACTTACTGAAATTTACTTTTTATTTCTAATGAAAATTGCCAAGTTTACTTTTACATAAAAGTAGACATAGTTATTTTATTTGTTTATTCTTGTTATTTAATATACAGAAAACAAGTCCACTTCTTTTTAGTTTTAATTTTTTTTATAAAATAAAAACATCCAATAAAAAAAATATAAACTCTCTCAAATTAAGAAAAAATAATGTTGTGGATGTAAATTAAATTCACTGGTTTTCAACATCGTAATTGATAAACAATAGAAGCACACAAAATCAATATAAAAGAAATTAAAACAAAGTGTATTCTCTAAGTGGAACAAAACTAAGAAAATTAATAATAAATAATATACTTTTGATTTCATAAAATAAATAAATTTTGAATTCAATTTCTTTAAGACATTTTTTGTCATTGAGTAATAAGTTGTTATTAAATACAAATTAAGTAATTGTATTAAAACTTTTATAGATATTAAAATCCCTAGTGAATTCTTGAGAAAGTATAGTAAGTATAGCAATATATATATAAACAATTTGAAATTTTAATATCTGAATTTTATACTATAACGCGGTGAAAATTTATGTGTTAGAGTTCTTAAAATATAAAAATTACATATTATATGATATTTTCAATTAGACTTTCTTATATATATATATATATATATATATATATATATATGAGTATTTTTAATTAAATATTTATTGTACATTGTATATTATATATTACAAAAATTATATTTTTCAATTGAGTTTATTAGATTAATGAGAGTATACATAAGTACTTATATAATAGACTTCAAGTCCGTTATGTTTAGATACATGGGTTAAAAATACCTTAAATTTGTATTTTATTTTTCTTATATTGTTGTAGATAGTATTATGAGATTTAGTTTAGATTTTTGCTTTGAAAAGTATGGATGCAACTAAGACCAAAAGGCATAAGAGAATAGTTTATGTGTTTTAAATTTTTTTAAATAGTATATTTTATGGTTTTTATTACACAACAACGGTCATATATTTTTTTTTTTAGTTTTTGAGTTTTCACGATATATTTTTGTTTTAATTTTTTTTTATCTTTTTTATCTTATTAGTAAAGTAATTATCACTGGTAAAAAATGTATCTTCTTCATAATATTTTTTTCATCAAAGTTTGTGTTAGTTAATTTTTCGTTAATTACGTAATGTATTTGTTATATTATTAAATTATCTTACGCACTTTTTATTCGTATGTTTTGTGATTAATTTGAAACAATGTTACAATTAATATAAAAGACAACTAATTTTTATCATTTCAATTAAAAAAACATGTTACATAATGATATAATCATATTCCTCGATAACTTTTATATTATTATTTACAATAATGATGATTGTTATTTAATGTTTTTAGCAAGAGTACAGATTATCATTTTACATTAATTATAACAATATTTTATTTAATCTCAAAACATATGTAAATACAAACAAATAAAATGATAAAATAAAATAATAATTTAATTAAGGAAAAAAGTAAAGAATAAAATTTAAATTAAAAAATATAAATACTAAAAAATGAATAAATTTAAATTTATAAATTTCTTAAATTTTAATTATCCCTTTTCAAAATTGTTATTTAAACCAATGTGGAATTTGGTGGTATGAAGACAAACAATATCGGAGGTATTTCAAAATATTTAGGGTTAAATATGTTTTTAGTTCCTATACTTTAGGGCGATTTTGGATTTAGTCTCTCTTTCAAAAACTTTAATTTTAGTTCCTTTACTAAATTTTTTTAAACTTTATTTGTTGTTTCAAACGCGTTTCTCAAATAAAGTTAAAAAAAATTGGTAAAAAAGACTAAAACTAGAATTTTCTAAAGTTGAAGGACTAAATTATACCTTAGTTTGAAAGAGGGACTAAATCCAAAATCGCCCCAAAATATAGAGACTAAAAAAATATTTAACCCAAATATTTATTCTCTCGTTTAAATTGTCAAACACTAATGCTTCTTCAATACTTAGTTTGTTTCTTCATGCAATCTTAAATGAGTGCAAACTTAAATGAAATTTTACTCTAAAATACAACTCAATAAAATTTGATAATATCGGTTCATTCAATTTTATTGTCACATATATAATTTTCTATATTTTTTCTTTAAGAACAAAATCAATGACTAATATTTTTATGAGTAAAAAAATTATTTTTTAAATATTATTTATTCACGTAGGTAATTCACCCCAAATTATATCATAGTTTATTAAAAATAGACTCTAATAATTTTGCATAAATAAATATTAAAATTATGTTTAACTTGCATATTATTTTAGTTTTCAAAATTATTAATCAAAATAGAAAGATAACGTTTTACTATGATGCTGAAATTAGACAAACATTCTCTTCTCTTTCATATTTACCTAAATTTTCTTAAAGATACAAACTTAAATGATTTTGAGAATTTTAAATATGATTAATGTGTCTAGTGATCATTATAAGATTGATTTATAAGTAAAATTAAAAGAGATGATAAGAAAGGTTGTAAATTTAACTTTCTTCAATTACATTTAAAAAATGTAAAATTGGTTTGGTGAATTTAGAACAAAATTTGTAAATTTAATCCACTGTTAAAATACTAGAAAACTAACATTAGTTTATTAAAAAATATATTAAGTTATTAGATAAAAAACTTTTTTTTTTCATAATTAGAATTGGATTTTAAAAATTTGTCCTTTGCAGAGATACACATGGTCAAGGAGAGTGGGTGTGAGTGTTGGAGTACCATGGTCCTGTCATGTCGATGTCTCTTTCCCGTGCAACACGCCACCAAAACATCATCGTCCAAACCAAACCAAAGACCCATTTCCCAAACCTATTAACCTACACCTACACCACAACACACTCATTTCCTATTCTAATTATAAAACCCTACCAATATCACTAGCCCACTCACATTTTCATGTCATGCATACATCCAAATAAATCACATCATCATGTATCAAGTCAACGCAAGTTGACTGGTCGCCATCTACTCCTGACTCTCATGACATTTCTTTCCATCGTCTACACGTTTCTTCTTAGTAAATTACCTCCCTGCTTCCATTACATAAGGAAGAGATGATTGCAAAATTGAAAGTGACGTGATTTCAAAAACCAGGTTAGATTTTATGTTACAGAAAGCCATGACCACAAGTGATTGTATTATTAAGTACGATGATGTTTTGTCTCAAAATTGTTTCTTCCATTAGAAGTTACTACTTATAAAAACACCTCTATTATAAGAAATTAAAACACAACCTTCCATTCAAAATACATTACTCAGACAATATGAATGTGGTTGTTCCTGAGATTCTCTGCTATATATTGCAGCAAATCCAACACGTAAAAGCAAAGTATGCTTAATTCCAATTGAGTTTTAAACGGGTATTTGCCTTGAAGCTTCTTCAAATGCTAATGTGCACACAATTAGCAACAAGTGAAAGAGAATTGCTCATAATTTAAATAGCTTTTAAGCAACATAAATCTCCACCACGGATTTCACAAATTATTATGTTTGTCATGTTGACCGAACTTTGTTAACTTCATACATAAAATTATCAGAATGAAAAACATAACGTGTAAAACTGGACCGAAGCCTTATGCTATGCTGTTTTCAAGAATGAAGCTGATGGTTGTATGGTACTCTAACAGTGTAGTTCTATTTAAACATAGTAGCCAGTGAATGTAAATCCTCGGCCAACGATCTCACCTCCCCAAAACCATGCAAAACATTCTAGTCCGAACAAAGCAGCAAAGCCAACATTCTCCCTGTTTAGGTCCTTCCAGTTCTTCACCATGTTCTTTGCATGATCCAATTCCTTCCAGGATGAATTGTAACGAAGAGGAATGCTGCAGAAAATAAGCAAACAGTTCAATACCAGAAAGAACACAAAGCACATACCATCTGTGATTCACATACCATCTTTCAAATGGAAGGTTATTTCCTACTTTTTATTTTATTTTCACGGTTTTGAAAATCAAGGACTATTAAATTTAGAAGAAACATTTTAACAAAATGAACAAACATAACATAAAAGTAGTTGCTCACAGTGACCAAACAGCGATGTTCACAACAAAATGAAGCCTAATTGTAGTGTGACTACAGAGCAGTTAACAGAACTGAGAAAGTGAAGAAGCAAGAACCTGGCAAGGCGAGTATAAAACAACTGTTTGGCCAATGATTTGCATTTTTCAACGGTGGGTGGATCTTGGATGTAGTGTTTGTTCTGCTCCATCAATAACTTGTAGTAGGAAGCTCCATTTTTTGCCACTACTTGCGAGACTTCGTTCACCTTTGACTGTAACTGGGGAATCTTTGATGCCATGTATTTCCTGTACAATGTATTAATATCAATGTTGTTGGCAAAGATGGAACATATATTCAAATCTTATGATTAGATTCTCCTAAAACATCCATTTATGAAGAACATAAAAAAAATTAATCTCAATACCTTCTTCAAGTAATTAGAACGATATATGTAATAGTATCGAGGTTTTAAATTAGATCTTCATAGTCAAGAAAACAGATTTTTTTGAGTTAAAAAAAAAAAAAACAAGAATGTCTACAGTTACATTATGTAAACACGTAGTTATTATGTATCCTTCAAACATCCTAGGAAAAAGCATCCAATTGCACCTACCTACGTTGTATGGTGAAAAGTGTAGGTTTGTGTTAGAGAAGTTCTAGGTTGTGAAATTGGAAATCAAGAAGGACTCATAATTTCAGGGGTTAGTGACGGAATGACCTGTGTTTGGTAGAATTACAAAGACATATATGGATCTTCATCAAAAGAAAGCAATGAAAAATGCGATAGCAGAACATAAAGAGGAGAAGAACATTATCGATGGAACATTGGTTTTGGTCAGTACCAGAAAAGGGTAGTTTGTTGAGAATTGATACGAGGAAAATGGAGAATGCAGCCTCCACTCAGCGATTACCGTTTCCACCCGCTATGTCGCCTTCTACTCCTCTGTACTTTGACTGCTCTCGCTTCTTATATATATAACAGTTAAAATACATCCTGAGTGAATTTATATTTATATATATATATATATATATTTATATATATATATATATATATATATATATATATATATATATATATATAAAAATTTAACTATTTTCATAATTTATTATTTTTTAACAATTAATTAAAAAATAGAAAATAATACAATTTAATATATATGTTGTATAAATAATATTAAAAAGCTCACGTAACCATTATTTTTAAAAGAGAAACTATTAGATTTTTTTGAAATAAAAGAATTTATTCAATTATTAATTTTATTAAAAAATAAATTATTTTTATTCATTAAAGGATTAGATTTTCTAATCAAGTTAACTTCTAATAAATAAATTGTTAATAAATATCAATGCATGGATACATAGTTTAAAAATAAACAATAAAATAACACTAATCACTTAAGTATTGTATTAAAATTATTAAAAAATAAATTTATTTTAACATATTTTTAAAAAAAGATGAACTTCATTTTGTTCTTAAATTTTAACCGAATCCAAACTATCTTGGTATTTGGTTAATTATGATTTTGGTAAATAACTTATAACATGATTTTTATTTTTATTTTTATTTTTATTTTTACTCAACCGTCTTATTATATCCCTATACTTAATAAATTAATAAATATATAAATAAAGTCTTTTTCGACCAATAATGTTAAATTATTTTTTGACAATAATTTGTCTTATAAAATAAAAAATAATAATTAACATTGGGAAAAGAAAGACATATTTTAGTAGTTTTAGGACCGATAACATAATTAAATCCTAGTATTTATGTCAAAATGTTCTTTACAGCATGCACACTCAAAGAATCACTTCCGCTTCCTCTATCAATTACTCTACAACGCTAAGCTCATTAAGTATTTTAAATCAATTTTAGAGTATATATGTTTTTACCTTTTCATTTTTAGAGTATATATCCACCTTAAAAACGCAGCATTTCGCATACGCATGAAAAAAATACCTTATTACATACATAGTTGTAGATTCAATGCACGTGAACTTAAGTTTGGAACATGAAATTCATACAAAATTTGGGGCTTATCCTACATTGCAGCCTAAAGTTATTACCTCTCAACAGAAGAAAAAGAGATTAACAGGTACTGCTACTACTATTTTACTACAGAAAAATCAGACTTTGAAGCATGTCAAATTAAATTGCAACACAATTAATCAATAAAAAAATGCACTGCAGGTTTCAACTGCTCCATCCCACAGAGATATATATCTGGGCAAAAAGGAAAAGAAAAACTACATTTTTAATCTGAATCCTAGTGGCAGATATTGAACATCCTTTAGTATCTGTTGTAGGAGAGCTACAATCACATTTTCTTCTTCACTTGCAAGCCAAACACAATTTGAAACATTGGTTGCACCTTCTCTTTCAGAAGAAGATACAGAAATAGAGGGAAAGAATAGTAGGGTTGTTGAAAGGAGGAAGAGAAAAGAGGAAAAGAAAAAGAGAGAGAGAGATAGATGCCGGCCATCCAGTGACAAAATAAGGTCTCCTCCCTAACGAGGAATTTGGAAACAGCCACTTCTGGATCTTTTTCTGAAAGCTCTCTGAAGGGCACTTGTAGTGTGAGTTAATAATGTATATGTAGCCTCCAAACCAGTGTGGTTGGTTGGTAAGATGGGAAAAGAAGCAGCCTTCTCCACAGCAATATGACCATGCAGATACATGTTCTTGTCTTCAATCGTCTCTCTTTACGCATAGTACATGTACAAGCTATTCGCAGCAGCACAAGCAATTGAATTCTCACTCGGATGCCATGCTAAGTGCAGCAACTTTGTTGTGAAGTCAAAAGAATTCCCATTAGCATCCACACCAGGGGCTTCTGCTCCTGTTCAACACCATCACATATTGGAACTTGTCATGTATACTAAGTTTAGTATAAACCAACAAATACTTATGGAATCTTTGCTCAAGTAATAGAAAACTGACCTCTTCTCACAACACGTGTTAAACTATTTCCCAGTGATCTAGAAGGCCTCGAAGGGGTTGGAACTTGTCGTCTGAAGGAACGTCAAAGTTAATACAATGCTACTGCAATCTCTAACTAAAAATTATACTTCATGGTGTCAGAGCTTCATACAATTACCTCATTGGGTTTTTACTGGCTTCTAGGGTCGTCGCCTCAGCACTTCCAGGGGCACAACCAAACACACGGAAGAGATTGCTGCCATCAAGTGAAACAAAATTGTAAGAGGCATGATAAACAATTCCAATGGCGATCGAAGCATGGATTAAGTTTGTATAACAGACCTGTAAGAACCAGTGGCTACACGCAATCCATCACCACTCAGACAACACTCGAACTTGTCAAAAATTGAATCATTTTCATATAAATCACAAAGCTGGCATGTTCAAACAAAAAGTATAGCTGGTTATAATTCTATCGCAGCAGAATTGCAGAAAGATATTCCAGGTTGATCATTACTCAAACAGAGTAATCTAACCTTGGGTCTTAAATACTCGTGAACTTGGAAAGTTGCAACGGGGCCTGAATCCATATTAATGTCCCATAACTAACAAAACAACAAGCAGAAATCCTCCATAGTAAGAAATGAAAATATTGGTCTCTTAATCTACACAATTGAATTCGAAAGGAATAGAGATCTAAATGAATAATCTATATTCCACATTTACTAGAAGTGAAGGTTCATCTCCATCTCAATTTCCCATCCATTTGAGTGGTTTCTTTCCCTGCCAATTTTCCCCACCCATTTGAATGAACTTTTCCTGCCCCTTAACATGGATATTTCTGTCCGTTTTATGCTTTGTGTTTCCATTTCGGTCAAATTTCCATTTTGGTGATGATTTTGCATGATGTAAAGTTAATGTTATTTATGAAGAATTTTGTGTGAATATGTTTTTTTCTCCTTATTTTATTCGTATGATTTAATAACTTTTGTACATGGCTGGCTTTGGTGTAAATTTAACATACATATGAGGTCAAACTCTAGTCAAAACCGTTTAAATAAAAGATGCTAGCTCAACTCAAATAGATGATGCATCTTTGGCAAAAAAGTTAATCGATTATCAATTTGGCAATTTTCGCCTTCAGATTTTGGAAAGCATTTCAATAGCAATACATTTTTCTCCATTTATCATTAGTTAGAAAATAAGTTTCCAAAATATTCATATTTTTTAGCATAAATTAGTTAGTCACATGTTATAAGTTAAAGGAGTTTGACTACCAAAAATTGAAGTCAAAGGGTATAGTTCCAAGAGTTTACGAAAGGTTTAACAGAATATTTTGAAACTAGAAAATTTCAAACCTTTAAAGTCATGTAATCACGACTAAGTATGTATCTTCCATCCTTCCCAAATTTTATGTCTGATATAGAAGCAATAATCTCAGTGAAAAATGATCTTGACCCTGGGGCTTCCTGTTCCTCAAATCTGCACCAAATGGCCAAGGGTATTGGTATTGTTTATTAGAGAATGTACCAGGTATTTTAAAAAATACATAAATTCATGCATATAACTTCAGAAATGTCCTGTATCAATGTCCAGATCAAGAAGGAGAAATAAATGACATTGCCAGAAATTTTACCTACCGTATTGAAATTTGTTAAAAACTGAGCCTAAATGATAGGAATGGGATACTTATTTGTCAGCAACCAGCAAGATTACAAAAAGAATTAAAACAAGATGTACTTACAGTTTGGAATGAGAATCACATAATGCCGATTGTCTCAAGTCAACAAGTCGGATTGAACCCTTTGAACTGCTATAGGCCAACATATTGCAATGTGTAGGGTGAAATTCTGCTGATGTTATAACCTCTGCAATATTAACATCTAGGGTCAAGGCTCCACCAAACCAATACTTGAGTCGGGTAAAAAATAGAAGCACACTATTCTTCTTTCATGTTTTCCCAAAAACCATGAATGACCAATCACTACATTCACATCACACAAAAAGACATCAATACAACCTTAAAACCTCATCAATCACTTGCGAATCCCCTTTCACTGGGAAATACCTAGCCAACCTTCAACAACTTACTTTTACACTCGACTCACTACAGAACCAGGATTCTGATATGTTAAAAATTCTAATCCTTGCAGTGTACTACATCAAACAAAGTGAGACCAGAAAGATTTACACAAGCAAAAGGTTCTCAAGGGATGTATGATTTTGAGTTTGACCTGGCAATTTTTTTGACTATTTTTCCCAACTTTAGATTGAGTCTAAGTGGGCATGTGCAAGCCACACCAGCCCAAAGTTTAGACAATACCTAATCCGAACTGCAGATTTTTAAGAAGTCATCAGGCTATACAGGGTAGTTCATGGCCCATGAACACCTACTATCAGTCAACTACAACTTATATGTTGTAGTTATTTCTTTAAGTATATAAATTGATTAATTTTAGTGTATTACCAAGTTAGAATAATGTTTACACTAAATGATAATTTTTTTGTCAATCTTACCTGTCAGATCCTCCATATTTGCAGGCTTTACATCAACGATATTAAAACTTTGAGAGCTAATTTCCAGGTTCCAAAGGTTTATTCGCAAATCATCGGCAGATATGAAAGTTTCGCCATCACTAGAAGATATGAGCAACATAAGACCATCCAAATTTGATCAGTATCTAGAAAACTACAAAAATTAAAAGTACAAAAGGAACACAAAATCATGCAGACATAAAGCAATACCCAGAAAGAAAATGTGTCATCCTTTCTAGAAACATCACTACGGTAATAGAAACAAAACTAATGAAAACATGATTGACACTGAATGCTTCTAATTATAATGTTGATCCAGAGTTTTCAATTTCAACCAAAATTTGCTAGACTACAGCAAAATACAGTATATGTTAAGAAAACTAAAATTACCTGTTATTTGAAATAGAATTGATATGATAATCATGAGCATGTGCATACACTCTACGACATCGAGCAACTAGGCTGCTTTCATGGCTACTTACCTACATATTTTACAACACGAGTTAGTACTACAAATGGGCAACTGTCGAAGTTTGAAAAAGAATGAAATTCAATAACTTCCAAATCTTTCTTCTCTTTCAAAAATAAAAGGTGCAAAAAAAAAGAATGGAAATAATAAAAAAAAATCTCTATATTTCTCTTCTCACTTCTTCCACTGCTTTTTTTTCTCTGTAAAGGGGACTATGCAGGACAGCTAAAACTTCTTAAAGCACAGTTAGTCAATATGCTATGAGTAGCTTTCTAAAAAGAGATAGGTGAAGGAGCTTTTAGAGAAAAAAAAAAAAAGAAAGAAAGAAAACTAGCTTCTCATTTCATTCTTCCTGTCTCTGCTCTTCCTCTCACCACCGACTCTCTTGTCTCTCTCACAGGCTACCTCCTTTAAGCTAAAAAAGGGGAAAACAACCCAAAATGCTTCTACTTTACTTCATAGCTCTTATTTCAAGTTTAACTTTAAAGTATATTTAAGCAATAAAAAGAAAGGAAAAAATTTGAATCAATTATATGCACCAATATGGTTTCATTTATTTAAATAGAAAATTTTTCAAGTTGTTGTATTATATCCTAAAATGGATTAAGCAACCTTAATCCACGTCATGATTAATATATGTTTCAAGTACCAAGTTTTGCAAGTTCAACCTATTTTTTCCAGGCTGTTTTAACCTCAAAACAATAACTGCATTCATATTTGAAGAAGGAAAAGCAAGCAATGCAGAGCTTTGACCCTTTAATGTTTATCTAAAAAAATTTTGGTTGTTAATAGTAAAAGTCATATCATAGAAAATTTTATCCTGACGAACAAAAACAAAAAAAATAATTGCAAGTGAAAGGGTTGGATACAACTACCATGGGTAATCTCAGTGAAGGTATGCCTCCTGGTGGAAATGAAAACTCATTGCTTATATAATTGTAAGATCTATCCGGAGATCCTCCATTTGCAAGATATGGTCTAGAGCTACTTGAATTGCTTGAACTAGCAATACATCCATTCCCCATTGATTTTGAAAGGTCAATATTCATCTCAGAAATTTTTTTTACCTTCTTTTCTTGAACCTGTTTGACTCTCAGATGAGGAAAAGTACAAATGGTGAGTACAGGATGATGGACTGATCAAATTATTTATATGAAAAATGTGCAAATATGAATGCAACAACATTCATTTTGTATACATGCACAAGCAAAACAACCAATCTGGGTTACATGTTTATTCAAAATAACTTCCCTTTAGGATCCTTTTAGTAGCAAGGCCATCCCTTGTATCTACTTTTCATAACATTCAATCATTTCAATGCATTGAATCAAAATAGCTTATTAAGACACCACAAAGCATATAAAGTTCGGAAGTTAAACTTAACAAGAAAAAGATGTCAGCTGAGGTCTTTTGAAAGACAGATGTGTTCAGAAGACAATCATGATATCATGCACTTGAAAAACTACAACCTATAAATGCATGCACCCTTAAAAGTCATTCCTCTACATGCAAAGTTATCATGTTAATTTAAACAAATAAAAAAAATTATTGATCTCATATAGAAACTGTGATCAGCCCTAAAACCACGATAGTAGGGTTACGTGGTGTATGTTAGGCCTCTTGTATGTTATCAGAAGAGATGGAATTGCAGGTAACACCAGCTGCTGTGAAAGCAGTACGTAACACTGCTCACGAGACTGCTGAAGTGCTTCTTCAGTGGCTGACCTGCCAGAATTTGAAACCACTTGGTAACCAGTGAAAACCATCATGAAGCAATTTCCTTCTTTTCACCTTGAGGACAAGGTGACTCTTTTGGGTAGGAGTATTGTAAGGCCCTTTATAAGTAAATATTATTCGAGAGGCAGGATTTAGGATTTTTAGTGGGACCGAATTGTTTTAGCAGTTATTAGTAAGCTTAAATGCCTCTAAGCATTTATTGGCAGAATAAAAAATAAGAGAAGAGGAGGACGAGGTACACATTTTTTTTGCAGGGGAAAAATGGATTTTGGGAAGAGAGAAACCTAGCTCTCAACATCTTGGAACGAAACCTCTCTGTACCCAATCAATATTACTCAGTTCCAGTGTAATTTGTAATTTGATATCCATTCAATTATTTGGTCCTTATTCTCATACTAGTTGGTGTCAATAAGGTTACCACCATACTGAAGATTGTTTGTATATAATACACATTACCAAAGGTTAGAAATTTCAGGGAAAAAAATTGAAGATATATTCCAACAACTTCAAAGTTCTTAATTAATTTTCAAGAGTCGTCATAGTAATAAGCTAAACACACAAGGCAATAACAACATAACTCAAGAAATCATACTAGTTCAAGCATAAGGCTTAAAGTCAACTCAGTACAAAAAAAGGTGAACAACACTGAAACAGGACAGAGGTATACCAAAGCCAAGACCTGTGAGAGATGAAAGGACATGTGTGACAACAGAGTTGAGCCATAGATCACATACAGGAAAGAGCAATGAGACAAGGCTAGGCTGAAACTAAGCCAGTAAGCAGTAGGGAGAAGGGATGTGTCAAAACAGAGAAATTTAGAGGGTATTTGCACGAAATAGCAAAGGGTTTTCAAACCCTCTGCTCCTATAAAAAGGAGAAATCATGAAATAAAACTTAAAACGAGGTTAATGGCAGGTTTTAAGCCCTTTTCACAGTTGCAGCCATAGATGACAAAGATTTCTGTTACATTAGTGGGTGAAAGGGCTGCAGAGAAAAATACAACACAACAAATTTGTGCAGTGACCAAAGAGAGAGCACCATGACAGACTGACTGTGATACTACAGCATGCTATTAATAAGTACACCTCAAAATGTAATTCATAACTTCAGAAGGATGAGCCTTGCCAATTGAATCCAATTAGAAAGATACATGAGCTCAAGCATTAATACATCTCCGGAAACAAAAAAAACAAAAAAAAAACTGTCAACATTTGAAACAAGTGACCAAAAGTTAGTTCCTCCCAACATAAAACCTTGTGCACATTTTGTCAATGAATTGATAGTGACAGCACTAAGCATACCTTCCAAAATTTGATAGTCTTATCATTTGTAGAGAGAAGAAAGAGGGTCCCATTAGCTGTTAGGCACCATCTGATTTTGTTGATCTTTTCTTCAATCTCCAAACTCTTAAGATAGTCAAACTGCAACGAGCATCATACAAAATAATTATTGATACTTCTAAGCCATAGGATGTTAGGGCACATTAGTAGGATAATGATGATTACCTCAGGTTCGTGGCTCTGAAACTCAGTTTTGTACCGGAACTCAGGATGCCTACTAATAGAATAGTCCATCCTCTCCAAATCCCTTCTTGATGCACCATGCTGCATGTTTAAGCATGCATACATATTACAAATTACAAATATTGAATGTATAACATGGAATCTGTCAAAACAAAGTTTAGCTTCTTTTCTCCTCAAGTAAAAAGAAAAAACGCTTGCACAAGATAAAGTCAGTCTTACATCTTTTGTATCTGTTCTCTCAAAGAGAACCACCCGACCACCCCGATCACCAGTAGCAAGGTGATCACCAGACTTGTCAAATTCAATAGCAGAAATTATGTCCACTGTAGAAAGACAAAAAGGCCAATAGTCATGAAACTTTCACATTACCCTGCAACAGAAATTAATTCGTATGCAAAAACATCAACCAAATTCCTCTTTCGCAACCATTAGGACACACAGTCAATCCCACTCCTCCCCCCCCCCCCCCAAATTCCTTGTCCTAAATAATTCCTCCATATAACAATACATATCTGACTAACAACTCGCCAATATCTTCATTTTACTTATCACTTTTTGTTTGAATAGAAAATAAGGTTTCCTAATATTGCCACAAACACACATTCTTGTACTGTGAGCTAAGCATTCAACTCAAGAGACCCGGACTCAGCAAACCCAGCCAAAACAAAATTTGCTTTAACATTGTCAAAGGTCGGTATTAAGACCAGCCCAGCAGTCAATCTTTAACACCACTAGCCAAACTACGCAACACCAAGATCTAACCCATCATACTTGAACAAACTCACACATTGATTGATAAACTAAAGCAACCAAACCTCCACAACAGAAGTGGCTACAGCACATATAACACCCAAACCAAACAAAACCCACAATCAGACAAGAATTAAAACACTGGTCCAAAAGCTAAAACAAGCATTATTCGACAAAATAAACAAAGGAGTAATGAACCACGATCCGAAACGGATCGAATCAAACCCTAATCCCAAACCAAGAATTGGATCCGACAGAGAGACTAAAAGCATGGCTTTTTTTCTTGCAGAAATAGGAGGTACGACAATTACCTTCCTGAACCTCTTCCCCTGCCGTGCGTTCGCCGAAGACCTGCGAGAATTTCCAGTCCAGAGGATGCGGTGGACCCGCCGGAGCTGGCACGACCTCATCGCTTCCGTTCATTTGTCCCGAAATCAACGGTCACCGAACACGCGACTGAATCGGCCAATCCTATGAGTGCATCAAAGATCGCTTTCTGGGTTTTCAGAAGATCATATGTTCAGAAAGACCCGTCTAAAAAAGAAATAAAATTTCTTTTCTCTTCTCTTTGGGTTCCCAGTTGAACCATTGGAACACAAAAAAGACCAAAATTTCTCTCTCTCTCCTGCACCCCTTCTCTACCTAAGTTATTCTCTCTCTACAAGGACAAATTTGGAATTTTCTGTATTAAAATATTATTCAGCAAACGTTCTTTGGCTTTGGAGACGAAAAAAAGAAAAACAAAACAACATAAACATAATCACACGTACACACTAACTCACCTTTAGTTCTCTCTGGACGATAAGGTTGTGTTTGTTTTTCTACATTCTGTTAAAAAATATTTATCATTTTAAAATTTCCCTTCTCTCACTGTGGTATATGATATCCTCATTTCTTGTGACTCATCCAAGTGGAAAGAAAACCTAGTCTCATTGGACTGTGATAGTCCATCAGTGTACACATGTGTGACCGGACTGTGTGGTACAGTCAGGTGAGGTTAATATTATTCTTTAACATAATTCAATTCAACTTGGTTAATTAATTCAGGATTAAACAAATGTCCTTGCACTTTTATTTCTTAATTGTTTTTATCACTAGAGCACTATCCTATTATAAAGGAACAAGAGTTTTTGCAAAATATTTAAAAAATAAAATAATAATAATAATAATATAAAAAAAAATAAGACAAAACTTGGATCTTGGATAATAATACCATTGTGTTGCATGTTGTAACAAGGTGAACAGAAAATACACACATGCAATGTAAACAATAGTGTGGGATGATGATACCTTGTGCTTCCACAACTTTGTTTCCATTCTAAACTTGGGTGTGACCAATAACTTGATTTTGACATTAAGTTGGAAGTTTACTTATACAGACAAGACATTTTTACTCAACTGTTTGGAGTTTTGTTCTCAAATGATGTTAGTGTTTTGTATAAAAGGTACTATCTATTATGCATATTTCACCACTCATTCTCTTATTTTCATATAAAATTCAAATGTTTTGTCAATCTTTGAAACTTTATCTACCAAACAAAGACCTTTCAAACTTAATAACTAAGTAAAACTGAATTACCAAGAAAACAATTATGCCATTTATTAAAACGTAAATAATAAATATTATTACTCAATACATAATTTAATCTTATGAGTTGACAATATTAATTAAATATTTCTTAAACAATTTGAAAACTTCCATGACAATATATTTCTATATTATATTGTTTTTGTTTGGAGAGAAAAGGATTGTTTAGGATGGCAAGTGAGAAATTGATAAAAAAAATATACTTTAACACAAATAAAATTTTACGATATTATTTTTTTTTTATTTTAAAAAACACAAAAAAGTATTTTTTATGACTATGTTATTTTTATATTATATATTAAATAAATATAAAAGGAATATGATTATTGAAGTTGAGCCTTGAAATTGACATGTCACCATGATGCAGGGGAAGAAGACATTTTCTTTTGTGTTGTGTTTCACAACAGAAGATTATTGGTGTTGATCCAGAAAATCAAATAGTGAGGTTAGGTGCAAACCATGTGCAGAGAAAGCCTATGAATAAACAAATATTATATTAAATTGCAAAATATCTCATCCACTTATCTAAACCTTTCAAGCTAAAATATTAACAACATAATTTATAATACTCTCTTTTAAACATATTATTATTATTGACTAAATTTTATTAAAAGGGAAATTTTTTTTGTTTATTTCTGTGCAACGTTGAAAAAAAAATATTATGTTACTAAAATTAGAAACCTAAAAAACAATAGTATAAAAATAAAGCGGGCATGTTATATAACTAATTTCCTCTGTATTTGTGTTCTAAGTAAATTATCATCATGATTAAAATTTTATATTAGGAGATTTAAAAATAAAAAAAACTAACATGTTAACTTTTCCATAAATGCATATTATATGTTTGTGAATACTAAAAACATCTTCAAATGTGTTGTCAAACATCTTCATAATTTTCTTATAATAAGTTTTCAAATGTAGTAGGGTGAATATGATTACTACATTATTTCTGAGATTTCTTTATCTAATTTTTGTTTAAGTTTACACTTTTTACAACTTTTTTATTTATACTTAATTTTCTTAGTGCTCAGATTTTAATTCAATTATACACGGAAATACATTTTTATTCTTAAGAAATAATTTTTTAAAAAAACAATAACTATATTGTTATTTTTAATGATTTTATAAAATATAAAAAATTGCATTAAATTTATAATAAAAATCACATTTTATAAAACATAAATAAACTATATATTATGAAAAAAATATTGAATTAAATCATTAAATTATATATAATGTTTTTATGAATCAAAATAAATTATTTTTTTTAAATATATGAGAAATTTTAAATTATATATATTAAAAAATGTAAGCTGATTTTCTTTTAATATTAAAAAATCATTTGTTGATTTAAAAAACTATTTATATAAATATTTTTATTGATTTTAGTAATAATAGTAATATTATTTAGTTGAATTAAATTTTTGATTTGATGTACTAAATTCATCACAAGTTTTCTACCACTTCTTTTCTGAGAGATATATCATTACACAATTTCCTAGTTTCTTTTTCAATTATTTTTCTTACCTAGCAGTAACTTTTGTATCATTTCAGCTTTCATTATCATATTGTCAATTTTTCAAATAACTTATCAGGCTAAAATTGGAATTGTCCAATTTTCTTATGCTATAAATATTACACAAAAGTATAGTACATTTGTTTTTCTTATTTTTGTTAGTATGATATGACATATTTCTTATAAGTTATTAGGGTGACTCACCACTAAATTAATTACTTCATCATTAATCATTTTCCAATTTTAATTTATATCCGTTCTCAATATATAAATAAAAATATTTTAGTAATTAATTATATAATAATCAGTTTTAATATTTTTTCTTACACATAAGTCAAATCAATTATAATTATATTTTATCTGTACTTTCCTGTCCTGCTAATTGTGTAAGATAAAGTTCTTAGTTTGTTAAGTAATAAATTGTCTTTTTCTTCTTCAATTTATACTTTCTGTCTGTCTAAATAAAAATCTTTTTCAATTTGTTCTTTGGTTAAAACCATATTTTCCTGTATTTCTTTTTCTATTTTGTCCTTATCATCATTATGGTAACCAAATATCTGAACTTTAATGCTGCATCACTCACACTATATAATGTTCATAAACTCAGATATATTTCATTCCTCCAATATCGGAAGCTTCTCATTCAATCATGAAATTCTTTTAGAATCATAAAAACTCTCTGGAAAATACCAATAATTTCCTTTTAATTACTTTCCTTCAATAACTACAAAACAATCCTTCATTCACTCTTGGCTCCAACAACCTTAGTCAGATTCTTTCAACATCACCGATTAATCAAACCTCACCTATATATATATATATTATCATTGAATACTTTGGGTTAAAGAAATTATTTTCAAAATTGATCTTGTTTCTTTTTATATTTTGGTTTATCCCATTAAGATTAATTATTTTTTCTTAGAAAGTCTCAAAGTTCTAAATTTATGTCAATATTTTGTTTTTTTTGACATTTTTTAATGTTTTATCAGGTTCAGTGTTAACTGCAGAAAATATTTTGATGTTAAAATTAATGTTTTTTTAATATTGTAATAATAAATGTTTAATAAAAATAATTAACTATTTAAATATTAAACTTATTCTAAAATAAACTTCTAATTAGTATCGGTTTAATTACAATTCAATACAATAATATATATAACCTATTGAGATGATATAAATTTAATTAATCTCTAATCAATTGAAATTTCTAAATGACTTATTGTGTCCATGGAACATTGATATGTTTCATGGTTATGATGTTTGAACACAATTTAAGTAATAATAAAGCATGTTTAAGAAATAAGAAATGAGTTTAAAAAAAGTAAACAAATAAGAGATAATATAAAGAAGATGGTTTTAATGTGATGAGCATGTGAAGAGAAAATGGTGATATTCCTGTTGTGAAATATTTAAAGTTATCTGATAGAAGGAATATATTAGGTGTGTGTGAAAGACTTATAGCAAAGAACAAACAGTGATGAGACTCAGAATTTTTTACTAAACACGCGCCATTCACCCAAACACTAAACGCCAAAACATTCAGCAGAAGGACCAAGCATCATATGTGCACTGTCCATTATTCTTATCAAACTGTTCTGTCACAGACAACACCATTATAATAACATTTTCTGTTCAAGATTTATATATATTGATAGATTAAACAATTTTATAAGAAAACTATTAAATAATATTTGACCTAGAAATAAAAGTAGTTAGTCATTATATTAATTAAATTAAACAATATTTTATAAATTAAAAAATTTCAATAACTAAAATAGTTTCTATATTTAATAAAAAATTATATTTAATGAAATATAACCTAAATTAATTTTTAATATTATCTTTCAGGTTTTAATTGCTTATTATTACTAATTTTAAATTGGTATTTGATTTTAAATAATTGATTTTAATAGAGAATTAATAATAAGTGGTTAAAACTTTAGGACAACTAATATTATAGAATAATTTATGCATTGATTCACAAATTAATTATAACATTTTATTAATAATAATGATTGTTTTAGACATCATATTTTAATTTATAACTTAGATAATATAATGATTAATTATTTTAGTTTCTAAATTTGGTACTATTTAATTTGGTTGCTATTTAATATTTTTCTTTTGTAAAATTTTGGTTATTATGTCTTATTGTTAATTTCAAGTTTATTTTAAAGGTATAAGAAACTAGAAATAATTTAATAAATTTTAATTTTAATATTTGAAAACAAATTCATTTGGTATATATTATATATAGTGTTATATAATATAAAGATAAAGATAACTAGGATAAAAAAATTATGTCATGCTAATATGACTTAAAAAAAAGAAGCAATAGTAGAATATATATTTATATTCATTTCAGAAATTATAAAAATAAAATATTTATAAAAAATAATAAATTTTTATATTTTTAAAATGAAAAGGAATAAAAGAATTTAAAAAATTAATGTTAAATAAATATAAAAAAAAATTGTGTATGTAAAACTTTGATTTTTCTTTGCAAAACATCAAAGAAGTAGAGGAATACAAAGTACAATATCTAAATGTAGGTGATGTTTTGTAATGTGATGAGATCCAAGTGTACATGCACATGATGAAAGAAAGCCACACCAGACATATTCTTTTAGCCAACACAGTGGATTTCATATCTGGCCAACTTCAGCATTTAATTTCCCACAAATATTCCTTTTCATTTCATCATTTCTTCACATATGTCACAAGAAAATCTGTACCTTTTGGCTTCCTTAGGCTCTACGTTCTCTATAAATACCCTTTAATTTTCAAGATTGGATCCAAGCAAGACACGATTTTGAGAGCAGTTGGAGACACCCAATAAGAATCTGATTCTTGAGAAAGGAGATTTGTTCTTCTGGGAGATTGCCATTTTTTTCTTTCACACTAACTTTGTTACTACAATGGCTGAAATTGTAGTGGTTTTTGACTTTGACAAGACCATTGTAGACTGTGACAGTGATAACTGGGTTGTTGATGAGTTGGGTTTCAGTGTTCTGTTCAATCGCCTTCTTCCTACCATGCCTTGGAATACTCTCATGGTAAGCTTTTCATTGCATAGGTAAAAATTATTTTTATTAAAAATGGATTTTTGTATTTTATTTATTTATTTATTTTTTAAGAAAACATCTTCAGACACATTCTCTGTGACACTCTTGTAGACACATTTTCCCTTATTAGGAGAGATCTTTTAAATTTATAAAATCACACACACCTGGCATTGTGTTCTGGTTTTTGCTTTAACAGGATAAGATGATGATGGAGCTTCATTCCCATGGAAAAACCATTGATGACATTGTGGAAGTTCTTCAGAGGATTCCTATACACCCCAGAATAATCCCTGCCATTAAAGCAGCTCATGCTTTAGGGTATGTTATGTATCACTTTTCTTAATTTTTTTTCTTCTGTAATATTGGTAATGTTATTGTTTTTTACTTTTAAAAATAATCTGTAATATTGTGTGGTAACATATGTGATTTTCAGGTGTGATTTGAGGATTGTGAGTGATGCAAACACGTTCTTCATCGAGACAATTTTAGAACACTTAAAAATAAGGGAATGCTTCTCAGATATAAGCTCTAATCCAAGTTCTATTAAGGAAGATGGAAGGCTGCAAATTTTGCCTTACCATGACTTCAACAAGTTTCCCCATGGATGCCCTCTCTGCCCTCAGAACATGTGCAAGGTCTATTTTCATAAACCCTTTACTTATTATAATAATAATAATAATAATAATAATAATAATAATAATAATAATAATAGTTTCAGTATCGAGTGGTACCTTCATATAATACTCTGATGCTAAAGTTAGTGTTTGTCGAATATTTCTGTAATAAATACATAATAAAAAATAACCAATTATTTGAATATGAAATTTTTGTTTATAAACTTTTGGGATGAGTTGCTGAAAAGTATTAACCTAATTATGGCGACTATCTTATTGATAGAATATTTTGCAGTGAATTAAGGAATGTTAACTGTTTAGTCTATGGCTAATTGATCACAGATGGTCATATTGTATATTTAGAATACTCTTGTTGAAATAGAAAAGGTCTTTAATGATTATATCTATGGTGATATTAGTTCAAACATGTTTCTAAGTTTATTTTCTTAAAAGTATTTTGTAGCTTATTATAAAATTTTATCTTAGCAGGGGAAAATCATAGAGAAAATCCAAGAATCATTAGGAGAAAAGAAGAGATTGATCTATCTTGGGGATGGTAGTGGAGACTATTGCCCAAGCTTGAGGCTGAAAGAACAAGACTTTGTGATGCCAAGAAAGAATTTTCCAGTGTGGGAACTGATATGCAAAGACCCTTTGCTCATTAAAGCTGAAATTCATGAATGGAGCAATGGAGAAGAGCTTGAACAAGTTTCTTTGAGGCTAATCAACAAAATTTGTTCTGGACAAAGTGCTCAGTTCATTTCATCCAATTGCAAACTGCATGTTATGTGCGTGTTTGGTTCCGATTAAAATACAAGTTATTCATGATTTTTTGTGTCAATTTTGTTCTTAAAATAGTAATTTTGTATCTTGATTAAGAGACATGCACAGTATTAGTCTTTGATTCGGTTCAAGAATAAATACATAATAAAAATAATTAATTAACTCAATATCAAACTTATATTTATATATTTTGAAATAGATTTTAAATTAAGATTAACCTAATTACAATCTAATCACTAATAATCTTATTTAAAATTAATGTAATTATTTTTAATGTTAATTTTATCTATAGTTTGACCTGATTTATCGATTATTTTATGTGGGATCGAAAGACTTATGTCTTCTTTTGATGTGCAACAAAGACAAACACAAACACAATTATCTTTGTTTTTTTCAACTTCTGTCAATTAACAAATGATAACAGTTTAATGTCTGGAAATCTAACGTATTTACCTCATAAGGTATTTATTTTGCTTCTGAATTAACCTTTCCCAAAGTTGGATTTCAATAACACACACTAAAAGAGTAGCTGCTATAATTTTGTTACATTTGGTTACATTTTTTTCACCATACTTTTAGGTCACTTTCTTTTATTTTTACGAGTTGGAAAACTTCTTTAACTTTAAAAACAGTAATTGAAACATAAGATTTTGTTTTTATTAATTCAATACCGTTTTTTTGGGTTCTTCAATTAATTTTTTAAAACTTTTTATGTTTGTTTGTTTATTTATTTTTAATAGTATTCATTAAAGTATTATGTTTTATCCTTTTTAAATAAGATAAGTTTACTACAATTAAGAAACATATGTTAACTTAATTACGTTATTTTCATATTAAACTCAATTAGAAATATTTAAAGTAATATATTAGGTTAATAATACAATAATACGGTTTAAAAACAAAATAATGATTTTGAATAAAAAAGTAATAGTTTGAAATTAATTAGAAAAAACTAAATTGTAAATATTTCAAAATGTATTTTCATCAAAAAATTAAATTTGATATAAACTTATATTTAGACGTGTACATTTTTTCAACGTTTATGAAATACTTTAAGAAATAGTTTTATAATGGACAGATTTCACTTGCCGACTATAGTTTTTTAACTAACTTCGAGATATGTTTTACAAACACAAGTTTTAGAATTAAATTTGTGTGTAGAATTTTGGGAACAATGTCTATTTGATATTAATTAAAATAAGTTTACGAAGACATTTCGTAGGAAAATACCAGTTTATCAGGAATGTGAAAATAAGAAATTATACTGCTTATGTTTGGTTTTAAAAATAACATTCTTTTCGAAACAATATTTCTATTCAATAGTCTCTGGTCATATTAAAAAAAATTAGAAGTAGAAATCTAACCTTTTCATATAATTTCATATAATTTAAAAAGTTGAGAATTAAGAATTTTTTTTTTAAATTTTTACTTTTCAAAGTGATTTTTAAATGGAGTTTAGTATTCAAAATAAATAATATTTTAGAAATATAATAATTAACCTTAATAATATCATTTGCGAAACTTTGAATCGAACATAGACATTTATACTACTAAATATCCTCTAAAAAGTTAACTTAAAAGATTAAGTACTTAATTTGCATGGTTTAATATCCCCTTGAAAAAAAAACAAGAGATTCGTCTTTTGGAGATGGGAATGAATATTACTGATCAAGGTTGAGAGTGAAAACGAGAGAATGTTTTTTCATTAAAAATTACACCTTATTTTTTACATTTTTTTAATTAGATGTTTTTGAAAGATATTTTTGAATTCAAAAAATGTTTTTGGAAAAATCCAAACCGAAATGTAAGAATTTGTTTTATGGAATGAATGTTTCAGAAAGTATTTTTGGATCAAGAAATATTTCTTGAAGTAATTGTTCAAAAAGAAATTATATTTTAGAATAACCATTGTGGAATATAAAAAGAAATATTCTAGAACAAGTTTTAATGTATTTCTGAATTCGAAAAAACTTCTGGAATATTTGTTTCAGAATTTTTCTTTTGTAATTTGGAAGGAATATATTTTTGAATCTAGAAATAACTTGTGAAACACCCAATATTTTCTCAAAATGATGTTCTTGAATATATTTTTGGATTAAAAATATATTCCGTAACACCTGGTGTTTCAAATTAGGAAAGAAAGTAAACTTATGTTATTAAATCAAAAGGGTAGAATGGACATTTAAAAATTAGAGGGATTGGAAGAGGAAAAAGAGGTGCAGTAGCAGCGAAGAGAGAGACTTTGTGAGCCCAATGAAGAATGTGACATTTAAAGGGTAATTAGAGAATGCATGAATGTTTTTGGACTTATAATATGGGAAGTATGACATTGGGAACTTTTATATAAGAATAATGATTCATAATAATATTTTTGTTAACAATTTTGTTAACAATGAATATCATTTACGTATCATTTTGTAATTGATTCATAATAGTGTTTATAATTATTATTATTGATTATAGAATAATTTTAGACTAATTACGTAATAACACTTAGATAATATAAAAAAATGTTTTTTAAGTGTAATTGCACATGATTCCATGGAATAAAAAAGATTCCATCTATCATGCATGCTTACGTGCGACCTAGCATTTTCTTTCCTATAAATACACTAAATCTGTTACTCTACACAACACATTCACAGACAGTATCAACCCATTCAGGCATTACAAAGATAAGCTTTTGCACACTAATGGCTGGGATTGTGGTGGTTTTTGACTTTGACTCAACAATCATCGAGTGCGATAGTGATAATTGGGTTCTTGATGAGTTTGGTCTAACTGAAAAGTTCTATGAGTTTCTTCCTAACACGCTTTGGAACCCTCTCATGGTTTTCTCTAAATTTTCTTCCTTTTCTTGCTTAACCCACTTGTATTTTTTTCCTGATAGCAAAATAAATAACTTTTCTTTAATCGTCCCGAAATTTTACAGGATAAGATGATGCACGAACTTCATTCACAAGGAAAAACCATTGAAGACATTGTACAAGTTCTGAATAGGACTCCAATGCATCCCCGCATTGTCCCAGCCATAGAAGCAGCACATTCCCTTGGGTACATATCACTTTAGTTGCTTTGATACTTGAACATGCTTTTGAATATTTCAACAAAAAACTCAACATAGTAAAACATCATGGTCGTGAAATTTCTGCTATGTTATAAAATGGTTAACCTTGATATAATAATGATGGTAGAACCTAAGATGACATTGTTATGTTCAGGTGCGAGTTGAAGATTGTGAGCGATGCAAATAGTTTCTTTATTGAAACAATTTTGAAGCATCATGGGGTTTGGAATTGTTTCTCGGAGATCACTGCAAACCCCAGCTATGTTAATGAAGAAGGGATTCTCAGAGTTTGCCCCTACCATGATTATGTCAAATCTTCTCATGGATGTAATCTCTGTCCACCAAACATGTGCAAGGCAACTGCACTAACTCCAACTCTTTCTTTATTTCTCACATTATATATCACTTTTATTAAGCACATAAAATCTTATTTATATATTCTTTTTGCTAATGAATAAAAAAACTCATCAAATCTAATAATAAAAATCACTTTTTATTTATTTGGGTTTTATATTTTTCAGTTATTTTAAAAAACTGAAAAGGTACTACTTTTAGGTGAAAAAATATTATTCTTTGTAGGAGGGTGTCAATGGAGGAATCAGCTCTGGTCAAATTTTCTTTTTGACGATATTCAATTATTGAGAACTGTCTTTGTTATATTATCGCTCACACGTCAGGTTCCATATGTCATAATGCAAAATCCAGGGATCCCAGCAACATAAAGGCAAAATCATGCTATATAAATACACTATCTAGAGTAGTGTCTATAAGAACAACCTTTGACCAAAAACCACTGACTAAATTTTCTTAATATTACTTTCAAAGGTTCAACTTTTGAAACCATTATTGATCGACACTTTTAATAATGTTATACAGGGATTGGTGATGGAAAGGATCCAAAATTCGGTTGATGCTGCATCAGAGAAGAAGTACATTTATCTGGGAGATGGAAATGGAGACTTCTGCCCTAGTTTGAAGCTGAAAGATAAGGACTTTTTGATGCCCAGAAGGAATTTTCCGTTGTGTGATTTAGTGTCGAAAAACTCTAATCACGTAAAAGCGGAGGTGCATGCATGGAAAAATGGGGAAGAGCTTCATGATGTTATGCTTCATATTATCAATAACAGTGTTAGTAGTTGTACTCCAACAAGATCAATCGATTGCAAGTTAGGGTCAATTTCAATTGATGTTCATAACCCTTTACCTGCAGCAGTTCCAGTTCCTCAATAACTACCAACCAAGATCGATCAATCTCAAAATTATTATGTTCCTTCTGTCTGTCATCTCTGTGTTGCTACTTTATTTTGCTGTCACTTATCTGCTTTTGCAGAAACTGTATCAGGCTTTAGCCTCCTATTATTACTGATAATAAGACAATGAATAAAGTATATATATCTAGTTATAATTAAACAGTGTTTGAAAACTGTTTGAGCACTGCTTATGATATATGCATTTACAAAAAGTTTAATTAATAAATATCGTTTTAAGTTTCTTAATCTGTGTCGGAAGACGAATAAATCATATTTAGATATTATTTTTCTGTTTATTTTCATTCTTATGTAATTAATATCAAAATTACTTAGTAAAAGAGCAAGAGTACATCATATTATGTATCACTTTTATGATAAACTATTTTAAGTTAAATTATCCCTTTTACCTTTTTATTTATTTAATTAACTTAATATGGTCTCTTCTTTGATTAAAATTTTAATTTATTTATTTTTTTGTTTTCATAATCGCATTTATATTATTCTTTTCACTAATTGATATGACAGCACTATATGAAATTCGAATATGTATGACTTCTATACTTCGCATCAATTAAATGAAAATGACAATATTAACCTTTGAAATTAGAGAGTTGAATAGTTTATTGTTATTATTGGAGGCAAATCAAACCAATTAAATAAATTATGTGATCAAATAAACCATTTAACCATTGATTTTAACAACTAAATACATCAAAGCTACTTACATAATTTACAGCGTCGAGATAAAGGTTGGGGTAAAAAGACTCTTTTATTTCAAATATATTTTTTCTTCCGTAAGGTTTGAATAAAATTTATTTACGTTATAACTTATATAAAGATGAGAAATAGTGAAGGCAATTTTTTTTCCTAAAAACCATCTGAAGAATAAATTTCAAATTAAAAATGTTTAGTTTTAGAAAAAAAAAACAAAAATAATGAAAATAAAAGAAAGATAATAAAATAAATCTTATTTTAAGGTTATACATTACTCTTCCACTAAATTACCAAAACTTATTTTGAGTATGAAGGCCATGTTAACAGTTCGGATTGTATGACATTGTCTGAAGTGCAATAATTATCTAAAAAGAAAATTTTTTGTTGGTATAAAGTATTTAAATAATACATGTAGAAGATATTCTCGTAGCAAAGTCATGTCAACGTTTGATAATTATTAACCATTAATGTACTAGCAAATACATTTATTTACTTTTAACCTTTATTTATATATTTATATAGGATTTAAGGTAGATTTTTATTAAAATTAATCTAATTACAGTCTAATCATAGATAATTATACTTTATTTTTAAATTGATTAACATTAAAATTAATGTATTTGATATCATTCATAATTGACTAATTTGATTAACCGTGGTTGAGTTAACCAATAACTTACACCACAAAAATTATTAATTTTAGAAGAGGTTTTTTTTAGCATTTCTGGGAGTCGGACGCAAATGCGTTGCAGAGTCTGGAAAGTTGAGATCGGTGAAATCTAGGATTTTGCGGAGAGTGAAGGATGAATTTGGAACTGAAAAGGGTTTATAGGATTAGGAGGATTTGGGAGAAAATAAAAAGGAAAAGTAAAGTTCGAAACTAAACAAAGAGGAATTGAGGTTTAAAGTGATTAGCTCAAAAAATTATTTTAAAAAAATAAATAAAAGTTTGTGACAATTTTTGGTTATAAGCTGTGGGAATTATTTGGGGTTTCAAAAACTGCCAGAAAATAACCTCTATTAAAATACATTATTTTTGTAATGTTAGTAAACTATCCAAGACTGTTTGATATGTAATTAACTTAATGATGATACGATACACACTAATTTTCACTTTTTCTTTTTCAATCAAACATACCATAAAGAAAAAAAAGAATGTCCATATTTCTTAGACCAATTTTATTTGTTATTTTATTAAATATTTAGTACTAATTTAACTTGGAGAAATAAATGAGAACAGTAAAATCCATCTCCAACATTGGATCTTGAATGCTCACCAAACATATATAAAATCCATTGCTTTTCAATTTCTGTTGATTTAGACGAGTAAACAAGATTTCATGAGCAGTGAAGTCAAGGAAGATTGTGGTCAAATTTCAACTAAAATATTCAATATCTCCTTTCCCTTATCATTCATTTGTCATCTTGTATGCTTTTCCAGAAAAAAAAAAATGAATTTGGTAGAGTTTGTTTAAAGTAGATCTGCAATTGAATCAGGAAAAGCTATATATATGTGTTGCAACTATGTGTATCACATAATTTTCTTACTGTGCCATGCACTAAAACTCCTTTTTCTTCAATGCTGGCATTGTTGGATCTCACCAAACACCACCTACATAACAAAACACTAATCAACAAAGTGCAACCTAGCTCCATCACTATAATTGCCTGTTCCTTATTTTTTTCAATTTCTTAACTTTTCTCTCTTAATTTTCTATATTTTTCCTCATATTAAAAAAAACTAAATCATGCATCTCGTTTGTACATTGGTTGTAGTTAATAAAAAAAAATATGTGTATTGTTGATATTTTCTATCTGTTTCAAAATGCTTCCCAAAAAGCTTATATATTCTTCTCCTATTATATCGTCCAAATCTTTGAAATGTACCTTGTTCATGAGTGAGTTCTGTCTAAGACGATTCCTTTATACAAAGCAAGTGGTGCAGGAGAAAAGAGATCTGTGATGAACTTTTTTTTCTTTTCTTAATCCAAAAGCATGATAGTTGATAAATGTAATGTTGTGTAGTGTTGTAACAACGGTATAAATTATTGAATCGAATACATTTAGGGGCAGAAAAAAAAGTTAATATTGTGATCCTCGTTCCATTTCAGCAGGAACATAATAGAATGAGGATCACAATCTCGAGAGTTCTTGCCTCTGTTGAACGTTCTCTTTACTCTTTGTTCCGAATGATAGATCGGTATAGAGATGACCTACAAAATATTGATGCTTAAGAGTAGCTGTTATAACATTAATTGTGTCTTAACTTTGCACAACTGTTATCAAGATTGAGCGGGTGTGAGGTGCTTTTTTGCACATCCCCGCTTGGTCCTTTCCTTGCAGTACGCCATCGTCACCCATCGGTCAGGTTTAAGCCTATAGTAACACTTCTTTTAGAAAACTTTTTAAGAATGCCCATCCTAGCATTTCATATATTTTGAATTTTTTTTTCCAAAATTATATTTAGAAAAAAAAAATTCTAGAAATCATGTCCCAAAAATTTTGAGAAGTTTATTCCATGAGATCAAGGTAATCCTAAAGTCATCTCTGCAAATAAAATTGTCAAAATGGGTTACAATATGCGGATCAATCCGGCCCACCATAGGTTTGAGTCAGATTGGGTTTGAAAAAATGTATTCTTTTTATGCGGAACAATTTTCAACCCAGTTTATTTAAATCCGGTTCAGTTGAACCCGTGGTGAGTCGGGTTGGCTCAACCCATATACTTTTATTTTATTAATTTATTATCTTATGAAACCCTAAAAAATATCATTTGTCTCATTATACGTAGATTGTATTGTATTTTTTTTTATTATTGTGAATTGTCTTGAGTTTAACATCATTTTGGGAGTGAAATTTATTTATATTTGAATTACAAAAAATTTGTAATTTTTTTATTGAAAAAAATTGTAATTAAGTGAGCTAGTGAGTCAACTCGTGGTGGGTCGAACCAAGTTTGAATTTTTCTGGCTCGCTAATAAATAAGTCGGATTGGATTGGCTCACCGAGTGACCAATCCGTGATGGACCGGGTTGGATCGAGTCAAATAACCCGTTTTGAGAGCACTATCTGCAAAGGATAAAAGAGTTATTCTAAAATTATAAAGGTGCAGTTACAAAGTATGAAGAAAAAATATAAGTACTTTGGTTTGAGAGGCTAACAAGAGGCCTAACAAACCCCAAAGGTATTAAAGTTTCAGAATATTACTTTATGCACCTATAATTTTCTTTCTACACCTATCTTTTATTATAAAATAGATAGAGGGTGATTTTGAAAAGCTAAATGGAAGTGCTTCCTTATATGCTTATGGAATGTGTATGCTTATGTAGTACAGTGTTTTATGTATGCTTCTAAGTGTTTTATATATGCTTATATGTTCAGGTATGTATGATCACTGCCTATGGAGTGTTTGCACACAAGCTTTGTTGATTTGCGTCACATGTTCTTCGGTTTCTAAGATATATGTATTCGAAAACTCTAAACCCTAAAGACTCACAATGATTTATATTTTGTTTTAATTATTAAGATGATAATTTCAAGATAATAAATTCATGATTATGTATATAACAAATTTTCAAGAAAGTTAGTTATCATTTTTTGATTATTTTTTTTAATATAGTAATTTTAATCGTTAGAAAAAATTTGAACCAAACACTTTCTCCTATACGATAGTGCAAACTCAAGTGAATAGAGCCAACAAGAAAGAAAAGACGAGCAAAAACACTGTGCTACTGAAAATCAGTAAATAACAAAACACTTTCTCCTGTTGTACGATAAGATAGTCTAAACTCAAAATCCTGAAAATCCTAAATCTTAAACTCCAATATTATTAAGATAGGTTTGTCTCTAAGTGACAAGATGGTGTTGTTAAAGATCCTGAGAGATATTCATAAGGACATCACACCTAAGTTTAGAGTTAAGTGCATGCTTGCACCAACATTTTCATGGAATACTTACTAACCAGTCATGTGTATCTGCATTTATCTTTTCGAGCTCCTCCATTTTAACCTCTCATGCTTGGTAATAGGTATCTTTTGCAGTTGTCATCATCAAATCACAAATCAAAAATACTAATAAGTTTTTAATAAAAAATACTCAGTAAAAATTTAAATGGTTACACATGACTATAATACAAAAACTATACAAATTTATATTTAAAGCAAAAATAAAATTATAAGTTTTTATTTTAAAACTAAAATTAAATATGCTTACTCTCACAATTATCGCCAGGTGTGTTTGGGCGATAGCATGGTCGAAAAAGTGACCGAGAGTGTCTGCTTCTCAACACTGTCTATGAACAACATTTCCATGAAGAACCTCAAACTCATCCTCACCCAAGCACAAGCCCAAGCCAAAGATCCCGACCCCTATCTGAAGCCCGTGTTCTACGCTTCCCTCCTACAAGACTGCATCAAAGCCCACTCCTTCGTCCAGGGCACCCTCCTTCACGCCCACGTCCTAAAATCGGGCCTCCTTGCCGACCGCTTCCTTGCTAACAGTCTCCTCTCCCTATACTTCAAACTCTCCCCACACTTCTCCCAGGCCCGCACTCTCTTCGATGGGCTTTCCTTCAAAGATGTCATTGCATGGACCTCCATTATCTCCGGCTATGTCCGGAAAGCTCAGCCCACCCAGGCCCTCCGCCTCTTCCTCCAAATGCTCCGCCTCGGCCTTCATCCCAACGCCTTCACCCTTTCCTCCCTCCTCAAAGCCTCCTCCCAGCTCCCAAACCTTCCCCTTGGCAAGGCCCTCCATGGAATCGTCGCCACCCGCGGCTTCCACTCCAACTGCGTCGTCGCCTGCGCGCTCATCGACATGTACGGGAGGACCAGCGTGGTCGACGACGCGCGCAGGGTGTTCGACGAATTGCCCCACCCGGACCCGGTCTGCTGGACGGCCTTTATCTCCACGTTGGCGCGTAATGACAGGTTCAGGGAGGCCGTGGGGTTGTTTTCCGTTATGCACGACGGAGGTTTGGGGTTGGAGGTTGATGGTTTTACTTTCGGAACACTGCTGAACGCGTGTGGGCACTTGGGGTGGCTGAGGATGGGGAGAGAGGTGCATGGGAAGGTTGTGACTTTGGGGATGCGTGGGAATGTGGTTGTGGAGAGTAGTTTGTTGGATATGTACGGGAAGTGCGGCGATGTTGGGTGTGCGAGGGTAGTGTTTGATGGGTTGGAGGGGAGGAATTGGGTGTCTTGGACTGCTATGCTTGGGGTTTATTGTCACAATGGAGAATCTGAGAGTGTGCTTGGGCTTGTTAGGGAGTGGGGGGTGGTGGATGTTTATAGTTTTGGGACGATTATCCGTGCTTGTTCGGCGCTGGCTGCGGTGAGGCAGGGGAAGGAGGTGCATTGTCAGTATGTGAGGAAGGGTGGGTGGAAGGATGTGGTGGTGGAGTCTGCTTTGGTTGATATGTATGCGAAATGTGGGAGTGTGGATTTTGCATATAGGTTGTTTTCGAGGATGGAGGTGAGGAATTTGATCACATGGAACTCCATGATTGGGGGGTTTGCGCAAAATGGGAGAGGGCAAGAGGGGTTGGAGTTGTTTGAGGAGATGGTGAAGGAGGGGGTGAGGCCGGATGGGATCAGTTTTGTGAATGTTTTGTTTGCGTGTAGTCATAATGGTTTGGTTGATCATGGGAGGAGGTATTTTGATTTGATGAAGAGGGAGTATGGGATCAGGCCTGGGGTGGTGCATTACACTTGCTTGATTGATCTTCTTGGAAGGGCTGAGTTGATACAGGAGGCTGAGAGTTTGCTGGAGGCAGCTGATTGCGGGTATGATCATCATTCGGTTTGGGCGGTTCTGCTTGGAGCTTGCACTAAGTGTTCGGATTATATCACAGCTGAACGTGTTGCGAAAAAGATGATTCAGCTGGACCCTGAATTCCATGTGAGTTATGTTTTGCTTAGTAATGTTTATAGAGCAGTTGGCCGGTGGAATGACGCCCAAGAGATCAGAAGGTTAATGGAGGAACGAGGGGTTAAGAAGATGCCTGGCACGAGCTGGGTTGAAAGTGAGAAGCAAAAGGGTTCTCCTAGTTTTGATTTGAGCATTGTTGGGAGGAGCATGGGAGAGGCTGCGTGATGTTAGATAGTAATAGGCAGGTTGAGTTCTGTTGATATAGTTGGTAGAGTGATTTAGCATAGAATGAACACTCGGTTTATTTTTGGTATCATGGAAGGTTTGTTAAGAGATTCTATGGTGGTGTTGTACATGAAGAGATTTCTTTCGTCATCTTACTTGCATTGTATTAGACAGTCAAAAAACTTTCACTTGGTGACTGAATAGAATGAAGTCCAAAAGCAGCATCAAAAGAACACATCATTCATGTCTGGTTGGAGGGATCATCATGAAAAGTCTGCAAACATCATCAGCTGCTGCAATCAAATGAATAAAGAGTAACACCTTGAGCTGATGCATGCTCATTTTTGTCAACTGAATTTAGTGGCCTCCATCTCGAACTAGTGGGTGAAATTTTTTATCGGTGAAATTATGGTGTGACTGTCCCTTCTGGCCTGACGACGGCATGTGCCAGTTGCGGGACTGTAGTGCATGTGAATGCCCAGAAAGTGAATTCCCTGAATCATTTAAGAAGCCACATGGCTTCTCAATGAATGATCTTGTTTGTCAAGAAGGTAAACCTCACGCAGCTGTTGACCGTACTTTAGTCAGTAAAGTTTTCAGAGGATGGATAGAAATAGACAATCCATGGACAAATGACGATGAGACTGACAACGGTGCGTTATTACTCTATATTCTAATTCATATCTAAATTATTTGTGCTATCAGTTGTAGTTTATCCAATTAATTGTGTGAAAGTGAAATAGCAGATATTAGCAGTGAAGTATAAAAATTAGGATTCTTTAAGTATATTGAGTGACATCAGATTTATACTCCTCTAATGAGTATATCTTCGTGAATCGGTTTGTTTTATATCTTGATCTTCTAAGAGATTTCTTTCTATTATTAAATTTCAACTTGACCAGCCCTTGGTTTTTAGTATCAGAAAGCAAACAGTGTAGTTAGCATTCACTTACAGTAAAAGTGCCTTTTAACTTATTTTTTTTTACTGGTGGCAGTACGTGATTCAAATTACTAAATCTTTTTATGATGTATTCAACCTTTTTCTAAGAAAAATAAGCATGTCAATTGAAAACCGTGTATGCATTTACAGACGAGATGACATACGTGAATCTTCAACTGAATCCTGAAAGGTATACTGGTTATGGGATGCTGTCTGCTGTGAGAACTGCCCCAAATGTGAGTTTTCTCTGAAAAGCTTATTCACTTAAATAATATGACTAAACTATAAAATTTTGAAAAGGCCTTGGATTTTAGGTTGTTTGATGGTACCTTTCATATTGTCAAACATTGACAGACCAGTAACTTTGAATGTAAATAATCGCCTTCGATTTTTCTATCTGTACGCATGCTTTCTGTAGAGTGGATATTGGTTGCGTTCTTATCATTTGTTTTGGTGAAAGATATCTTTGAAATGTTAATAAAAGGGGAGTTTCTTTTCTCTGGTTTCTATGGTTCATTATAATTTATCTGGACTTTTTGAGTACTGATTGTATCTGAATATAATTTTTGACTATATAAGACAACTAAGTGACCGATCTTTTACTTGTTCACCGTTTATTATTCTACCACTGATTCATTTTACGCTCTTTTTTATTTATTTATCTCACTGGCAATTGAATAATATATTTTTTTGTGTAAACAGTGCATTGATGGATTGTATAGGATGTGAGAAGTGTCGATTATGGGGTAAGCTTCAGGTTCTTGGTCTTGGAACTGCATTAAAGATTCTCTTCTCTGTTGATGGTCAAGACAACTCAAGTCAAACAGTAAGTACATTTTACCTCAGAATTTTTATTTTCTTCCTCCCTTCACACTGTGGTTAAGTGACCAACACCTTCTAAATTGCACTTGACGACCTTTCAGCTTCCGCTGCAAAGAAATGAGGTAATTGCGTTGATGAACCTTCTCAATCGGCTTTCAGAATCTGTCAAATTTGTCCATGAAGTGGGACCTGCAGCTGATAGTGTGATGGAAGGCCATGTTTCTGCTCATAAAACATTGATCAAAGCATGGAAAAAAATTTGGTCCTTTGTATCTAAAACTTAGGTAACATGCTCTCTTCTTAGTATTTGTTGTATCAGTCTTTGATGTACCAAACTGAGTATTAGATGTTTGCATCTGCTGGCTGAGTGAGTGGTGACAGTTCTGTTTTCTGTGATTCAAATTACTTCATAGGTTAGACATAGAAAACCACTGTCATAGTTTGGAAACTAATGTACTTAGAGTGTCTCAAAATTGAAAATAAATTGGTTGAGTATAGGGGGAAAAGTTTAAGTGAAAGTAATAGAAAATATATATTACTTGGGAGTTTGGGGTTTAATCCCCTTCTTCCCCACTGATTTTGTAATTCAATTTTGTAATTAAAATTAAAAGGTAAAATATAGGACAACATATTTTATTCGTGCTGGCAGTAATTTTAGCAAATTATTGAATTTTAATACAGTTTAATTTAACTAATGGATATATATAAAATTAAATTTTCAAGTTCATACTTACTGACAAATTATTTCAAAACTAAAAATTAAACAACATTAAAAATAATTAAAAATTAAAGAATAAAAAATTATGTAAAAACTATCTGAAGACTAAATAATACATTACTTTTTCAAAAAGGAAACATAACACATAAATGAGAAGAAATACTTATGTGTTTAGATTAATTTATTACATTAATTAAAGTATACGAATAAAAAATAAATTATCTGAATATAAAGAATACTTATATTCTTTATATATAGTCATGAATAATAATTAGTGCTTAAGTCGGATATAAAATAAAAGATAAATATATACACAATCGTCAAATATAAATTATTAAACATCTTTAATTTATATTATATGTATGCAAATATGATTTTTACTGTTATTTGACAGAAGAATATACTTATTATTTTGACATTAAAATATTTATAACATCATAAATTTCGCTAATAAAAAATACTTAGAAAAAATTTAAATGGTTACACATGACTATAATACTAAAACTATACAAATTTCTATTTAAAGCAAAAACAAAATTATAAGTTTTTATTTTAAAAATAAAATTAAATATGATTACACTCAAAATGATCCTATCTTAACTAATCTCCGGGTGTGATACCTGAGAGTGCCTGCTTCTCCACACTATCTATGAACAACATTTGATCCAACACTCCTTGAAGAATCTCAAACTCATCCTCACCCAAGTCCAAGCCCAAGCCCTCAACCCCTCTCTGAAGCCCGTGTTCTTCTATTCCCACACTTCTCCCAGGCCCGCACTCTCTTTGATGGGCTTTCCTTTAAAGATGTCATCGCCTGGACCTCCATTATCTTCGGCTATGTCCGGAAAGCCCAGCCCACCTAGATCCTCCGCCTCTTCCTCCAAATATTATATATACATACTTTATTACAATATTTCAGCTTTATTTCCTTAAAAAAATTCTTTTCATTTTTTTAAATTTTTTAAATATGTTTTTAGTTCCTATGCTATAAAGTGGTTTTAGTTTTAGTTCCTCTTTCAAAGTGGTATATTTTAGTCTCCTTCTTAAGGAAACTTTAATTTTAGTTCTTCAAAACTAACACCGTTAAAAATCAGCTGATGTGGCTAACGGTGTAATGGCACGTCATTTTTTTTTCTTTTGACACTAGTCAATCTCCTCCATTCGAAACCCATGGATCACCACCAAGCCGCCATTTGCACATGGTTGTTGCTTCTCTGATTACAGGTGGCTTTTCACGGCAGCGATTTAGGACATTTGAAGGTCGCGATTTTGGGTGTATTTTCTGCGTTTCAGGTTGCGAAGATGGTGTCGCTGGTCATCGGAGATACTCGTAGATGAAGACTGCGAGTGAAGGTAACGTTGCTTCACGATGGTGCTTAATGGCGGAGGCTGGCAGTGCTGCTCAATCGCAATGAAGAAGTCGCGATTGGGGTTGAAGCGAACCTGGATTTGAGTTTTGCTGCAGGTGATGGTGGCGCATGGGGCTCTTTTGTTGAGTCGCGATTTGCGACTTCTGTTTTGAAATCTCTGTGCAAAGAAGATGGAGGTCGAGGGTGACGAACCCATTGTGCTCCGGTGACAGCGGCACATGGTGAGGATGCGATTCTGGGTTCCCTCTGATTCTGGGTTTTTGTGTTTTCTCTAGTAGGTGCGAGATCGATGGTGACGCGAAGGCGGCAAGCTTCCTGGTGGCTACCATGGAGGAGATTGAATTTTGCGATCTGGCGGAGAGAAACACGATACTGGTTGCGTTCTGTGACGGCGGCTTGGTGGTGGTCTGGTAAAGAGTTTTCTGTTTAGAGGATTTGGTGAAGATGATGGAGGGAGTGGAAAATGGAAGGAAGGAGACAGAGGGAAGAGAGAGAAGGAGAAAAGCTATGAAAGATTTACTAGTGTTTAGTTTTAACGATGTTAGTTTTAGAAAACTAAAATTAAAGTTTGAGGAGAACTAAAATGTATCTTATTTTCAAAGAGGAACTAAAACCAAAATCGTTTGATAATATAGATACAAAAACATATTTAACCTTTTTTTTTCACATAACAGTATATTCATTCTTTTTAATTTTTCTGTGTAAATTATTATACCTTTTACAGTTAAAAGTTTAAAATTATTTATTTCTTTAATTAAATTATTTGGTCATTAAATTTGATCCCACTTTCTTTAAAAAAACATATTGTTATGTAAAGTTTTAAAACATAATTAAAGTGATAATAAATGTTAAATAAAATGAAGAATGTGGTGAATAAGAAGAGTAGATTGATTTTGTTATAAAAGTGAGTTTGAATGGTAAGATCAAAAAATGGTTGAAGGTTGAAAGTTGAAGGGTCATTGAATGCTTATTGTTGTTTGCCCTTACATTGCTCACTACTTACTGTTTTCTGCAGACATGCAATTGATTGATGGGAACAACCTGGGAACTCGATCTTCTTTTACTGTTCTGCATTTATGTTTTAGCAGCTATTCTCTTCCTACTTTTAATTCCTCACCTTCAAACCAAACTCAATTCTTCACTCTTTCAATCTCTTTCTCATAAATTACCAATCCAAAAGAAAAAATAAAAATGGAAAAAATTACATCTTTCTTAAAAAGGGGCCAAATGTTTCTGTTTTAAAATATCAACCAAAACTATATATTGAACAAAATAGGAAAATCAAAAGTACATTTAATTTTTTAAATATCTAACAACAAAATTTGTCATATTTAAAACATTAAAAAACGTAAAGATTAACATTTGTGTACAAACATTATAAATACATCTTTTTAAGATAAATATTAGAAAGGCTTACATGTTCTTTTACACAAGATTATGCAATTTCACACATTTTTTTAATAGAAATATATGTAATATTTTACTCGAAACTAAATCAATAATTTATTTTTTATATTTAATTATATGAGTTATCTTGATTTTTATATATTTTTTACTTAATTAAATTTAAATATTTTTTAAATAATGTTAATTTAACTTTTTTTTTTCGTTAAAATGATGTTAACACTAATTCTTGAAAGATGTCATGTATCAAATTGTTGAAAAGGATTACATATCAAAATATGAAAGATGGGATGAGAGACATCGTAATATAAAAGTTAACTTATATTTTCACATATAATATTATTTTAAATTGTGTTAACATTAATTTAAAAAAAAAACTAAATTTATTCTATTTAAAATATATTATAACTTCATTAAATAATAAAAAAAAACTATTAAGACCAAGATGAATAGTATAATTAAATATAACGACTGAATTAATTCGTTCTTTATTCAATGATCATAACAATATTTATGTATTTTATTAGTCCCTCATTTCACAAAGCTATGAATCATAGACAAATAAAAAAGGTAATGATTTGAACATGGATTGTTCACTTAAGATGAATCTTCTCTAATTATTTCTATTAATTTCAATTTGAAGCACATGTGGGCCTTCATCATTGAGTGGTTAGTTCAGGAAAGTATGCAGAAACTAAGTTCAAACTGCAAAATTTCCACTGTAGACACTTTTTATAATGATTGATTCAACACTTATTTTGGTTTGATGACGAGCATCGTTTTTAGAACACAAGTAAGAGCACTGATTACGTGACAAATTATGATGTTTTATTAGGGATGAGGGAACATGTTAGGTGAAGTGGTAGGGCAGTGGAATAAGCAAATCTTGATAATTAAGATCATTTTCGTGACCACTGTAATGTGGCCTACATGTACTATGCATGTTTTCTTTTTCTTATCTGATGCTAGATTCTGGCACTTGTGTGCTACGGAGACACCACTGCACGAATGGCTCCAACTATGTAAACTCCTTTTCATAGTTTGCATTCTATATCTGCATGATTCCATCAACCTGTTTCATAAAGTAGTTTTGAGTCTAATCAGGAAGCAATTACCATTTTCATTGATCCTAAAGAACAATCACACAAGTTTACAAAATGAATTTTCACTTAGATTGACAAGTTTACAAAATGTTTCTTGGTTCATTTCATGCCTAATAAGTGATTACTATTTGGTTAAAACATTCCACATGCTACATATTATAGTATTATGCTTTTTTCTGAATTAGTCAATGCTTTGAAGGGGACAGAGAAAGGAAAAAGTAGGAGCACAGGGCAGTGAAACAGGATTGCCTAATCAAAGATTCACATGCAAATAGTGTTTGGAATGTTGACCTTGCTTTCTAATTAGTATTAGAGTGGATGATTAATTTTGACCAGGTGAAGTTCTGGCTAGCACTAAGTGAGAGACAACTAGCAGAATTATGAGAGATGGAAAACAAAACATACTCAGTTGTGTGATTATAGATCCCAGTTTTGTGATTATAGATCCTGAAAGAGAACAAGAGATATACATATCATAGTGAATTTGTGAATATGAAAATACTCCTATTAAAAGGAAGAATGAGTAGCATAGTCATTTGTTTAAGGAAAAAATTATTAGAATACAAACAAAAGTCTCGCATCAAATAAAAAGAAGAGATGAATATTGATTTATATATGTATAAAATACTAAAAAACTTTTTAAAATGATATTAAAAACAAATTCATGAAAACTTGATCTAAAATGGATAATATCTTATCATTGTGAAGACTTATTTTCTTAGTAATTTATTCTGTCAATAAACCTAATAAATACATTGCCCTACAAATGAAATAGACATTTGAAGGATCATTTTCAATCTAAATGTGAATTTTAAACTTCAACCCGGTGAATAATTTTTTATGACAGAAACCTACCTAACAAAAAATTAAAAGAAAAATGAAGCACTTGAAGGTCTTGAAGAGTTTGTGCTCAAGTGCTTGACAGGGTCAATAATGCAAGGCATGATGGGTGGGCCAGTTGGAATTTGTGCCCACATGCAATTCATAGCATGCAAGGTGCCTAAGGTACATCCCCATGTTTTACCTTGTTCTATGAAAAGATATGAAAAGATGAGAAGGCTAGGTTAGCCCCCACTGGAGGCTCTTTATTGCTACCAGCATTGCATATTGCTTTGTGTCTGTCACCGTTCTGTAGTTAATGATTCCACGTAAACTTGGAACTGAGAAGAACCGTCTCATAATTGTGTCCATGAGCATAACATTCAACATTTTGGCTGCCTCTTTCCACTCTGCAAACCCACTAGACAACCAAACTTGTCTCTTTACGATAATTAAGAAAATATTCTGATTCCATTTCCTCAGTTTCTATTTTTTGCCTTCAACTTTTCCCTGTCCTTCTCTTGTTTTCATTATATCAACTTCATGTTTTGGACCTCATTCCCCTATTATGTGTTGTACTGCATGAATTTGCCTTGCACTACGGTACTGGGACAAAAATTTATTGTTCTCAAAGTCTTTGTCCATACGAGAATTAATCAGGAAAATAATATTTATACTTAGACTTAGATTTATATTTAGATTTTCACATGGAATATGTTAATTAATGTCCCTTTAAACAGGTAGATTGTTACCCTTTCTTTTCTACCAAATTTTGGTTGCATTGATTCGTGTCATAGGATTGTTTGGCCTCCCCCATAAAAGCTATTCATGTTTTTTGAGTTTTAATAGTAAATTACTTCATTCAGCCTTAACATAAATCTGTTTTCTTACTTTCTCGATTTTTGTTAAAGCCTAAAAGGACAACCTCAGAGAGAAGAAAAAGAGTGAAAAGAATGCTTTTAAATGCTTCTTTTAAGGATCCATCTTTTAAATGCTTCTTTTAAAGTTCTCTCACTATTTAACAACAAAATACGTATCAGATTTCTTAAATGACAAAACTACTGGGCTTCAAGTTCTGTACAGCAATCTCATGTCCAATTTCAATGTAATTAAACAAGTCCAACCCAACTCCACTTGAAAATTGCTTCATGCACCCTCTCATCTTTCTTCTTGCACCCCATCATTAATGTCATTTTCCAATAATAACCTTAATAAATATATCATTTAATCCTAACTTTCCCCTTTTTTTATTCACTGTGAGACTGCTGGTGTGCGATGGTGGTGTTGTTTAATCCTTTGAAACCATCAACCTCCTATCTCAAACTTCCCTTGTGCATATTGGAAAATAACATTACGTCCTCCCTAAATCTGTCGTTTTGTGTCAACATGGAGTTAAAGGCTGTCAAATAGACCGGGTCTGGGTGGAGCAATTCGTCGAACACCCTGAGTGCATGTCAACCACGGTGGTCCTCCCATACATGTTGATGAGCGCGTGTGGCCACGATTCCATGTATGTTGAAAAAGATGAATATTTTTTAAGTTGTTATTGTTTTGACAATTTTGATCCAGACTTATACCACTTGAATGTAAATCATGTCTTTATTAGTGAGATTTTAGAAGAAGAAATATACATCAAGATTCTTCCAGAATTTGAAACTCCATTAGATGGAATAAGTCATACATTTCAAAGAAAATTTCATACTGTTTAGGAATATCCAAATCATTATTTTAGATATTTATGAAAATAATAGTTTTTTTTATGATACAAATAAAGTAAAAAATATTAGAAATTCAAATATGGATTTAATTCTCCTAGAGATAATAAAAATTAATTACTTTGGAATAAGAAGACGAATAAATCTATTCACTCAAGATGTTGGGTTAGAATATCATTCTCTTATTTAGATTTGATTGTTAGAAAAGGATGATAATTTTCAAAATTAATATTTTTACAAAATTGTGGTATGAAAACAAATCAACCATAAATATTATTCATAATTTATGATGTAATAAAATCAAATATAATATAATATTAATGAGTATTATGAAAGAGGATTACATGAGAAAAACAGTTATATCAATAAAACCTGAGTTCAAATCATATAAAATACTGTTATTATCTCAATCTAAAATCTTAAAGTAATAAATTTATGAATTTTGTTTTACTTAATTTTTTCATTTATATAAAATGTGAAATTTATAATCATACTATTATCAACAAATATTAATATTAATAGAGACATTTTAAATATAATATATGTCCTATCTCACATAATAAGACATTTCACTAAAATGTCTTTGACATGAAAAATGTTGATTCTCATGTAATTATTTATCAAAGTCTGGTGTTGAATAACATAAATAAAGAAGGAGAAAAAAATTATTATATAAAAATGAATGGTTGATTTGAGATGAATATTGATAACACATTATGTCTTTTAGATACATAAGAGGTCTTACTAATTTTGTGTCATTAAATAGTGTGCAGTTTTGTCTAAAAAGAATTCTATGAAAAAGTTTACTATTTAAATTTTTACTTGGAATTTTGTTTTTTTAAAAGATTGTTTTCATGTGTAATTAAAAAAAAAACATGTTTGTACAATAATTTGTTTGTCAAGAACAGCAAGAATACACTTCATTCATTCATAATTTTTGCTAATTCACCTAACACTTGCATGTTTTAACAAGGGTATTTAATTTTCCTACTAAAAGCACAAGATTTTGGTTTTGAATTCCACTCTCGAAGTGGTGTATAAAACAGGTTTTGAACAGTAGCAGTATCAATTGCTTCCTGCAGTGTTTCTTAATATTTCATAATCTGACCAAATAATGCAAGAAAATAGAGTTAGAAATTTGCTGGTTTGAAAAGTACGTAACAATGAGGGAAGTCAGAACAGAGCGTGAAATTAAAGCAGAACTGAGAAGTTGATGAGGTTGGAATGGATGGAAAACGTTACTCATCGGGAAGTGATTCGAGGGTGACAGCGGTGCTGAATAGACGGGGATTGGTAACGGCTAGTGGGTCCCCCAGTGAAGTTGTTTTGTGGTACCAAAAAAACCACAACCACTGATGACCGAACAACTGTTCTGGTTCCTACGATACCTCTGTTGGTTGTTCTGTTTTTGGGTTTTCAAAATTGGAAGAAGAAAAGAGCGAGTGACTCTCATTTATTGATTTTATGACAACCTTCCAAAAGTTGAATTGGGAATAGAGATAGTAGATTACTACATGGGTTAATATTATATTGTTTTTTTGTTATGCATCACATTGTCTTTTGTTCATGCATGTTGTACACCTACACATACAGCAGATGCTGCTGCTGCTGCTACTCATATTCATCTTCATTTCATGCAGTGCAGTCAATGCTTTCACAACATTTCAACTTTTCTTTTTTGTATTTTTTATTTGCAAGATTCTGCTGTTAATGAACCAACAAATAGATGAAGAATAGCATTACAGTATACAACAATTTTGTCAAGTAGTAATCAATAACTAATGATGTGATTAAGCAGTACATTATTGCTATTTTATTATAATTAATAAAGACATCAAAATCACAGTTAGAAATTCCATGATTCAGAAAATGATGATGAGGCTAATGAGTGTTGTCCCCTATCTTGTAACTGTTGAGATGAATAGAAGCAGCAGAACAAAACATAATGACTGCGGTATTGTTATTAGAAGCACAACTTAGTAAAAATCATAATCATGATATATAAAGTGTAATATAGGTCATATCAATCTCACTGAATTATAGGTTTGCATTATTATATATTTTGCATTTATGTAAATAAACTCCATTTTTTAATCCTATGTTTATTTATTTTTTAAATAAATGTAAGTTTTGCTTTTTATAATTTCATACTTTTGTTTTTTTTAGGTTTGAGTATATTTTTAGGTTTTTTAACATTTGACACATACTTATAAAGAGATAAATTCAAAAATAAAGCAACTGCAATAACTGCAACTAAAACCAAGCAAGGTAAGGATCAATATATCAGGATTAAAATTCTTTATTATATTCTTTTTTGTTTTAAAAGACTTATGTTTTCTTCATCTTGTATTCATCATCTTTATTTTTTTTTCACCAAATATGGTTAAATAAATTAATATGATGAAATTTGTTTGTCATTTTATTGTTTTTAAAATTATTTTTATATAATCATCACATTAAGAGGAAATAATAGCAACAAAACTCAAATTTTAAAAATAAACTTTTTCAATCTTTATTATAATTTATAATATTTACTATCATTTATCATCTAAAATATTTTAGACAAAGAACAATTAACACAAATAATTAATAGAGTGTTTGTATAAATGAATATTTTATTTCAAAAAACATTTTACATTAGAGAAACATTTTACATCAGACTTGTTATACGTGTCATTTGAATTCTTCATTTGCCTATATCTCGTGTTCGGTTATGTTCAATTATTCTATAACATAAATATTAATATTTATTATAAAATAAATATTAAAAAAATTAGAGATGAATTTTTTTAAAAATGTTTTATGAAGAATAAGTCTATCATAATTTATGACCACTAAGAAAGTTATTCAAATTTTATCTAAATGAAATAATACTATATGAACCAAAACTAATATTTATTATTTTTACAAGTGACTAAATCTATATTTTTGCTTCCACCAACAATGTTATCACTTTTTTTTTAAAAAAAAGTATTGCAAAATAAAAGGACAGAATACATTGTTCTTTTAAGAATAAAAGCGGAGACCAATATATTAATTGCATGTTTCAGAGTACAATCTTTTCTTTAAATTATGAAAGTGAAAATTAATTCAATAAGTTTTAAAAAGCTTAATAGATACAGACATATTTAAATAATATACAAATATTCCATACAAATAGCAATAAATCAACATAACTTATTTATTTACGTTTTTAAATATTAAGTATATTTTAAGAAACATAAAAAATGAAAATGACCAGTTGGTTAAAACATTAGCTTATATCTCTCTCTCACACACACACACACACACACACATATATATATATATATATATATATATATATATATATATATATATATATATATATATATATATATATATATATATATATATATATATATATATATATATATATATGGAAAAGGAAGCCATCTCAGAAATGATCACAGTTGACAAGTCGGACACACATGTAGACAGCGATTTACAGCTTAGCTTTCTCTGCTCTGCACAAAATCTGAATTTCTCTCTCTGCATTCAAAGTATGTCATGTCCCATATGTGTGTGCATTTCATCTTCTACACCAAATTGCAACACCATTGCACTTCATAGTAATAAATTACACTTACAATTTTTCAAATGATACTCAATACTATATTTCTCTCTCTATTCCTCAAACCAACAAATTTCATCTCTTCTCTTCTTCTTTTCTCCAAAACCATTTTTCCACTCTTTTCATTCTCCCAGACCTGAAAACCTTTGGGTTGTCCAACCGCGGCTAGTTTCGTGTTTTCTTTTCATACTTGTGATTCTGTTACCACCCAAATGTAAGAGGAGATTGTCGCAAAGTAAGCAAGAAACCTTAATGACAGAGCTTTGGGCTTTTGCTAACTTTTGACAACAGTAGTAGAAGAGTCAAAATTCGTCATTCTTTTTATCTTTTTTAGTTTTTGAAAACAATAGTTTGAGCGAGTTTGATAATCCGACACTTCTTTCTTTTGGTTAATGCTCGGTTGTGAGGATATTGTTTTATTTGGTTAGGTTTTGATTTTGATTTTGATTTTTTTTCCTGTTATTTGGTCGATGATATTGTTTTATTTGAGGTTTAGCTGTATCAATTTTCTTTGAAAATTTCAGGTTCTGATGATAAGGATTTTATGATTATTTGATTTTAGCATAAACAGCAAAATGTATGTTATTATTTGTTTTGGTTGCTGTTGTTTTATTTTGTTATTTTATGCAGGATGTTCATTGTCCTGCGGATTGACATGGTATATGCTAGCATGATACAATAATGGAGAAAAAGAAAGTTTTGGATCTTCTTGAGAGATCTCTCTCATTGTTTTCTACTTGGATCCTTAGTGATATTTTTTTATATTCCCAAGCAATCAAAAGGTTGCTAGTGATTACTTATCTGTATGTCTCACACTGACATGCATTTTTTTCTTCTTCTTTAGACTCTGCATTATTGATGCTATTATTATATCTATTTCCAACTTTTAAAGTTGATTCCTATGTCACTGTGCAGGGTAAAAACTGATACTGAGTTTTCAGTGACTCGGAGAACTAGAAGACCTCTCTACCTTTAGTCATATCAAATAGTGATTCAAACTCTTGATATATGAAGGACATGCTACTATTTATGTAGTGGAATCTTTTGGCAGGGGTTCCGCTGGAGGATCATCAAAAGCAAAGCCAACTAGTTGAAGCCAAATGTTTTGACTTGTGAAGAATAATTTGAAGACTCCACAACACAACTAGTATATGCAACTGTTCTCGTGCAATGGATTGTCTCATAGGCCTTCCCCAGCAGTGTTTTTAACCCTGTAGAATTTCTGCAACTTGAAATGCACAGTGTGGTAAACTTGGGGATGCAACGTCTTGCTTTCTGAGCCAAAAAGGTATCTGATCCGATTCTTGACAGATTTGATTCTATTTTGGTAACATGGATTTGATAAAAAAAAGTTTACTTGCCAATCTGTAGCACTATAGATTTGAGTTCTGGTTAAAAGAGTCTTGTCAGTGATTGTTCTGTCACCTATTGGAAGCATGTTGCATTGTGGTTATATATGATAATCCTGGTAGAGCTTGAGCACGAAAGAACAAACTAGTGATCTTGAACATGCTCTTGCGTTTCATCCCCTTGTTGTTTAAAATGTAGGAACATCTGGGTTTGAAGGTTATTGAGTGACATCTGTTGAGCAAGACAGTTTTTTGTGGGATTGCTGGCCCCGATGAGTCGAGAACAGCAGAAGCGAGGGAAGCAAGAAATATGTTCTGATGGAGCTGAAAAGGTCATTGTTGCCGTTAAGGCATCAAAGGAAATTCCAAAGACTGCTCTTGTTTGGTCCCTGACTCATGTTGTGCAACCTGGCGATTGCATTACATTGCTAGTAGTTGTACCTTCACAGAGTTCGGGTAATGAAATTTTTGCCTTAATTTCTTGATCTATTTGCTCTTTCGTCAGACATTATTTATTGCGGTGTGGTCATTATGGTTGCCTATTTCGGCAAGCAAATATTATATTAGTTGGGTCCTAAGGATATGTCACTCCCTTTTTTATATGGATTTTTTGTTTTGAATAAGAATTATGAACAAATGGATAGCAGGCTGACATGTAATATAAACCCATATTAGTTGGGTCCTAAGGATATGTCACTCCCTTTTTTATATGGATTTTTTGTTTTGAATAAGAATTATGAACAAATGGATAGCAGGCTGACATGTAATATAAATCCTTGTGTGATAATTTTGTTTACTTTCTTGCTTGTTGTGGATGACTATAGTTATGTACTATTGCTGTATCTTGTGTGTGTCTCTTATTATGCATGAAAGAACCTTTACTCTCTTATTTTTTTTATTGGTCATTGGAACCTGCACTCTTCCTTTATTCTGTGTACCTAACTATTGTTCTGCGCATATGTAGGCAGAAGATTGTGGGGTTTTCCAAGATTTGCTGGTGATTGTGCCAGTGGTCATAAGAAATCTTCTTCAGGATCATCAAGTTCGGAACAGAAGTGTGATATCACCGACTCTTGCTCTCAAATGATCCTTCAGCTCCATGATGTCTATGATCCTAACAAGGTTAGTGTTAATATAAGAGTTTTCACATTGAATGTTGCATCTATACGCCAACCTAACAGTTATTCAACAGATAAATGTGAAGATTAAAATTGTTTCTGGATCACCATGTGGAGCAGTGGCTGCGGAAGCCAAGAAAGCCCAAGCCAATTGGGTCGTTTTAGACAAGTAATTTTCTATCATATTTCCCCCCAAGGCATGCTTGTGTAATATGAAACAAACTTGAACTCTTCATTTCTGGTTTCACTATTTTATTGATGTGATTATAATTCAGTATGAATTGTTGGTATTTCAATTTTGCTTTGGACAGACAGCTCAAACATGAAGAAAAACAATGTATGGAAGAGCTGCAATGCAACATTGTGGTTATGAAGCGTTCACAACCTAAGGTACTCCGATTGAATTTGGTTGGAACAAAAAAGAAGGATCTTGAAGAATTATGTTCACTACCTTCTGAACAAGATCAGATGCTTGGAAAACAAACAAAGAACAAGAGTGATTCTTTAAATTCTTTAAAAGGTCCAGTTGTCACTCCATCCAGCAGCCCTGAGCTAGGGACACCATTCACTGCAACTGAAGCTGGTACTTCATCGGTTTCAAGCTCTGATCAAGGAACTTCACCATTTTTCGTCTCTGAGATAAACAGTGAGTCCAAAAAAGAGGAAACTATAAAAGAAAATCCAGAACTTGATGATTCTATATCAGACACAGACAGTGAAAGCTTATCCACTTCTTCAGCAAGCTTGAGATTCCAGCCATGGATCACCGACTTACTTCTGCATCAACGATCTTCTCAACCTACGGAAGAAAGAACAGAGAGATCTCATAGTAGGAATCAATTGTCTACTACAAGAGCTTTGCTAGAAAAGTTCTCGAGACTTGATAGAGAAGCTGAAATTGAAATCTCAACCTATAAGACTGACTTGGATTTCAGTGGGAATGTACGAGAAGCAATAGCGTTATCTAGAAATACTCCGCTTGGTCCACCTCCCTTGTGTTCAATCTGTCAACACAAGGCTCCTGTTTTTGGAAAACCTCCAAGATGGTTTACCTATGCTGAATTGGAGCTTGCCACTGGTGGATTTTCACAAGCCAATTTCTTGGCAGAAGGAGGATTTGGATCTGTTCACAGAGGTGTTCTACCAGATGGACAAGTTGTTGCTGTGAAGCAACATAAATTGGCCAGTTCTCAGGGTGACCTTGAATTCTGCTCGGAGGTAGAAGTCCTGAGCTGTGCTCAGCACCGAAATGTTGTTATGTTGATTGGTTTCTGTATAGAGGATAAGAGAAGGCTATTGGTTTATGAGTACATATGCAATGGATCACTAGATTCTCATTTATATGGTAATTTCTTTTGCTTTCAGACCAAGTTATGCTTTGGCAAGGTCATGTTTCTGAATTGGCTTGAACTTCATTAACATTCATATTCATGTTGTCTGTGAAAGGTCGAGGTTTTACCTATTTGAAAAGTTATGCATCATCTAATATACGGGACTTTGGTTTGATGTGGTAGATTAATTTTTGTAAAGCTAATGAGATTCAGGGCTTTATATATAAAAATTGGTTTTATCATACATATTTTAACTAGCATGCATTTATGCTTTTGGTTGGAGTTGGCCTTATCTTGTTCTTGAAGACTAGTAATGCAGAATATGTAAATATTTTGTCATTTTCACATTAAATACAATGATTGCAATCATGTAGTATAGGTTGCATTTTACTGATACCGGCTCGATTTGTTAACTGGATAACTGGACATGACTTGGAACTCTATCAGGGAGACAACGAAAACCATTAGAATGGTCTGCCCGGCAAAAAGTTGCTGTTGGAGCTGCCCGAGGGTTGCGATATCTTCATGAAGAGTGCAGAGTGGGTTGCATTATCCACCGTGACATGCGACCCAACAACATTCTTATCACTCATGATTTTGAACCTCTGGTATGGGTTGTCTGTCACCTGCTATTGTTCTATGTAGTCAGCTGTTTTATAGTTTACATGTGAAAGGGCACCACTGTTTCATGTCTTTCTTTCACAAAGTTTTCAGTTAATTAAGTTGTGTTAAATTATTCCAGGTTGGTGATTTTGGACTGGCAAGGTGGCAGCCTGATGGTGACACAGGAGTGGAAACTAGAGTAATCGGAACATTTGGGTATGCGCTTAATTAATCCTTGTTTAGTTTCATTGTCTTGTTAGTCTGCACAATATCAACAATTTAACTAAGCTTTGTTGGTGCTATACAGGTATTTGGCTCCTGAATATGCTCAAAGCGGCCAAATTACTGAAAAGGCTGATGTTTATTCATTTGGTGTTGTATTAGTAGAACTTGTTACAGGGCGAAAGGCTGTGGATCTGAATAGGCCAAAGGGACAGCAGTGTCTTACTGAGTGGGTAAGTCAAATGATATTAATATCTAATTTATTATGGTTTTAATTGTGGCGATGGCATCATTTATGTGAGCATTCGATATTTAAACAGGCACGACCACTGTTAGAAGAATATGCCATTGAGGAACTGATTGATCCAAGGTTGGGAAGCCACTATTCGGAGCATGAGGTCTATTGCATGCTGCATGCTGCCTCATTGTGTATAAGGAGAGATCCTTATTCTAGACCTCGCATGTCACAGGTAAGGAAAATTGAACAAATATTTTGTTTTTTTGTCATTTTTTCCATGAGTTGGCTACATTACATTCACATTTCCTAAATTTAAGAAATTATAGGCTTAAAGGTTATAATCATACTGTCAATTGGGGACTTGAAGGAATTCCTCGTGTGCTGCTGAACTGAGAGTTAACTTTTATGAATTCACTCTTGATGATTCTTTTATTGTGAGAACAAAGAATATTACTGACTTCCAATGTTCTAAACACTAACTTTACCCATTGATGATATTACCCCACTTTTGGTTTCCCCCACCTGATTTCGATGGCATTCTTGTCTTGTTTGTTCAAGGTTTTGCGAATACTTGATGGTGACACGGTTATGGACCCAAATTATGTTTCAACTCCCAGTTATGATGTGGGAAACCGGAGTGGTTGATTTTCCTTTTTGGCCAGAAAGGTAAAGCAAAGACAGCGCCACTACAAAAGGGGTCCCCTGTTGTAAGAGTCACTGAAAGCTTTCTTTGGGAAGCTGAGCACAAGCCTTTGCCTATTGGGAAAGCAACAAGTCTGTCTAAGTGGACAGACATGTGAAGAAACTACAGTTAAAACACTTCACGACGAAGATTACTGTTTTGTTATGCTAAGCCTTAGTATTTGCAATTTGTAGGTAGTTGTTTCTATTTCTCTTCAATTTGATCTAATGTTGCATGTGTATAGTAGTAGTGCTAAAGTAGGTTAAGTAAAATAGAAGCTTTTGAAATTCTCCTATGAAAATTATGAAGTCCTGTGTCTCAGTGACCTTGATCATCAGACTATGCTCATTAGATGGATCAAAAAAAGCTTTTGGTATTGTTGGTTCAAATCTATCCCCAATGCATGTGTTTTCATAAGCTGTGTTTTAAGAAACAAACAAACTTGGGCTGGGGCTGAAGTTGAGGCTGGTTGTTTCAATTGGCAACAGAAAAAGGTAGAGTGGTGGATTTATTTGAAGTACAAAAAGATGAGGTGTCATTATATGAAACATGTGAAACAAAGACACCCTGGTTGGCTGATGATGACCGAAGGGTGAGACTGAGAGGTTGAACGTGATCAAGTGGCATGTCAAATGTTTGTTTCTGGGTTATGTTTTGGCTTATTGTTACAAAGGATAACACACTTTACAAAGGATTGCATGTTGTATTAAAACAACACTGGTACAAGTTTACAAAATCCAGAGGTATCTATTCAAGTACGTGCAAACTAAGGTATCATTATTGCTTTGTCTGTTTTCTTTTTGGTAAATCTATTAGGTTTAAGTTCTCGTCTAACTTGTATACTTTTGTGTTTGTACATTTTCAATTCTTAAAACGATGTAATAATCTCTGCTTCGCCTCACATTACAACATTAATAACATAATTTGACGTAAATGTTAGGTGACCTTTGAATAGCAACAGGAAATCAAATTCGCGATAAACAAAGTTGTTTCTAAAAGGCCTAGGTGTACATAAACTATTTTCTCAACTTGTCACAGAAAGGCATGGTGGGTTTGAGGGTAGATTCAATCAAACATAATTATTTGTACAAATACAATTCCTTTAATTGTCAAGAAGAATTTGCAGTAATGGTAATGCATCAATTATTATATGAAAATTTAATGAGAATTGTAATGATTGGATAAAGATAAAAATTTGTTTAGAATTCTTAACTATAATATGCGAAAAATTTAAAACATAAATATAACAATGCTATTATAATCACCGGGATATAATTATTTTAATTTGAAAAATGATTAAATTTAAAAAACAGTTATTTAAAAAATAAAAGTAGTAAAGTAATTATTTTAATTTAAAAATGATTATTTAAAGAGTAAAAATAAAAACAAATATATAATAATAATAATAATATAAATAAAAATATATATAGTATATTTAACTTTTTTGTAAAAATTGTTTAATAATTTTGTAGTGACAAAAATGGATTGAAACTGAAATATTAGTGCTGAATATTAAATTAAAAATAAACCAAAGCAGGATTTAATTTGTGATATTTGGTTGGGGTGGCTGCTCCACTTGCTGTCTACACAGTAGCATTGTGCGTTTTGACTCAAAGGAGTCGTTGCATCTTCTTCCTTGGCCGTGTTAGGGTTTTGGAGTAGCCTTTTACACCACCGAATTTTTCGTGGACCTTACTATTCGATAAAATGTTGTGATTCTTCTATTGAATCATCTCGCTAACACGCAAAATACACACCAAACATCGTTTTGCATGCGTTTGATTTACCATTTGATATGGACGCCGAAGCAGACTCAACTCAAAACCCTACTCCAAGGTCAAACTGTTGCGTCTCACTTTCAATTTTTCTTTTGTTTTGTTTGGAAATTCGAACGTTGTCATGAAAAAATTTAAGAGGATTTTAGAATCAAATTCAAATTTATTGAGTTTTTAAATTGGTCATTACTGCATTTTGGTCTCTGTTGCACTTTAAAATATTCTCTTGTGTGAGCGAATATTCTAGTTAGTTTTTAATCAGTTTATGGGAGCTAATTAGTATCTGATATATAAGTTGCCTGAATTTTTTATTTACAGTGACTAATTAGTATCTGCAATATAGTGAATGAGGGAATGTTTCATGCTTCTGAGTAGAATAATATATATTGAATCAATGCACTCAGTTTTGTTCTTTTTTTATTCCTCTGGGTATAACTGTTTCTTTGCGTAGTTTGTTTGAAGAATAGCTAATTTCTTTCTACAGACACAAATGTTCGGCATGCTATAAACAATTCAAGAAGAAAGAGCATCTAATTGAGCACATGAAAACCTCGAACCATTCCGTTCATCAGCCTGCGTGTGGAGTCTGTCAAAAGCACTGCAAATCTTTTGAGTCTCTGAGAGAACATCTTACTGGTTAGTCATTTGTGCATTCAATCTCTGTTGTCGGCACTATTTATTGCTTCCATGTTTTATGCTCATTTATTTATTTATATTTTCTTGTTCCTTTTTTAATTATGATGTAGGTCCTTTGCCAAAAGGAGTTTGTTCAAAGACTTTCTCTCAACGGGGCTGTCAACTTTGCTTGGTACTATTTGATAGTCCCGGGTCTCTCATTGCTCACAGAGAAACATGTTGCTTATCTGCCCCTACTCGTCTTGTAAGTTGATAATTGATAACCTTGAGCATTGATAAAATAAATAGGTTTCTTATGTGTACTGTTCACCCCAAGTAATCAAAGAAACCTGCTTACGTTCGGTGTTTATTGTATACTTTGTTATCTATGGGATTAGGAAGTTTATGTTGTGTCTGGAACTGTTGCAGGGAACTAAAGAACTTACCTATATAGATTCCCAATTTGACTGTCAAGATTCTTCTGATGAAAACCATACTGGCAGGGGCCCTGGAGGAACAGTTGCAATAGACTGTGAAATGGTTGGTGGTGGAAGTGACGGTTCTCTGGAACTTTGTGCAAGAGTATGTTTGGTTGATGAAAATGAGAACTTAATCTTTCATACGTATGTAAAACCTCAATTGCCTGTTACTAATTACAGGTACTTTTAATTTGTTTCTTTGTTTTCTTTTCTTTTACATAATACTTGTTTTAGTTTTCATGGGGAGAAGGAAATGAAAAGGACGGAGATAGGATAGAAATATCAATGTTTCATTATTTTTTTGGGAGCAGAAATAGGGACGAGGAAGTCTTTCCTATGGGACCCTTCTCTCAAATTGGCATGAAATAGAGGGGAGAGATGATGTCAAATTCATTTTTGTTTGAGTTTCTTTAAAAGTTAACTGATGTTTTTATAACAGAAAAAATATAAATCATAAATAATTTAATGTTGAAAATAATAGAGATGGTATATTTTTTTGGATTAAATTAGTACAAGGATATTTCATACAATTTATTTACTTTTCATTGTCCCTTTCACTCATCTAAACAAATGAGGCAAATTTCTCCACTTCTCTTATTTTTATCAACCCAAACAACATATTTTCAACTACATTTATCTTTTATTTCTATCCTTCATATTTCCTTACTCAATTCCATTCCCAAAATCGCATTATTCTCCATGAAACTTGAGAAGGGAAAAAGAGTGTAGGGGTTGATTTTATTTTGATATTTTCAGATATGATATAACTGGGTTGACAGAAGAACATCTCAGAAATGCCATGCCCCTTAACGAAGTTAAAGAAAACGTATGCAAAATACTATACAATGGAGAAAACCTTGGCAAAATTCGACTAAATGGTGGAAAGGCCAGGCTTCTTGTGGGGCATGACTTAGCACACGATTTATATTGCTTGAATATGCATTATCCTGATCATATGCTAAGGTAGATTCTTCTTGAGTAACTTAAATTATGCTAAATCCTGCTTGGCAGAATTATTCTCGACCACATTCTGGCACTATTTTTCTTATCACCACTTTAAGGACTTATCATGATGATGAACTAAACAATTGTTAAAAATCCCTGAATTTCTTATGTTTTTCTCCTTTTTATTATCAGCTTATTATATAGAGTATTATCCTAAACAAGTTTCCAGACTTAAAAGATCTATACTATTCAGAACCTTTTTTCATTATTATATTGGATCGTGCCAGATTGATGGAAATATCTCCTTGAATGGACTGTTTGTTGTTCGAGAGCAGATCTTTGTAATTATTATTATTAGCACTCATATTTTGCCTATGCTTTTATGTTGCATTGAAGAGACACTGCAAAGTACCGTCCGTTGATGAAGACAAACTTGGTCAGCCATTCGCTCAAGTATCTCACCCGAACATATCTTGGGCAAGTTAATTTTTAACTCAAATCTTTTTCTGTTTGAAACTTCTTCCAGCTTATAGTTTTCCTTTTATTTTAAAAATCAAATTACAATTATTCAATGGCTATGCCCAGGATCATTGTAGATTGTATGAATGATACTTCTTTCGGTACTAAAATAAAATGAAACTGGTGATCAACAGTTTCTTATGTTGAGTACGAATAAACTAATTTTGAAGGATGTATTCAAGTTGATTGTCAAATATAAAATTTTATAAACTAAATTTAGTTATTTGTTGGTTTCAATTTTTTTTGGTTTTTACTCTTCAAATTTCGCTACCAAATTTTAAATGCAAATATCCTATGCTGAATCAATGACCACTATCTGAGTCTGTTCGCTGGCAAAGGTACGGGTGATAGTTGTGGAGGTGGTGGTGGTTATAAGTAGTGGTGATGATTGGTGATGAAGGCCATGGCTCTAGTTGCCATGGTTATAACAATGACTATGGTAGTAGTGACAATAAAAACATTGATAGTTAACTGGGGAGCAGCAACAATGACGATCGTGGTGGGATTGGTTAACTTGAACAACAGTGGTGGTGGTGTGACAGTGCTAATGAGTGTAAGGTGACGATAGCGGTAAACTGGTGGCATTTAGGGAGGTGGTGGGTGGTTGAGGAGGGATGCGAGAAACTGAATTGCTTGTTCTTCCTTCTAAAAGCCACCATGAAGCAAAACCTTGTTTTTAAATTCAGATAAACGTATTTCACAACCAACTAAGTCAATTCGACTCCATTTTAGTCAAATGGGTTTTGTTTTGAATTTTTATTTGAAAATCCAAAAGAAATGTATTTGACTAGATTTCTTTTTCAAGACAAAATGCATTTCACTAAAATGAAGCAGCCGAATTGATTTTTAACTAGTTTTAAATGTTTTTGTCACAATTTTAAAGGAAAATAAAAGTTTTGGTTTTCTGCTTGTACTTGGAAACAAGCTTCTAAAGCATGTCTAAAGTTACTGCAGTGTGGATGCATAGATCAATACTTACCTGTTTAATCATTAAATTACGATAGTTAACTGATGGCAATAATTTTTTATTGTTTTTGCTTGACAGTTATGATATCCAATCCGGCACTCATGACCCGTATGAAGATTGTGTTTCTGTGATGAGACTATACAAGAGAATACGAGCTCAAATGCATCCAGAGGAAGAAGACCATGGAACATCGACTCCGAGTAACAGGATTGTTGGTGTGCCTGATTGCTGGAGATCCAAGGAACTTGACAACCTCACTCCAGATCAACTCTATGCCATGTCAAGATCGGATTACAAGTGTTGGTGCTTGGATTTGAGGCCAAAACTGCCAACCTGAATTATTCCATCATTGAATTTGTCTCCGGCATCATATCATAATGCTTATTTCTTCAGAAACTATGGGAATGGGTTGCTAAAATATTTTGCAGTGATATTTTCGGTGCATATCTTTCTAACGCATCGTGTGGTCCTCGGGACAAGAAAACTGTTGAGAGAAAGATAGGTGCTTGATTATGATGCTTTTGTGAATATCTAACTTTTGGTTTAAACCAAATTAAGGCTACCTTTTTTAGAATGAAGACTTGCCTACCTTTGTCATAAAGGCTACCGACACACATAACTGATATAAGGCTTGTTCTAGATCCAATTTCAACGGAGCCAATTAAATTTAAGTTGCTGATTGGTACAAGGAGTTTTCATTTTCAAATATAAACATGTTTAGTTACTATTTAGTTTTCTTTAAAGCAATATATTTTCTTTGTTTACGACGAGAAAATTAACTTGGTATTAATTACCATGGGAAAGTTTCGTTCCTGAGTATGAAGGTGAAGAATGTTTTATTCTTCATTTAATTAGGCAATTTCAACTTGCGATTATTAAAATCTTAAATTATAAGAGTAATTGCAACATAAATTTTCTCGACCGTCTATTTAATTTAATATAAGAGTAATTTTACAGTGTATTGAAATATACTATAAATTATAAATTTTAGTTATTTGTTTATTATGCAATGTACATAGGTCAAAAGTTACATTTCTTACAATTAATTGTAGATTAAATAAGCTGTTTTTAGTTTTGAACAAAAGTTCTAATCTTCTTTTGTAATGAACTCTTTCTAATATCAATAAAATTTAGGCTTGTCTAATGGTTAGGATGTAGTATGATACGATAAAATATAATGATATAAACAAACGAAAAATGAAAATAATGGATTTTGTAATAATAATAATAATAATATCGTCAATAAAAAATATAAGTAACAATAATATTAATGATAATTATAATGTAAATGACCATTAGTGAATGATGTATGCATAATTGGACAAACCAAAATAGTGAGAGTAGTAATAATAGCAATAGTGAGACCTATAACAAAAGTGGTGATAACTATGTAAAAAAAAAACGGTGATAACAAAAATAATGATAATGTTTGTAATAGAATGGGAGGTATAAGAGTAAAAGAAAAGTAAATTATTCTATCCCATTACTTTTTTTTACACAAAATTTCTTTCAAAGAAAAATATAAATTAAGTTATACAACAGAATAAGGAAAATCATATTGTATTCGCGTACCAAACAATGTAGGTATCCTATCTTGTTACATATCATGATCATGATTTAAAAGACTCACATGGCACACGTGCTAACTCAAAAGGTTTCAATCTATTTCGTTGAATATATAAAATGTTGAGTAAAAGATCGATTACAATATTAAGACTGAAGAAAGTATTAACAGAATCGCGCATTTAATATAAAGAAAGATTGAAAGACAAATTTAATCACGGATTATGCCCCAAAACTTTAGTTAATAAATTGTAAACACAAAGAAAGTCTGAAATTATTGCCATTTGATTACTGATTCCAACTTGTGAACTGGGTAACCCAAATGCACAAAAAAATTGCAACTTTATGATTGCTCCTCTTGCCGACATGTCAATTGCTATGTCTCAATTTCAAGTAACGAACTAACCTTCTTTCCACAGAAACAAGAATAAGATTCACAGAAAAAAAAGGGATAAAATTTATATTAAACTAAATTAAAAGTAAGCAATGAATTTCAGTTCATCGATAGCACTCAACATCTTTAGCTACACAAATTCCAAACTTCCCATTCAAAAAGGGCAACAAAAAATGAAGCATAAAACTGAAAGAGACGGAAGAAGCTGAACGGAACCTAAAATTATTTACTGAATTGACGAAATAAAAAAATTCAGAGAAGAGAAAAACACGAAACGGAAGGAGAACATTGGGGATCAAGAAAGAGGAGCACCGGGATGAGGATGAGGAGCAGGAGGAACGAAACGAGCAGTGGCCTCTTCTTCGTCGTAGAACAAATCATCGGTTCTTCTGAAGGCGGCGTGCGCCACCACCAAGACGACTCCGATGAGGAGTGCCAACAGGATGTTAGAGACGGCGCCGGTGAGGAGGAGGAGGGCGATGGTCAGCACCGTCATGACGATGAGCACGACGCGGTCGCTGATCATCCGGCCGAGGACGACGAGCGGCTCGTCGCGGAGGAAGTAAAGGAAGAGCCACACCGCCACGAGCACCACGAACACGATCAGCGATATTGGATGCCAGAGGAGACTGAGGAAGAGCACGATGAGCACCACGATGGCGTAGTTCATCTGGAAGTAGCCGACGTTCTCCCGCACGCGCCTCACGGCGTCGGAGAAACCGGCCGGAAGGGCGAAGGAGCGGAAGTTGAACATGATCTTCCATGGACGGCGCGTGGCGAGACCCTCCTTGACCCGCTGCTTGGCGCGTGAGATGAACTCGAGGTTGGTGGAAGGTGAAGAGGAAGTTGGGATTGTGCCGTAGTTAGTCATGGTTGCTGAAACACTTCTTTCTTGCTTTCTTTCTTTCTTTCCTTCCTTGGTTTTTCACGAACAAAGATAAATACTTACAGAACAATCATTATTAAAGACGCCAATAAAATATATTTTTTTATTTTTTATTATTACTATTATTCATATAAATTAATGTATTATTTTAATTATAACGTGCCTGAGGGTTTGTCTTCCTTACTCTGACACCTTCTCACACACATGCAATCCAAAATTATACAAATTGGATTTTTATTTCATTTACAAATTTAAATAGACATAAATCTAAAGTCAAATAATGACAATAATAAATAAGTTAAGTAATATAAATAAAGCCTGATCATTTCCTGAATTAGATTTCATTCAAAATTTTTGTAAGAAACTCAAATTCTATTTAACTATTTATCACGAGGAGCAATAGAAAGAAAAAACCTGTATTTTTTTTTCTTACTTTTGGTGTAAAACTATCACACTCACAGTTAATTAAATGTTAAGTCTGATTTTAAGATAGTGATTATAAAACAACTATATTCCCATTATATGTAATTATTAGCACACAATAAATATTGAGTGTGTATATTTAAATCAGTGATTAAAGTGAAGTAAATTTAGTTTTTGTTAAAGTGAAATATGTATTAAGTTGAATTATGTCATGACTTGAGTGTTCAAATATAATTAAATATTATGTTGAGTTTGGAAAGATCTTTTTAAGTTAAAAGACTATGAACTTGATAACTATAGGTCATAAATGTGGATGAATTTAAGTATTATGAATTTGTTAAAAATGTTGAAATTGTTTTTTATGGTTTTGAAAATGCTTTGATATGTTACATGATATTTTAATTCTAATTTATTTTCATTCAAGTGAGACATTCCCATTTAAATAAAAATGAAATAAAAAGAGAGAGGGCAAAATGAATAAATTAAGTTATCCGTGTGATAGAATTGTGATATAGATGTTAACAGATATAATTAGGACATGAAATAGTTGGATATGCATTATATATTTATATTGCTATTGTTATCTAATGAAACGTGTCTATATCTCTAGTTATTTGACTTTTATGATAAAAGAATAACTTTTTTCCACTCGACCTAATCCTATTCCGTGAATATGTAACTTACAATAATATATTTATGTTATTTTTTATGAAGTAGAAGGGAAACGATGCTACCTATAAATTAAATATATTTCGATACAGATATTAGATATCAGTGTTGTTATTACACACTTTTTAATATAATAATAAATACAGCTTCTATTTTAGGCTAATTAAACAATTTATTTTTTTAAACACTTGACAAGACAACTAACATTCATCTATTTCTATCATCTTTATCATTTTCCGATTTTTCCTCTTTATTTCATTATTAATTCAAAGAATATATTAAAATTTCTGACTTTATGAATGAAGTGAGTATATTATTGTGAACTGGGAATGAGCTTTACATATATTTTGATGTGTAACTTAAAGCATTGGACACCAAAAGAAGGGACATATATGGCTTGTATGGACGAGAGACCGGACCACATTACATTAAACCGAACCAACGTTGTAGGGACGGAAAAGTAACCAACCATCAAACGCCACGTGTCCAAACGGTACCCCCAGAAGAAGATTCCCAAACACATCTTTCCTTTTTCTTCCAGAAAAGGAAGACTTCGTCAAACACAACCTTTTTTCTTCCCTTTTTCTTTTCCTTCAATGTTCAATAATTCTTCATCATTCATCAATGAATATGATCAATCATCTAACCTTTTTTCCTCCTTTGCTTTGCTGCCCAGATACCAACTCATAAAGCTTTTACCAGTTTCTTTGGTCCAAATTATTTATAAACTTAATTAGTTTGAAAAGGCTAAAATACATATTACAATTTAAAAAAAAACTAAAGTAATTGTATTAATCTCACATTATTAGATAAAAAATAATTTTCTGTACATAACTTCATTTTATAAGTTTGAATTATATTTAAATTTATATTTTAATAAATAAGATATATATTTTAAATATAAAATTAAAAATTAATAAATAATTTAATAACACATAAGTGAAATAATAAATGCAACTATTTAGTATGTCCAATTTGAGATCATAATCAAAACAATACTACAACTGTTTAGTTATTACAATAAAATCTTAAAATAGAAATAAATATAATCATCTATTCCTTTATTTAAAACTTTTATTTATAGGTTTTTAAATAAATTTATCCTTAATATAAATTTAATTATAGTCCAATACTCAATTTATTGGTAATAGGTCTTTAAATCATGATTGTTCGACCATTTTTAAAATTTGATCGAACTATCGACTAGTTCAAACTCTAGTATGTTCCATTAACTTTTTTATTGATACTTAACTAGACAGTCATACAATATATCAATCAACAACGAATATCAAAATATTAAAATTTAATTCATTATTCTAATAATAGAATCACCGCTACTAGTTGGACGTATATGTATTTAATGATATAATCAAGATATTCAGTTACTCAAAATGAATTCAGAATGCCGGCCATTTAGGCATAAATATAAAAAGTTTGAAATATATATATATATATATATATATATATATATATATATATATATTCATATACGATGAACGTGTAAATGGAGTGAATAAATTATCTAATAAAATATTGACATAGTGGTCGAGGACAGAAAAAACTGCAGAATCGAGATGAATAGAGTATGATATATAGTATAATTTGGCAATTGGATCTTTGCATTATCGGTAACAACTAAAGACAGATGTCAAAATATAGCTTCAAAATTCTGTAGTTGATATTTTATATAAGTTTGCGCCTTTTACATATATTATTTTCAAGAAATCATAAGCTATGTTTCTTGCACTCTTCTTCCACATAATCATTCATGGCCATTTAGAAGAGTTGGCACAAGTTCTTATGCTTGTGTGGCCATGGAAGCTTGCTTTATTTGTGAAACTAATTCCCTAACGAAGCACATGATGAATATGGTAGCACGATGAAGAACAACCCTAACATAACTTTTCAAACTTGCCTGTTCAATGCTTAAAGAAACAGACTTTATGTTATTCAAACTTCAAGGTTTTTTCTTCTTTTTTTCTGTATATTCATATAGCTATTTGCTTCTATCTATATGGCTAACATTTTTAAGGGCTAAATATTCAAACAGACTTTATTTCTTTTTTAAGTTTATCCATCATTCAAACTTTCACGTATGAAAAATCTTTTATTAAATGATTAAATTGGTTTTTGGACATTATTTTTTAGTGTCAATAAAGTCAAAATATAAAATATGCGACAATCATACATATTACACGTAATATAAAATAAATAGATGGCAAGAATTTGAATTATAAACAGCACAAAAAAATTACAAAGGACAAAAATTTTGTACATCTTTTATAATTAAAATGTTGAAACATGTGAGTAACAATTCAATGACAGAAACAACGATAATGATTAATAGATAGATACTTCAAATTTGACGAGAATAAAACAATAACCACTTTTAATAGATTGATTGGTAAATAACATCTGCATTTTGGTTTGTGTGTACGTGTCAAAGAAGAACATAATATTTAAAATAAAATCAATAGGACGCAATCTTTATAATAAAATTAGATTGTAAAAAATTAAAGCATCTGTTGTTATTACATGCATGGCTACATAATTAAACGCCAACAAAATTACTAGTCTTGCAAAATAAAAATATTTGTTTTCTTTGATGAGATTAGAATCTCATCCCCTTAATTCCCTAAAGAAATAAATCTTAATTACCATTATATTATATTATATTATTTAATAATACTTTTTTTGAAATTACTAATGTTAAAGAAAGAACTTTAATTGGTTTAGTCTTCCTGGGAGTATTTTGTCCCTTTATATAAATTGCAAGAATTGTTTAATGATTATATAGTTTTATATAATAAAATAATGTTTTTTTTTCAGAACAATAATGGAAATACTTAAACTTAGACTACCATGAATAATATTCGTACAAGTTATCATGTACATGCAAGTTGGTCTAATGAAGTGGTATTCACGAATGTCCAAAAAACCAACGATAGAATGTGTTTAAGATTTATATATAATTTAGTTATCTTTATGATAATATTAAAAACCCCATTACGTAGTAAATTAGGATTATATACATGGATTTGATCTAGCTTGCTTTCTCTCTTTTAGCCAAAATTTCAAACAAAAGTTTGAGAAATTGATCTCATTTTGTCATTTCATGTTCATGTTAATTTAAACCTTTTTATGAATTATATAGATATTTTGAAAAAAAAGAAATTGATAAAAAAAAATCTTAAGGTAAGGCTCTTCAATGGTTATATAAAAGTTTTTTTTTTCTCTAAAATATATATAGAGATAGGACCACTTGAAAAATCTAGAAAATGTACAAAAATATATACAATGTGCATTAAAAAACTAATAATAATAATAATGTTGGAAAGTTCTTAACTGTGGCAGATGTATTAATTTGGAGGTTTAATTGAATAACATTAAATGGAATATTCTGAATGTGAGTTTGTATTACAAGCAAGTCACAATCTGTGATGTTTGTTTTCTTTCCCAGAAAGGGAAGAGAAACTATTCACTTTTTTATGCATATACTAGTGAAAGAGCATTTGACACATGATTTGTTTATCTTGAATTTAAACTTTCTTTCTTTTTAATTTAACATTAATTACGGCTGTCTTTCCAATTTCAAAATAATTAACTCTTACTACTTATCAGAGTTCAAAGATTTAATAAAGACCAAAAAATATTATCCCTAAAATAAATAAAATATTAAAATGTGATAACAGTGCAAAAAGTAACTTAAACATATTATATAAACATTATAATAAAAAAATAATATATATATTTCTTGTCATCGTAGTTTTAAAAAATAAACATAACTTTGTTTTTTTAAATTTTGACTTACTCAAACTCAGATTAGTCATGATAAGGTTCAAGATGTATAAAAAAATTATGCTCCATAACCTCTATAAATTATAAACGTGTATGATGTAAGACATAATGATCCTTTATTATAAACTCTTAATTGTACTTTATTTTAATACTAAAAGAATGTTTATTGTTTAACGTGCGAAGTTGGATGAGAATGTTTGAAGCATTCCTCGTATGTGTAAGGAGAATATACGAAATACTGAAGCTGTGTTAAGTGGTCTGAGTCTGGCCGAAAATCTGAGATTTGAGTTTAAGAAACTTGAGCCTGAAGCAAAAACTAGTGTTTTTGGATAGAACAGACCTGACGGTTGGCTGTGACTATACGTTTAATTATGCATAATTCCACAAGTTTTCCCTAACTTGCAGCCCTTCAACAGTTCAATTGCATTTTAAGGTTCCCTTTGCTTCTTCCTCTGCAACACCAACCTCACAACCTCTATATATATGCATATATGTAATATGTCTTTGGTAACAGTTTTAACTTTATCTTCATTCCCTCAAAAGTCAAAAACCCAGTTCCTCATTTTCTATCTCTAGTTCATATTGGTGCTTAAATCAATGGAGGAAATGTCTAAGTTCCTCATCCATGGAACAATTGAAGCTACCATTTTCAATGCCACACCTTACTCACCTTTGTTTCCCTTCAATGTAAGCTCTGCATAACTTTAATATTAATATGTTAATGTTAGCTGTCATGTGAAATTCTGCACTGGTCTATAAACTCATAGCATGTGTTAATTTTCCATTATTTTTTTTCAGTGTGTACATAGAAAAGGAAAGCCTGCATATGTATCCATCAGGATAGGAAAACAGAAGGTGGCGAAAACTACACAAGAACGTGAACGTGTGTGGAACCAAACCTTTCAGATTCTGTGTGCTCATCCAGAAGATTCAACTATCACCATTACACTGAAGACATCATGCTTCGTTTTGGGGAAATTCCACATGCAGGCCAAGCGGTTGAAGGAAGAGAGTTTGATCAATGGATTGTTCCCTCTCCTCATGGAAAATGGAAAACCAAATCCACAACTAAAGTTAAGATTTATGTTGTGGTTCAAGCCAGCAGAAATGGAACCAAGTTGGAGAAATATAAGCAGTGGGGAGTTTCAAGGGCTTAGAGATGCTACTTTCCCACAAAGGTCCAACTGCGAGGTTAAACTTTATCATGATGCTCACCATTCATCTACCTTCCACCCTCCTTTTGACCTTTGTGGCGCTCCATTAAAGCTATGGGAAGATGTCTATAAAGCCATTGAGGGTGCAAAATATTTGATTTATATTGCAGGCTGGTCTTTCAATCCCAAGATGGTTCTGGTAAACATGATCTCATTTCAATTTCTTATTGTTCTGGTAAAATGTATCCAGCTAATGGAGTATAAATTTAGTTTTGAGTAGCTATAGTGTGGTTCTTGTGCAGGTTAGAGATCCTCAAACAGAAATCCCTCATGCTAGGGAGATAAATCTGGGTGAGTTATTGAAGAAGAAGGCAGAGGAAGGAGTGGCTGTGAGGGTTATGATTTGGGATGACGACACATCTTTGCCTTTGATTAAGAACAAAGGTGTGATGAACACTCATGACGAGGAAGCTTTTTCCTACTTCAAACACACTAAAGTAATATGCAGAAAGTGTCCCAGGTTACACCACAAGTTCCCCACACTCTTTGCTCACCATCAGAAGACCATAACTGTGGACACCAGAACACCCTACTCTGTTCATGCCAGAGAAATTATGAGCTTTTTGGGTGGTTTAGATTTGTGTGGTGGCCGCTATGACACAGAAAAACACTCATTGTTTCAGACACTTGCTGAGGAATCCGATTACCATGACTTCTACCAGACAAACATTGCAAAAGCTAGCCTCAATAAAGGAGGACCGAGAGAGCCTTGGCATGATGCTCATGCTTGTGTTATTGGTGAGGCTGCATGGGATGTGTTAACCAATTTTGAGCAAAGATGGACAAAGCAGTGCGATCCTTCTCTTCTAGTTCCTGCCAACACTCTAGAAAATCTCATTCCCACATACTCGAGCACTCCAACAGAAAGGAATTGGAAAGTCCAAGTATATAGGTCAATTGACCATGTATCTGCTAGTCAGTTGTTTAGAAGGCTAACTGTGGAGAGAAGCATCCATGAAGCTTATGTTGAAGCTATTAGGCGTGCTGATAGGTTTGTATACATTGAAAACCAGTATTTTGTTGGAGGGTGTCACTTGTGGCAAGAAGATAGGCATAGTGGATGCAGCAATCTTATTCCTGTTGAGATTGCACTCAAGGTGGTTAGTAAGATCAAAGCAAGAGAGAGGTTTGCAGTGTACATAGTCATACCAATGTGGCCAGAAGGAGTGCCTGAAAGTGAACCAGTTCAAGATATACTTCACTGGACCAGAGAAACAATGACAATGATGTATTGGTTGATTGGAGAAGCAATAACAGAAAGTGGGGAGCCAGGGCATCCAAGAGACTACTTGAATTTCTTCTGCCTTGCAAACAGGGAAAAGAAGGAAAAGGAGGAATTTCTTCCTCCACTTTCTCCCCATCCTGCAACACAATACTGGAATGCCCAAAAGAACAGAAGGTTCCCGATTTATGTTCATTCAAAGGTGATGATAGGTATGATTGTACTACTCTCCGATCAGCTTTTTTTCCCACTACTTTTCCAAAAACAGAACTGTCATAATCATTTTATTTCAGTAAAATCCAATATAACAGTGCAAGTGAATTTGTTGAAATAACTTATACTTTAATCAGAAAAATTGAATTGGACTATGTAGAATTGTGGCACAGACTGTGGTGTAGGTTATATAACATTTTCTTTTGTTGCTTCTGGCACCAGTGGACGACATATACATATTAATAGGATCAGCCAATGTGAACCAACGATCCATGGATGGACAAAGGGACACTGAGATTGCCATTGGGGCATACCAGTTTCAAGATGGAGTTGATCACCACGTAAATCGTGGTGATATTCATGCATACAGAATGTCACTGTGGTATGAGCACACAGGAAGTGCTGAGGAACTGTTCATAGAGCCAGAAAGTTTGGCATGTGTGCAGAGAATGAGGTCAATAGGGGATCATATGTGGGAAATGTACAGCAGTGAAGAAATTGTAGACATGGAAGGTGTGCACCTTGTAAGGTACCCTGTGAAAATAACTCAAGAAGGGTATGTGGAGGACCCAGATGATGGCAGTGATCATTTTCCTGATACAAAATCTCCTGTGAGGGGGAAGAGATCAAAATTCTTAAACCCTGCCTTTACCACTTAAGATAACCATACAACTGTCACGCGGACACAGACTAGAGAGATCATTCTTTTGCTTATCTTTTTCACACTGAAATAAGTGTTCCTATTTATACATAAGAAGCTGAAAGCTGTTGACGATAAAAGTTGTAAGGAATGTTTAACTTCGCTATGTATCTAAATATTTAATGCAGAGTTAACACTAAAATGTGTTGCACGAGACAGGGAATGTAATAACCTTGTTCCAATAGCTGTCAGCATAAATGGACATTGGACTATATTTTCTGTTGCGTGATTTCCAAATTTGTATGTAAGTCATCTTGAGACTTTTCTGCTGTAAGTATTAATAGAAGCAAGCAACAAACAATTACATAAACTCTGATGTTTAGTTTTCATAACAATATTGACAAATCACTGGCATTTCTCAGTTGGTAAAACTAATTCATGTAAATAAGTGATTAGAGAAGAAGAAAGTGGAGGCTTTATACATGTCAAAAGAAGAAAGTGTGTTACCATAATTTAAGTTGTCTGTGAAAATGCTCACCCTTTAACCATTTTACTAATCAATAATTAGGATATCCTACTTTACTTTGTAAAGTGTAACCATTTTGGAGAAGTAGAATTTTTATTTCCTGATTGCTACCTGTCTAATGACATTAATCTCCTTGCTGAATGAAGAAAGTTTGAAGACATCCCGCACAATAACAAAAAGAAAAAGGGATGACCTCATACTAAATCACGCGACCAGTTCATGTTAAACTGAACCTCTTCTGATGTGCTAATATGGTTCAATGTTTTCTTCAAAACTTTGCCTCTGAATGTCTCTGGCTTTTCAGTTTCAGACTGGCTTTGAATCTGAATATCAACACTCTTTAAGTAATGTCTCCAGCATCTGAACTCAGGTTCATCTTTACAGCAGGATGGATTTTCTTCTCTATTAAGTAATTCATGACACAGGAACTGCAAATTCATAACATCAAAAGCTAACTACAATTGTTTTCTTTCTGTATTCACCCCTCCTCTAGTTTTAAACATTATATTAACCTTCATTCTGAATCAATAAATGGCAAAAAAATCCTTCTGCATAACTCTGTATATGACACAAAAAATAAATATATAGGTGACCACAAGCTCTTCAAACTAAAAGCGATGTCAACATATTCTAAAAAGATTTTAATTGGGGTCTATTTTGCTCAATATTTTACTCCTGTTTATTTCAAAAGATGAAATTGATTCTTATATTACCTCCATGAATTCCCAATTTGAGGCAAGTGCTTTTACACGTAGAACACTGGGATGACAGGTGCAAAGCGAACCATCTAAAAGGAGCTGGTAAGCATATGATGGTGTTGAGAATTTGAGAGACCATGTAAGACATTTTACTTTAGGTGGTGGAGAAGTAACCTCCATTTGCTGTACTTGTCCTGGCCATAGAATCTTCTGTGCTCTGAAAAACTGGTTGAAGAGAAAGTTTAATAGCAGGAATTTGGAAAAATAATATAATACTCAAGACAGATTTAGCATTATGAGCTAAAGTAACAGCCATGTTAATCATAGAAATTTGTCATGAATAGGATTGGAGAGTTCTGTATAAGTACAATCATACCGTTCTATAAAAATAAGTTAAATGCACTGTTGGTTGGTTGAACATCTCAATGCAACTCCTGGCTGCAACATCCAAACCAGGGCAACCTCCAAGACATAGCTTCAGTGTGACTGTTGGCTTCAGAAGAGATGTCACACCATGGAAAGATGGAATAACAGAACCTTCATAATCAAGCTGTTCAAGTTTTGGGGCATCAACTCCAATATGAAGTGGATTTGCAGAACCCTTGTTTGACAAGGACATGGTTCTAAGATTAGAACAAGCAACCTTTATCTTAGCACATGAGTTGGAGCACAGCTTCAAAGTCTCCAACACGGCATGTTCAAAAACAAATTTTTTTGATCCAAAGTTGCCACCCCCTGTGAAACGATCAGAAAAAAACCCTTCAATTGATCCATCCAACTGTAAGATGAGAGTACTAAGATTTGGTGCTCTAATCTCAATCTTGTGCTCAAGTGCTTGCTCAACTTCAACATAACTAAGCCTGGGAAGGTTGCAAACCATAAGGGAGTTCATTATACCAAGATTTCTGAGAACAAGTTTCTCAAGCAAGGGGGAGTCAGATAGGATCTTATGAACAATACAACTACTATTTTCAACATTCACTAAAACCAACTCTGTGAGGCAATTAAAGGATGAATCACGGGTGCAAAATGATAGGTCTCCGATGGTATAACAATCTTCCAAATGCACTGTGAGAAAGCATGTTCCGCAAAAGATATCCAGCGGCACATAGTATGTCATGTTTGAAAATCTAATCTTTAGATGCTTGACATCATTTTGCAGCACTAAACTGATCCAATCATCTAGACAAGTGGTTATTTTGGAGATGTAAAGCATATTATGCATGTTATGAAACTGTCGTTTTTTTTTGGCAAAATGCATGTTGAATACAAAGCTGTGAATGATTAGATTCTCATCAGGTGATCCCAAAAAATTCAAAGAATCTTTAACACAAGGCAAAAGGGTTGGCAAACAGCTTTGAAGTTCCTGAGTGGTTTCATTGAAGGAAAAATGCACTGTGATGAGTGAATTCCATAAGTTAAGCCAATACTTGGAGACAGTGGCCATGACAGCAGCATCAGCAGTTGGTAAGAAGAGAAGGATGTTTTCCAAAATGTGGTCTGGCAGATGTGTTATCATATCAGCATCACTGTCACTGTCACTGTCATTAGTATCTGTTTCCTTTTCTTCTCTCATATTTTCTGAAGGTTTTGATTAGTATCACTGTTTGGCAGCAATAAAGAAAATTAACTCAATTATATATATTATAAATAATTATAAATAAGATTTATATTTATTTATATATTATAAATTAATCTTATATAAAAAAAACTTACATGCAATAAGGAGGAAGATGAAACAAAAGAAAAAGGTAACATGGACCAGTTCCTCCGTTGATGATAATATTTAACTTTTATAATAATTTGCAACGCCACTTCAACACAGCAGTTTAGGATCTGCGTTGATTCAGGATTCTTTGTGAAACTGAAAACGGGTTCCTGCATTAGTTCTCTTGAATGAAGAAGCTGAAGTCAAACTGTTCAGTTATAACCATGTATAATTGGTGTAGTGTTGTACTGTTAATCTAATTTAGTAGTTTCTATTAGGTGATAACTTTTTTCATACCATTAACCCTAATGTTTATTTAATTTTTTTTTACTCCAAAAAGTTGTTGGTTTATGGCAATTATAATAATACGAATAAAATTAGTTTATAATGGAATGAATATGAAAAATTCATGTAAGAATAAAGAAAAAGTTAATTTTGTCTATTTAATCTTTTAACGAGATTTAGTATTTTGATCTGTTCTTTTTTTATTATAAAGCTAAATATGTTGAAAACATAATTGAATTAAACGGTAAACCAATCATATGAAATTGTATATGTTTGTTACTTAGTAATTATTTTAAAATATATAATATTCCATTTCGAAAAAATAAGTTGTTTTTCAGTTCTTGATATCAAACCAAAACAATTAGATCCAAACAAAAAATAAATAAAGTAGTCAGTTTTAATTGATTAACCGTTTTATAAATCAATTTTCAATTATAATTAGATTCAATTTTAAGAACACATATCTTTTTACATAGGATTTTTGTATGGCATTTGCTGATAAAAAAAATGGTATCAAATTTCAGTATTAGTGGTTTCAAATCTTATCATTCTTAATTATCTACCATGTTGCGAATTTACTTAAAACATGAAGTCTCCACACATCATTTCATCATTGATTTAACATGATTTTAAAGTTAAGATCTTATTCAGGTATTTTGTAAACAATGTTGTGAGACTGATTTTTTAACAGTTAGAATTAAAATAAAAACCTCCCTTTACAATTAACTCAGTTATTTAGTATCTGACTTCAAGCTTTATTTCTTAGAAGTGACTGTAAATCACTTTATAAAAACATTAGTTCATTAAGTGATTCATTTTTAGTTGAATATCTATTAAATCCATATTTTAACATCGTACGATAGATAATATAACGAACTGTATAAAATTATTAGAAAATGAAGTAAACATAAAATCAACATAAAAGGTCACCTTATTTTTGTTTTATAAGATACAAATTATAATAGATGTTAATTTATACTTGAATAGTATATATAAGCACTTTAATTTGATATAGTTTTTGAAAAAATATCTTAGGTATCAACTACTCAGGTTTATCGAAGATCTATTATTACATTTCTACACCTGGCACTTCTAAAAATGCTATAATAAGAAATACTCTTCTTATTTATTTTCAAAAGCATGTTCATTTAAAATCGAATGTTTCAAAATCGTTTTTTTTTTTCAAAAATTAAATATTACGAGAAACGAGGGAATAAAATGTAACAAACACAGTCTTAAATAATATAAACAATTACAGTATGATGGCATATCGATTACCCAATTTCATTTTATCGTAAACTTAAATGCTAAATGACATGTTGGTCCTTTATCTGATTTAAAAAAAAGTTATTAGAACCCTGTTCATTAAGATTTCCATTTGAATATGCAGGTAGAATATGAGCGAAATATGGTTTGTGCAAAGTAAAACTACTCCTATTAAGATTTGCCATTGCAAATCGGAGATGGTCCAATGTTGGTGCACCTGTGCATGTAAAATTCAACGAGAATACTAAATATTCTTCAGCTGAAAAGGGGTGAGAAAACGATATATGAAACTAATGAATTAGTTGCACAAATACACAATAATACAAAGAAAGCAATTTAGCCACCAATTTTATAAACCTTAAAATAATAAAACCCTAATAAGTAACGGCTACCTAGTGCAATGACAACCAAACCGCAATCACACGATCACAAGCAAGTGCATTACAATCAACCATAAATAGCCTCTCATCCTCTGTTGACTAGCTTTGATCAGAAGATGAGAACCCAAGGCTTTGATCAATGATGATCCCGGGTCGTCCGCAATGTGTAGTAGGTTCGCATTGAAACTACTCTACACTTTGCAACATGAATGTCTTTTGATGCAAAATCATGAGAACATAAAAAAAAAAAAAAAAAAGTGTAAAAGAGGGATCCCTAAAACATGGTAAGTATCATCTTAAGCATGGATTCATAATCCATCTAGCACACTAACATTTGTAAATTTGACCGAAACCATCCATGCTTATCACCAAAGCTTTCATTTCCAATCTCATAATACGATGATCCAACCCAACAAAGGCGTGTTAATACCATTATCTCAATCCATCACGACCAGGAAAAATACACCCATCCACCAGTGATAAATGGTTCTTTGTTCCAGATAAAACTTTAACCGATTTTGCATTTTGAAATGACAAAGAACCTAATGGTGTTCTTCAAAACAAATATGCACGGGGCTGTCTCAACTTCTCCGTCCCAAACAAGATTCCCAGCTTTTCATCTGCAACCACATAAATAAAAGATTAGGATGAAATAAATGACAAGAAAATTAAACATGTATACAAAGTTCAGTAGCAGTAGGGGAAAATATACGAGATGTATAACAAAAGACAAGTGAAAGAACCCAGCTATGTTATATAGAAATAGCAGTATCAGAACAACACAAAGTAATCATTATATATGACAATCGAACAAATCTCGAGAAAATTTAGCCACAAGACTGCTAGCCTCCTTTGCTCTGAGAAAATGTAACAGAAACCTCCAAAGATTCACGAGGCCAATTACTTAAGCACTACCTATAATGAAATGAATGCAGCTATTTATTTATATAGGTGGAAGCTGATTAATCCTATCTACTTATCTCACTAAGGAAGCTGACAGTTCATCTTGTCTCCTTAATACTCTCAGTCAAGCTTATTCCAGAGACTGCAAATTCCAAATCGTAATATCGTGTTCAAGTCGGCAATAATAACTAAAATATAATCTAAAATAATCTAGTTGAACCTTATTGCCCTTTAACTAAGTAGTCTTGAAAATTCCAAATTCTGCTACATACATATGCGAATCTCTAACAGAGAAAAGTAGCAATAGCAACCAGTATGCCCAACCAACCACTGGAAATAAATGCAATCTATAGGCTGCAAACTCTGAACTTTAGCAATAATGCGCTGCAACTTAACTCGGTGGTCTGGCAATCCAAAAGGAGTTAACAATATTGAATGTTCCTTTTTGCTTGTATTAGCAGTCTAACAAAAATCAAGATCTATAGGAGCATTACATATAGAAAATTTTCCACCGTGCAACTTCAGACTGCTCCAGGCATGCAGCTAAGTTCTTAACACTTTAAATGGGACACATTGGCAGCTAGCATTGCATTAAATCATTACACTATTATAGAATTAAGTTTTAAATTCTTGATCATTATATTCAAACTTCAGGCTAGATGGCATCACTACAAAAAAATCTGATGATCCAACCCTACTATGCTCTAATTCAGGTGTGCAACAATTAAGTTTCATATTAAGCAGCATACTAAAGCTTACATGATTGTAAGCAGCAGGGTAACAAATAGCATGTTCTAGATTTGTTACATCATTTAGACCGATAAAGAGAAGCAGAATACTTGCCTACGAGCTTTCTGATCAACAGCTGGCCTTCACACATACTGCAGGCTCGAAGCCTTTTCTTCTGATATTCCATGGTGAATACGAGAAGCTTTCATATTGTGGGGGACCTTGACCAAAGAGATTGCAGCACCTCAACTTGGTATAAAGAAGAAGAAACTTTGTGATGGTATGAGATAGCAATTTCTTTCTCTTTCAAAATTTCAATATTTAAGATCGGATAAATTGGATAGCATCCCTCTTAAATCCTAAACCTAGGAAAATTTGTAAACTAACTATTAGCATCTCTCTTACCTTCATCAACCAATTTCTGGTCCACTTCAAATAAATAGTTTGCAAGAACAATACAAACACTATAGCACTACTCTCTTGCTGAGCAAATGTGACACCACCATGAACTCAGATTCTCAAGTACAATAATACTTTGTAATTGATATCAACTTCCATATAGTATTTGCAACTTAAAGCAACCAGGATCTAACTGAACAATTGACAACAAAAGTCATATCCTACCAATAAGTCTCAGACATTCCCAATTCTGGATAAAGGAGAAGGGTTGTAGTAAACCCTCGGCAGTTAAGGTAAAACTTGTCAAGTTCCAAAAGGTCTAAGTGAACAATTCAGGTTTTCTAGAGAAAGACTAAACAGAATTACAACATATGTCTATATATGTATCTCCATCCACATCTGTTGTATTAGTAGTTTTCCTCAAATCAACAAACATAACAGAATGCCAGATTTTCTGAAGAGGAAAACACATGTCCCTGCAACACTGTTACAGCCTTACAATGCAAATGTCTCATCATTCATCATTAATACCATCTATGAGAAAACCAACACACCAGTTACCCTCCATGCCAGCAAAAAGTAGTAGTTATGACCAGAAACTTGGCAAAGAAAGAAAATCAGGAATTAAAAATGCTTCAATACTCCGAAACATAATATTATGTGCAGGTACATAAATAGCCTCCAAATGTGAGCACAACCCCCTTCAACACAAGCAACTTTTCCAGGAAAAGAAACAAAATAAAGTTCACCGAGCTTGCAACTTCATCTCCAAGAAAAAGGCATCCTATATACACGTCAGTTATTTGCAACACAAGCAATTCCCAGATGTATATCCCAATAATTTGAGGAGGATACCAAATTACCAGTTGCAGCAGTACACTTTTTACAGCTAAATGTAATCCACCTTGCCACCACCATTTCCGGCACCTCAGGAAGGTTCATCTAATCTTACAAATAGTTACAAACTTTTAGATCTATCGCTTAATCCTAACAAAAGCGTACTATAATCACAGAACAAGAGCAAGTTCTCATCTTTTGAACTTGAGTAAACCAAATGTTATAGCCTAACATAATTTATTCTCCAATTTCCTCTGCATTCAATCAGTGTCCTCTGACAAAGTAACAGGACTAATTCCAAAATCACAAATCCATAATCCTTGACATGAGATGCACACAGCGACACCATTCATTCAAAACATTGCCCAGATTTCAACAAGGAGCACAAGGTAAACAATTTAAAGCAGAAATAAAATAACCAAAGAGTCTTCTAATAATTCTAGCTTGACAAACCCCTCATTTTTAACCTCAGCCCACATTATCCATCACAAGAGATAAAGAAAATCTCAACCTTACTCTGCTTCATTCCAGCTCATGGTCAACACAAAAATATTTTTACCCAGAATAAGAAATGAGAAATACTATTAACAATAGCAACCAAAAACATAATTGAAACAAGAAATATGTATCAATGGAAAATAGATAAAGGGAAGAAATCCGTCATATTGAATTTAAACATAGAGATACTGCAGTAATGTTTTTTTTCTAAGAAAAAGAAAACCAACACTAAAACCTACACATGCCAGTTTAGGATTAAATATATCCAGAGTTCCAGATAAAATGACCATTGGTATTGCATGCATACACAGTAGGACATCAAACTCAATCTCCACCATCCAGCTAACAGAAAAGGCAAAACGATGCCAAGCCTTTCTTCATCATCAACAGTAAGTACTTGAATTTCAACGTCGATTCATGCGAGGCTTCTCATGTCCCTTTCTTGTAGGGGCACTCGCCCCATACATAGGACCCTTCTCTGCAGAACCCTAAACAGCATCACATGAAAAGTGAACACCATACCCATCTGCAAATTAAAGAGTGCTTAATCTAAAATCATTAAGGAAAGCACATACCAAGTGAACGCCATATCCATCTGCATACGGAGCTGGAAAACCCTCTGCGCTACCAAATTTTGTTCCATATTGCCCACCTTCATAAATGAAGCAAACATGAAAAATAATATGAATAAAAGAACGATGATAATATATGTGCAAATTGGAACTATGTGGTTCAAGCTGACTTTTCAATGATTAATGAAATCAGCTTTCAGCCATGATCCATAGACACTTCAAGATTGGTGGTCTATCACATTTATCAATCCTAGATAGCAACATGCAGTGGCCAGCCCCAATAATGTTATAATAGGCAATAGCATGGCTGGATGAACACTACCCTGATGTGTGTCTGTTATATATTTTACAATATATACATGTAAATGATTAAAAAAATTATAAACTTTTTGAAATGTCATACCTGACATACCAGCACCCCAATGTCTTCCATCAGAACTAGCAAGCTCAGCACGTAATTTCTCAACTTCCCGGGCCATGGAAACCAAATTTTTTTCCATGGACTGCCTCTGTTCCATGAACTCTATGTTTGCCTTCTTTTCATAATCCACCATGGTTCTGTGAAACAAAAATGAAACAGTTATTAGTTTAAGCAACATATGTGGAGATACCTATCACAAGAGCTTGACAATAGAGAATGAAAACCCTGGCAGAAACTGAGGCACACACCTGGCACGCACTAGCTCTTGGTGCAGGCCATCCATCTCAGCTCTCATCATAGGAATCTGTTGATTATCTGCTTGTAATCTTGCAACATCTTGTGTGAGTGTCTGAACCTTCCCTGTCAGCTCTTGTTTCAGATTATTAAGTTTCTGAACTTCAGCCCGCAGTTGCATGACTTCATTCTTCAGCGGCTCATTTGCCCTAAGGTCAGCCTCCATTTTCATGCCTTTCTCAACAAGCTCCCTCGAATGCGCCTCGTGCTCAGCGCGAATGTCACCGATTGCGAGATTCATGCGATGAAGCTCCTCCTTCGCGGCCGCAAGGTCTCGCTGCAACGCCATGCGGTCATCAATCAACCTCCTGTTGTCTGCCACCAACCTCCGCATCTCAGCATGCTGAAACTCAAGTTCCTCTTCCAGCACAGCCGGATGAGGCGGAATAGGCGGGGGCCGCGGCATCGGAGGCCCGCGAGCATAAGGCCCATCCGGCGGATACCCCCTTCTGCCATTCAAGGGTTCTCTGTGAACACGGTGCCTTGATGCCATGTCAAAAGACCTAAAACGATAGACGCAGATAAAATTGCAATTACAGTTACAAATTAAACTGCAAACATTTTTATATTCTGAGAATCAAAACGAATATTACAATTACGAGGAAAAGGTGAAAGAAAAGAACAGTTCAAGAAATCATACGAAGAAGAACGAAAAATTCAATCGATGCATAGAGTGAATTGATGATTGAGAAAGAAGAAAAACCTTGTGAAAAGAAAAGAGGGGAAAGGGTCTTCTGCGATGGAACAAAGAACGCCAATACCAAAACCCAACAAAGCAACCACACTCCAACAAATAAAGAGGATCGATCAATTTGGCTCTTACGGCGTCGTTACATCACCAATATTTATATTCCTTTTTCTATATAAATAAATAAATAACTAAATAGCATTTGTTATGTTTTATCTATTTTTGTTTCCTCTTCTCTAGTCTCTAACTTTTCTTATATTTATTTCCAAATTATTTGTTAATTTTTTTAATATCTTCAATATAAACCAAATAATCATTATTATTATTTATTAATGAAAACACGTGCCTTTATGATAAAAAAATAAATAAATTTTTAAAGTAAATATAAATAATTATTATAATAAAAATAATTTTTTTAAAATATCTATTTTAATTTTAAAAAATATTAAGTTAAAAAATCATCATATACAAAATTGTTTAATTTTAAAAATATAATTTAAAAAATAAAACCGATTAGATAATTATTGTAATTTAAAAAGTAGGATAAAATTGGAAAACAAAATATATATAAAAAAATGAATATATTTACGTTTTTACTCATACGATAAAATTTTATTATTTTTATCTGAGAAAAGGTTTTATTATTTTATCCTTTTATCACATAAAATATTGATAATGATGGATAACAATTATTTTTTATATTTTTATATTATATTGTTTATTTATACCATTATATCATTTATACCATCCGAAACTGATTTTGAATAAAAACTTGTTTTTATATCCATTTTATCCTTATGAACAATTACATCTTCATAGGGACAAAAAAATAAAACAACACACACCAGGGGGTTTGAACAGCGTAGGGGGTGCCAATAGCAAACCCCGATGTAGAAATATCTACAGCGTGAGTTGAAGGTGAATGTGAGTTGTGCCACCATGGAGACTCTGTTCTCTCTGTCATCGTTATCTTCTTCTCTGAAATTTGCAGTGAGAGCTTCATGGGACACGAAACAGAGACTCCCTTACAACCCCAACGCTCCCAGAAAGTTTAAGAAGAACATCGTTTCCACTCCTACTCCTTCTTCCGCTGCACCAATTACTCGGAAGAGGGACCAATACATTTCTGATCTTCTCAAGCGCGCGACTCCTCTCCCCACTATAGGTATTTGTGTCCTTCTTTTTTCCTCCTTTCTGTTGCCAGTTATCTTTAATTTCCATGTTTCATAGTAATCATATACATATTTGCAGCTCATGTAGAAGAAGTAGAAGAAGAGCAAGACGAAACTTATCTGGGATATGAGAAATGGCTTCCAACTCCACCAAAAGTGGTGAAGCCTCGATCCGTGTTTAACGCTGCTACTCTGGCCTACATCGGCGATTGCATATACGAGGTCTGTTTTGGTGCTTATCTTTAGTAGCTTATTCACTCCAAATTTCATGCTGTGTTTTTGGAAAACTATATTTATGACTGCCTGAAAGAGTAAAGAATAAATTCTGTTAAGGATTTACTATTAGAGCACAAATGGGCCTTGCACTTGAAGTTTGAGCTCGGTATGTTTTTTAGCACTCTGTTTTTGGATTTCCCTATCGATCAAATGAGCATTTTCCTCAAGGAAGTTGGTCTTTTTGAGTACTAGCCATGAGATCGTGCCTAGTTCCAAAGTTATGCAAGCACTGTTTAACATCGATGATATGCAATAGCCAGAGCATGGTTTTAAATTGTGGTCCACAACTGCAAATTCAGCTGCATCAACTGCATTTTCCTGCAGCTTCCCACAATGTCAAGGATTGCAACACAAAACAATGACCACATCCACAATTTAAAAGCATGGCTATAAGTAATTTTGCTTGTGTATTGTTAACCGGCAACAACAAAGACTGAATCTGCTTTCTGGACTAAAAGGGGAAACCTGACAAATTTGAATTTGACTACTTTGATGAAATGCAGAGTTAATTACAATGTGAATGGACTATGAATTAAAAATATGGTATCTGGTCAAGTATTGAATTTGTTACCCACAAAATTTTGGTTGCCAAGGACAAGAGTTTTAATAAGTCTACAAATCTATTATAATTTTAATTTTTTGATGAAAAAGTATAAATTGTCATCCACTATGCAATTGAACACAGTCAATAGACTTGCCTAGTTCATATTATAAATTGTATTTATTAAAATTCTTACCATTCTTATGTTTTTAGAACTTCCAGATATCTTATTCAGTGAAATTCTTACAATTCTTATGTTTGGAACATGCAGCTATACGCTCGTAGGCACTTTTTATTTCCTCCCCTAAGTATTGAAGAATACAATGTTCGGGTTATGGCAGTTGTGCGTTGTGAGGCTCAAGTATATTTTCTTTCCTTACTGCTTATTTTATCTTCATGTACCATATATGCAATGGAATTAGATAAGTAACATGCTAAATCTTGAATAATAGTATTTTTTTATGGGCTTATATTTTTTGCATTATTCTTTTTTCTTCTTTCTAATCTATAAATCTGTCAGACTTTATTGTCACCTAATTGAGGGTTAGGAATTTATTTATGTACTTTTTCTAGCTTGATCTACTGTTATAGACATATAGATATTTCTGTTTTAAATAACGTGATACTTTATTCCTTCGGTACTATTCACGATTTCTCTGCAAATACTTATATAGCTTTACATGCATATAGGATTTGCTCCATACATAGTGTTAAGCTGTACAAAGTAAATCCTTTCATCACCAGAAGTAAATCATGGACCGTGATAATGAGATATAATTTAAGTAGCAGAAAATAATAGAGTTCAATTCAAGGAGGGAACATAAGAAGTTCACTAAGGTGGCGTTTGGCCCAACTTTTTCATAGCTTAAAAGTACTTTAAAGTTAAACATAAGACTTAAAATACGAGGTTGTTTGGTAATTCTATAATTTTTAAGCTTATAAGTTACTTTTTAGTTAAAATTCTTCTGTAATATGTTCTTGGATATTAGTATTTGAAACAAAAGAAGGAAAAGGAGAAAGAGCAACCACATGCTCCTAAAACTAGTTTTTGTATAAAAAAATCTGTGTTTTTCAAAGTTTTCTTAAATGATATGGGTCAACACTGCTGAAATTTTTGTTATAAAATCATGTGCTTAACACTTTTTCCTCCTAACTCTTGTTTGAAAACTTCAGAAACTTTTCTCCCAAGGCTGAATTTGTTGAATGAGTTTTTTTCATTGTTGGAATTACATATCTCAGTTGTCATTGCAAGTGTTTTAATTTTGCTACAGATGGGCGGTGATGTCCTCAAATTTTATTGATTGTTACTAGTGAATTAAAATGTGATTCTAATCTAATTATAGCATATATTAAACTGTTTATGGATTCTTCATTCCAGGATGCATTGCTGCAGAAACTTGTAGAAAGTAACTTCTTATCAGATCAGGAGAGGTTAGAATATGTTACTTTTAGGTCTCAATGGTGTCTCTGTTAGTTAAGAATTTGAATTCTCTACTGTGTCTCTCTATAACATCAGTGTATAGTTTTAGTACTCAGCAGAGGACAGCACCAAAAAACCCAGTAGAGAATGTGGACTCCTCTATTACAGTGGTGGTTAATAAAGACCTCCGTTACAAAATAAAAAGCCCTGAAAATTAATTCATATGGAAATAATTATTCTGTTATCTCAATTACTAAGGGAATCCCTTTAATTTATACAACTATTGCATCAAATATTGAACAAACCACAATACACGTATTGTTGCATTTTGTAGCTATTTTAGCACATTGCTTTATAAATGTTTTGGCATGCTTCAAACTTTGAAGTCATTTGGACACTTCAGTACTGTTTTTGGTATAGAACTGAAATTTTCCACAAAAGGATTGCATCCTTGTTTAGTACAAAGCTATATTCTGGTTTGTCACTGGACAGATCTACATCCATGAGCCTTAGTTTAAATGGCATGAGTCCAAATAATACTGCTATTGAATCATAAAAACGCATTTCATAGATTGTACTATTTCCTATGGAGTCTATCTTGAGGTCCTGGAACTCGGATCTTTGTTAAAAAAAAAAAAAAAAAAAAAAAAAAACTGGTCTGGTTAGTTTCAGATCAAATTCATGTTCTAAATTTGAGACTATATTTAGATTTAACATTTCAGTCTGTCTGGTGATTTGTACATGGTGATGATTGGATGGAACCATTGTGATGATGGAGACAATAGACAGTAAACATTGCAAAAAAGGAAAGAAGGAAAAGGAACTTACTTTCAATTATGCTAATGCACTGCTGGTTACTCCCAGCATGATAGGAATTGGCAGATCTTGGTAAATCTGTTAAATTTTTTGTTTTGGCTATGCTTTTAATGATCTTTATTGCAGGGATGTTCTTCGATGGGGAAAAAACATAGTTTCCAGCAAAACTAAGACCAAAAAACGTGCTGGTACAGCTGTGTATAGCAGAGCATCTTCACTAGAAACATTAGTCAGTGCCTTCAAACTATGAATTTTCTCTTCTTTTGATATAAATCTTGCACAAAATGGCTATATGATTCTTGAGAATCTCCTTTATATATTTGTTTAACTCTAAAATGGTGATGACACCTGTGACATGATAATTTGCTGAGATTACTATTAAAACATGACGTACTTCTTATATATATACATACATATATATATAAATATATATATAAATATATATATATATATATATAAAATTAAAAATCTCCCCTATTCTGGATACCATTTTTTGTTTTAATCCAACATGAAAAATCTTTCATTTTAGTCCTTTTATGAAACATGCTTACAGATTGGTTCTTACTGTTTGTCAGTGTTAAATTTGGCTCCTATGTTTGACATTATTTTCTTAGTCTACAAAAAATATTATATCATACTTTATTTTGGGGCCTACATGTAAAAAACTTTATAGTTTGGTCGCTACACCTGACATGGAAGAAGTGGATAACAGCCTTTTAGAAAAGAGGGAGTACATGAAGAACTGTGATATTTGGAGGGTCCAAAAAGATCGAAGTAAAAGTTTTGTCCTCCATTCCTCTGAGCCATGTAAACTTCTAATTAACCAAGTGAATGGAAGACTAACAAAGAAACTATATAGGAAATGTAAAAAAGTATGATTATGAAGACTGAATTATAACTTTTTAAAAATGGGAGTCCAAACGAGAAAATATGGTATTTCAAAAGAACTAAAACCACATTTAAGCCTGAAAATAATTCTTTTGAGAACAACAAATCTTAATCATATAATCATATGTGGACTGTTGTGATTGATTTTAGTCAAATTTGATTGTGACCATTAATGTATGATTCTATGCTAAGGATTTGTATTTCGAACTGAAACGGCTATCATTTTTTTAGCGCATACGCATGTATTTCCAGGCTGCAGCCTTACTCTTTGAAACAAAGCTTATATGAAATATTAGCATGATTGTTTTATTTGTACAATTTATGTAGCGCAGTCAACTATTAAGGATAAGGGCTAGTTGCCACATTATGCTTTGAGATTTCTTCTTGCATGTGCGTTGCTACATATCCATCTACTGCTATTGTTCGTTTGTAATCGAAAATCAGAGTATTTAATAAGAATAATCTGAAACAAGTTATTTCCTATAATTTGAAAGTTGTTTCCAGCCTGTTCTCTGACACAGACATTGAACTAGGTTGGTTATCTGTATTTGACAAATGTGAATCGCTTGGAAAAGCTAATGCTGGAGTTGGGATTCTCAGTTGACTCTTCAGAGACTTTGAATATTGAAGAAATAATAGTAAGTTTCATGCATCCACTCCCGCTTGGTATTATTTTTCTCGTTTAATCTCTGCTTTCCCAGTTGAAATTTGGTAGAAACCGACTCTATTATCGCATTAAACTGGAATTAACCAAGAAACCACAGAAACTAGCATTTGAAATATACATAAAAAAAGCGATTGGTATTTTGGGATGTTTGACCTCTTGTTGACTAAGCCAAATCTTTATGCACAGTCATGAATTGGTTTTCCTGCTACTTGCTACCAGATTGTTCTACGTGATAGGACATGGGAAGGAATTAATAAGAATTAATAATACTATGTTGTAGCAAGATGTTGTATAATGCATCATTAAAATACATATATAGCATACATGGGCAATAAAGAGATTTATGAGATTTTTTAGAAAGCATCAAAAGGGTGGCCAAAGGGGACACTTCGGCCTTTTTTATGGTGGGCCAACAACACGACGAGCTAAGAGCTCTGGTCTACCCCACTAGAGAACACAAGCCCATCAGTGTTTTTTTTTTTAATATATAACTTACCATGTAAATATTTTTAATATTTCTAATTATAAATGGAAAAGATTACTACATTTGCATTTAACTCAATTCATAAGTGATAATGATTTTAAATTACAGTACTATTATAGCTTTCAAAAAACACATAATGCAAAAAAATTCTTTAAATTATTTGTCATTTTAATTTTAATTATAAAATTGGGGTGGGTCAGGCCCACTTGCCTTGCTAAGCATCAATAGGATGTTTCAAACAAGGTTATGGTTTTTTTGCATTTGTTGAACAACATATCTAACTAATACAGGCAACTCTTTCGTGTTGCTCTTATGTAGTAGGCTTAACATTGATCATTCATGATGTTGCCTCTATCTGTCAAGTGTTGGCAAACATGTGGTATTATGTTCTTGTATAGGTTGCTGATAATTGCCTTTTTTTTTCTCTTCTAGGCAGATGAATTGAACAATAGATGAATATGATCTTCAGACAATCGTCCCCAGGAGCAGGCAAAACAACTTCTGAAGATTTTGTTCGTATCATTGTATTCATCTACAAAACAATATGACTTCCTCTTTTTACTTTGGCGGGAGATGCTGTATCATAACCACATTCCAACAGCATATATAGATCAGATCAGAAGCCTCTAAGCTCCTTTATAACAGTATTTATGTTGAACAAAGGTCGTGGCATCATAGTTTGCTGACAATTTATCTTTTTTCAAATGGGTTCAGTCAGAAGAAGGAAGTATTGCAGCGAAACTTTTGGTTCAGTGTGGTAGATTTCTGTTAAGGTTAGCAAATTTTGCTCGAATTTAGCTGAGTTGGTAGGTTCATATGTGAATTCAATTAGTAGAATACCAAAGACGTGAGACCAATGCATCACTTGTACTATTATTACTTTGGAATATTACCTCTTCTAGTCTTTTATGTATTCCGCAGAAAATCAGTTAACTAAATCTATTAAATTTGTTAGCTATTTATCTACTTCACTTGTACTATACTCTTGAAATTATTAGAGTTTCAATTCCTATCCTCTTTTCATTTAATTAATTAAAGCATTTTCCATAGTTACAATAGTTGTGCGAAAGACAATTAATGCAAAAGATAATTTGGAGGAACCTTTTAAAAAATGTAAACAAATGTGATAAATTTACGAACACGCACGACATTAGATGTGTAAAACTCTATCCAAGAAGGAAAATGTGTGACATAGGAAATGGATAAGGCGAGCAGATATGACTCAAAATAACAGAGGATGTGAGTGTTATCATCTAATGCTGTATATGTATTAGTGTTCAATTGGATGAAGAAGGCCAACCAGAAAACACTTCATGCTAAATACATGACAATCCCATCACTTTAAAAGATGAAACATGGTTTTCAAATCATATTAAGGTTTTGAAACAACACTTACCTTAATCTTCCTAAACCAACTCAATAAAATTAAGTTTGACTTCATTTATATATTCTAATTTTATCTATAAAAGATTTTCAACAATAATATACCGTATCATCATTATCATTCTCATCCATTTCTCTTCATTGATCAATATTTTCAATACTTCTAATACACTCATATTTAGCTTCAAGTGTCCTAACCCACAATGAACACTCTACCCTCATAATTTTCCTCCTCCACATGCCAAGGGGGTCCTTATTAAGCCACCAAGTTGTGTTGGTCGACAGACTTGGTCCCACTTAACCAAATTCAAAATTTTTACCTTCTCTCCACCTCACCGAAACTGCCTTTGCAATCTTACTTGTTCTTTTATAGGGTGGTCCAGAGATTGATAAGGACATACTTGGCCAACGCTATCCTCATGCACAATTTTGTGTGGTTAATTGAACATTTGGTTCATTGAGTCAGTAACTGACAACATTTAGCAAAAAAATGTGCCTTATTTAGAAGATGTGGTTGGTCCCATATCAACATGAGTAAGAGAAAAAGAACAAGTTGCTTATTGAGTTTTCCATAAGTAGTTCGTTTGGTCAGGAACTTCAAAACTTCATATAGTATTCTGACATTGTTGAACCAAAAAATGCAAGTATTTATGCCAACTGAATATAATACAGTCAAACATTTTGGTTCCAGACAGACATAACAAAAAAGTAGCATAAAGATTTGAACTAGTACATGATGTTCTCAGGCCAAGTTCCTTATGCTCTTGAAGTACACAACTTTTCTTTCACAAACCATAAATAGGTTTGGTATACATGTCCATAACGAGTCATGACAGCAACATAAATATGATAAAAAGAATAAGATAAGGTTGATGTCATATTCTTGAGTAGGTTCAATATGTATAATCAATAAAATTAAAATCACTTACAAAACTTGGCTTTCTTTAAAAAGTTTGTTTATCTGGAACTAAAGAAAGGATACTTGATGAGAATGGCGACCCTTGATACTCTTCACAATCCAGCCAAATTTGATGATTCTGATAATATTGTTTTACTATAATTAAATACCTACCAACCAATTATCCAAAAATAAGCATTGACATTGATGCACTGATTAAAAAGGAACTGTTTGCTTTGTAGCTTTAGGAGTGTGAGACAACAGAAAGTCAAATTGTCTTAACATTAGGAAAACTCATCACATCTACCACCCCAACAACACTTCATAAGAAACTAAAAAGAGAAAACCAAAAAAGCGATTGCTTTTGCTTTGAAATTTCAATCAAATGAACAATGATAATTGCAGAGGCAGCACCATGATCTCTATCCTAATTATATATTTTGAAAAGCAAAACACATGCATGCTCAAACTTTAAAATAAACGTAGTGCTTGAGAGAAAAGCACGATAGACACTTTTCAACCAAAAAGAAATCCCTTACACAATCTTGCTGTTCTATTACTTAATAAATGCAAACCGCCAAGTGACGCCATTAATTATGTTCTGATGCTTTCATAAAATAACCTGGCAATATCAGTGATTCACACTTACATCTCTTGAAATTTAAATACCCTTTTGAATCTGTTAGTATAGTTTGTATAGTGTCAGAGAATTAAGTATAACATTGCAGTTTGACATTGTCCTTACACATTTTATCCTACATTGTATAGTGTGAATTGTTATCATGTGTCCCAGTGATGCACTTTTTGGACCCACACATTGAAGTAATCACATGTGGTGTTGTACTAAGTATTGGGTCCAAACATCAAATCCAGTGGCTAAGGATGGTGACTGGGAGAATAACAATGCCACCACAGAATGTATGTGGCAAGCTCATCCTTTTTGAGATACCTTCTCATGATTTTGGAATGTGCATGATGATAATAAAAGTTTAAGTATTGAGTAAAAATAAAAAAGTGGAATACCAAATAAAGACGAAGACCTATAAATTTATTATCTTAAGATTTTAAGTTAAGAGTAATATCGATTTCTTACGTGATTAGACTATGTCTTCCAATAAACTTATTATCTATAAGGTTTTGAATATAGAGTAGTATTCTGATTCTCTCTCATAAACTTACTATGTTAAAGTTTTAGATTCAAAATAATATCAATTTTTTATGTTATTAGACTCAGATCTTATTTGGTGTGTTTTTCTAGTAAACCACCTCTTTTATAGATTAAGCGGTTAAGGATGCTGATTGGGAGAGCAACAATGCCACCACAGAATGTATGTGGCAAGCTAATCCTTTTTGAGATAGCTTCCCATGATTTTGGTATGTGCATGCCTTCCTCACCTTCCATCTCAAACCATTTTTGTCTTTGCCAACACTTAATGCAACAGTGTTCTTATGGATTCCATGACGTCTCTTGCATATTCTGCTTATGTGTCATTTTCATCCTTTTCTGCCCTCCATTTTTCATCCCTTCAGATAAGTACGAGTCTTCACATTCCCTTTGTCTTTTCAACATAGATAACATTTTCATATTTTTATTAACCTATATACCATGATGTTGTGTAAACATACAAAAAAAAGTTACACATGCCCGTTAAGTAATTAATTGAAAATGTGAAAATAACTAATTGGTTTTGTTTTTACATAAACAATCTATAGAGAAATTAAATGTTGAAGAGTTTTTTTATTTTATTTTTATGAAATTTAGAATTTGGTATCCTTAGTTTTGAATTTTCAAACAAGTGTTTAGGTACAACTTCTATTGGAAGACCATAGAGTAGATAATGGAACTAAGTTGAAATTTGATAAAGTCCAAATAAAAGAAATAATGGGCCATAGATAATGGCCCATCGGGACCATATGCTTCGACTGTAATTTTTTTTTTTTATGAGTGCTTAAATGCAACAGAAACAATGTGTAAATGCAAATATGAGTGGAAATATTAAAAGGAAAGTTTAGTTTAAAAAAATGATGTTAGTCATGAAATTTAAAATTATAGACTTGGATTATTATAAAAACTATTTTCAGTTTACTTGGGCATAATTTAAAACACATTTAATTTCATTTAAATATTTTCAGTCCAATTTAAACTAACCGAGTCCTACAATATAATAACTTTAGTAATTTCTTTTGAAATTATTATAATTTAAATTTTCCCACCTGGGAAGGAAATAATTTAAAATCATTTTACTTTTAAGTAATCGCGTCTTTTTGTTCCAATATGTATTTTATTAGTTTTTAAACTAAAATTAATATTTTCTCCAATCAATTATTCGACTAAAGAATAATAATATATTATCAGTTTAAACAATATTTAAAATTTTCAACCATACTGTGGATATGGGACTCGGCTAAATATTTCAATAACGAAATAAATTTCAATTAATTTTAAATTTTAAATCAAATACTTGAATTTCTATATTAATAATAAAATAGCAACTTTTACAATAACTTTTTTAACACGTGACGTGAATTAATTAATACCTATGAAATGTGCATAATAATCTGCCAGTTATTCTAAATGCACGGAGTTTAATAGCGATTGAGCATCATAGATTATAAATTAATTTCACGTTTATATATGTATTGAATTATTGTATTTTCTTAAAATTAGTTTTATATTTGAATATATTTTCATTTTTCTAATTTACAATTGAAAATTAGCATCTTAATTAGTTATATTTGTTCTCAATTTATTAAGATAAAAAAAAATAGAATATAAATGGCAGGATATATTGTTATTCGTGTGTTAACCATCAAATAAACATTTTTTGCACGTATCTTTATTAGACTTCCAAATTCTCCTGGAAAATAATATTATTACCTATTAATGGTATGCGAAAGTAGTTGCTTAAATATAATAAATATTTAGATATTTTATTTTTATTATAATAAAAAGATGGTACTATATATTAATGTTGTTTAAACTTTATTAACAATTATATAAATAATTGAATACGAATTTGATTTTTTATTTATTATTACATATATTTATTAAAAAATAATATTAATATGAATTTTTTTTTTGTAAATTTAAAGTTTTGATAATTCTCCTGAAATTAATTATATATTAATATTAATTTTTATTTTAATAATAATTAAAAATCAAACACTTATTCAATTACTTCAATATTAAAAAGGTTGAAACAAAATTAAAAGTTTTATAGTAAAACTGAAATTTTTTATATTATTAAAAACAAAACATATCAATATTTATTGAACTAAATTAACTATTTAATTTATTATCATATAATATAAAAAATTATATAAAATAAAGTGATATTCTTATATTATTGTTAAACAGTTGGAAATGATTGAAAATGTTATATAAGATTTATTTAAACTCGTAAGATTAACAGGACATTGGAATTAATTATAAAATAAGTGAATGCAATTAAATTAGACAGAGTGAGCACATGTGGTTTTGGATGTAGGCAATTGGTGATTGGTCATAGTGTACTATATAATTGACTTATAGTTGGACAAAAGATTGTGGTGAGTTTATAAATGTGATGAAAATAGGCATTACATTAATTTAGGGTTTGTGGTTGAAATAGAATATATTAGCTGGCTTTGTGTTAGCTTCCAATAAATGGTATTGTTGGTCATAAAAAGTAAGGGCAAGAGGCCAAATTTGGGTCCATGTGTCCTTAGAAGTCAAATAAATAGATCACAGCTATCACCAACTACTCCATAGTAAGTAATTAGGGTATCCTTAATCTTAAAGACTCCACAATCTCACTCCTACCCTAACAACCCCACATTATTGCCTCCCAATTTTGTTTCTGTCGTTAATTCTCATAAAAGTATCCAAAGAAACAAAGCCACAATGTCTTAATGATTTATCTCCAATAATTAATATATTAACTAATAAATAACTATTGAAGTAAAATATTTGATAAGAAAAATTTATAATTATAGATATAAATTTTATTTTACAAATTAATTTTATATTATTAAAAAATTTTAACATTAAAAAATATTTAATATATGATTGATTGATTTTTTGTTGACTGTCCGATAAATGTTTATAAAAGAACGTTAAAATGTTCAATTTTAAATTTGTGTAAATTGGACAGCTTTTTAATAAGGCGATCAATAATATAATGTTATACGTCAACATTACAAATTTAACATATTTACATATAAAATATATTTAAATTTTTGAACCATGATTAAATTATATATTAACTTAAGTGTTAGAATGTTTTTCACATATACGAAAGAGTATTAAAAAATTTATATTTAGATTATCTATGAATTTCTACTTTTAAAATAAAAATATAAACAAAAGGTAACTCTTTCTCCACTAACTTTTCTTTTCTCGTTTGCTATTTTTCATGAAATGTCTAATTGTTACATTTTTCGTTTTGTTAACCTAAGTAGATATAGACCATGTTCTTTGAACGTGTTTATAATAATTGTATGTACTAAAAAAATTTAAATTTTAGTATGTAAAATAACATCGTAACTTATAAAACCCAAATAAAAAATTTATCCATTTAATATACACATCTTATACTTTTATTTATTTTTAATTATATTTTTAAATTAAAAAGAATAAAAATAAATTATCCAACAATTATATATATATAGCATACACTCACATTAAACACCGTAATATTTTACATTCCACCAACTAATTGTTTTTTATATAACTATCACTATTAAATTTATTTTCTAAAATAATACAGAGGAAGACGGTGACTCTTTGCGCTAGTAATAATAAAAATGATATCTTAAATATTGGTTGCAAAAAAAATAACAAAAAGCAATTACTTAAATGTAAAAATAATAGTTTACCTTGACTAGAAAAAAAAGTTTAAAAAAATGGAAAAATTCCTCCTATTTACTTATGGCTATTTAAAAAAAATTGTATATAAAAATGCAAATAAAAATTATGATTTTTCAATCAACAAAATAATTTATTAAGATTATATGATTTTAAATATTTCATATGTTTTTAATGAATTGAATCTTGTCACTTTTTCTGAAATATTTGTTTAATTAGATATAATAATTTTGTTAATGTTTACTTTTATATATATATATATATATATATATATATATATATATATAATATAATATAATATTTAGAAATTCAATTAAACACACCTTTTGCTATTAACAATAGTTTGATGCTTGGAGCTTGTGTTTCACTTTCACATCTATTTGCCTTCACCACAAAGGCAATGTCCTACACAATACATATTTTAAGTGCTTTTTGTTTAACCAATGTGCTTCTTATCTTTTTTCTCAAAACACAAATAATATGGTTTAAATCAATTATTATATTTAAAAAATATAAAAGAAAAATAATAAATTATATTTAATTTCAATTTTTAGATGATAAAATAATAAAAGTATTTTAGATACAAATAAAATTTAACCAAATTTATTAAAAGTCTCACATAAACTAAAAATAAAATCAATTTATAATATATAAATAAGTGAAAACTTTATCTTATCAATTAATTTTTTGAAATTTAATTATACTTAAATTCCATACTAATAAAATTTCGTTTACTTGACAAACATTGAGTTATAAATTACACACTATCTCGTTAATTTTGTGTTATTTTTCTTTTCATTTTCAATTGATTTTTGAAAAAAAAAAACTACATTAACTTAAGATAGAGAAAACAAACCTAACACGTGCAAATTATTAGAGCGGTGAACATAAGAGGGCGGAGATATAATTAGTAAGTACTGTTAAAAAGTAATAATTAAAAAGTCTGTAAATAATTTTAAGCTCATCTAACCCCATTATTAAAAAGTATGTGCAGTTGTACCTCAATATTTGTTTGTGATGATTACATTCGAATTATATTTACTTATTTTAAAAAATATATGTCATTAATCGATTAAAATAACTAATTAATCATCCTAGGAAACAAAAATCACTAGGATTTGGGGAAGAAACATGAAAGAACAATTGGATAAAAAGGAAAACTAGTGACATATCAAAATAGATAATTGTAATTTGGAGAAAAATAATATTTTTAAATAAATAATTTTGTATAGTTGACATTAAAATACAATCCAAGGTCGGCATTAAAATTTAAGCTGATTTTTTATATAAAATCTAATTAAAACATAGTGATATAGAAAAATGTAGGTTTAAACCTTCGTTTGATCGTCGTATTTGTGTGTAATGACTAACACTATCTATCTATGATGACGTGATGCACAGAAAATTAGCTAACTTATAAGGATTTAAATACATGAATTTTAATATATAAAATAAAGCTTTTGACGTTGAATTAAGTTTTTTAATTTAGGTTTTTTTAATTGAATAAGAAAACAATAAGTGGGAGGAATTAGGGATTTCATTTGAGAATTAGGAATTTTGAATTCAAATACCATTAACCAGGACATTCTTCATCCAGTCAGGTCATGGGCCCATTTTAAGCATTCCTTCCACAAAGGCTTTGAAAAATTGATCTTGATTTGTACTGAAAAGTCTCACAAACTCCCTTGTCTACAGGAATGTGAAAAGTGTTTGATCAGAGTTGAGAAACCCTCTCCCAGCAACCAAGTCCTTGAAATACTTATTATAAAACAAAAGAGCGTATAGTCAAGGTTCCCTCTCACATTCTGATCAACATCCGCTCTCTTAGATAAATTAAAAATTGTTAAAATTGGAAATTGTTTTATTTTTTTTTGGGCTTCGGGGCTTGGTCGAATCTTGGAGTGGAAGGGGGAAACGATGTGGGAGAGACTCGATTCGTTGACGAGGTGGTGGTGGTGTCCGATGATGCAGGTGGGCGTTCAGGTCGCGATTGTCGATGGATGCGTTGGAAGAGGAGAAGGGCGTTGTTAGCGGTGGTGGAAGCAGATGTTGGGGGATTTGACAGTGTGCATGTTGTTGAACCAGAGCAGGAATGGCATGAGGATCCTTGGGGAGACGTTTAATTTGGTTTTCTGCTTCGCGGTGGGGATTGCTGGTTTGGGCCCAGATTTGGTCTCCGAAGTGGATAAAGGTTGCGCTGTAGACAACAGCGGTGGTTCCTCCATGACCACCGTATATTTCTTCTCTCTACAACTTTAAACCATTTCCTCTATTTCACCCTTCAAGCAAGATCACCACATTCCTCGCTTCCAAATCCAGTCACGACGATGAGGAGTGATTGTCGCCGGCGAAGCTCCGACCGCGACCTCCATTCGAAACCTGGATCGAAACCCAAGGAAACCTAAAATTTTAACATAAACCAATTAAATTTTGTCGTTTCATAATTTCTTAATTTAAATAAAAATTTCACATAATCAAAAAATCAAAAAGTACATAAAAGGACTTAATTGAATCATTTTTACAAATTTATGAACCTGATTGAGATAAAAAAAAAAAGATGACTCAATTGAGATTGACACAAATACAGACGATGGTTTAAACAAAAAAATATATAAATTTTGCCAAAATTAAATTAAAATAAAGGAGTGGCGTCACGATAATCGGAGGCGCGTGGGAAAGAAGCTAAGTGGAACAAAAAACATATGACAGAAAATAGGAACCGACCAGAATGGGATTGGCTGGTGAATCTTTCACCTTGTCGCAAAAGAGAAAGTGGTAACTAAAATCTGGTTTTGGGGCAACTTGCTTCTTACTATATCCCAAACACGCCTTTAATTTCAATTCCATATCTTCGATAAATATTCCACTACATCGAATAAATTACAGAGATTATTATTATTATTAATAATAATTATTAATTATCAAGGTGGCGGAAAAGGCAAGAAAAAATAAAAGGTAAAAAACGAAAAAAAGGGGATTGGTTCAAGCTTAGGTCCGAGTCAGGTGTGCGTAAGGACAAGTGGTGGGTCCCAAAGCTCACTCAAGTGGGTCCCACTCTCTCTCCAAATCCAACCAGTTCACTGCTCAACTCAACCCTTTAAAAGCAGAACCTCCATTTCGTACCAAAAAACATCTTCAAATTAAAGTCACAGAGAAGATTGTAATGTAACTAATATTTTATGCAAAGTTGCAGCCTCAGTTATTTTAATTATTTTATTCTGATCATCATTTTTCAGAAAGGAAAGTGAGGAATAACAATAATAAGGGAGAGAGAGAGAGAGAAAGGAAGGGAACCAAAGCCACCAAAGCCACTTCCTAGTTACTTCTTCCATCTGTGGGCTTAGAATAGAACAACCAGTAGCATCAAGGTGAATCATGGTGATGTGCTTCAAGCTCGTAATGTGGAGCGTGGTGCTGCTTCTTGTTTGTTCTCTCATTGGTTCTGCTGAGGCCTCAGTGTCGTATGACTCAAAGGCTATCACCATTAATGGCCAGAGAAGGATCCTCATTTCTGGATCCATTCATTACCCAAGGAGCACCCCTGAGGTATTGTTACTCTCAAATGTGATTCAGGGTCCTCATATTTTCTTATTTTTCTCAAATGGGTGGCTTAAAGTTTCTGCCTTTTTGCGTTTTTAACTTGTGGGGTTCCTTTGTTTTCAGATGTGGCCAGATCTTATTCAGAAGGCCAAGGAGGGAGGGCTGGATGTGATTCAGACTTATGTTTTCTGGAATGGGCACGAGCCTTCACCTGGCAAGGTAACTCAAAGTACTAAATAGTGGCTTCTAGTTTTTCTTTCTTGCATTGCTTGGATACTGCACGGTTAGTATGTGAATTGTGGAATAATTAATGTTGTTGCTTTCTTGATTGCTGCAGTATTATTTTGAGGGGAACTATGACCTGGTGAAGTTCATAAAGCTGGTGCAGCAAGCGGGCCTTTATGTTCATCTAAGGATTGGTCCTTATGTCTGTGCTGAGTGGAACTTTGGGTAGTGAACGTGTTCCTTGCAGAAACTTTGGTGCCTCTCAAATTAGAAATGTCTTAACAGGTTTCTTTTGATTGGTTTTCAGGGGTTTCCCTGTTTGGCTAAAGTACATTCCAGGAATCAGCTTCAGAACAGACAATGAACCTTTTAAGGTTAGATTCCAACCTTCCTTCGTCCTTAAGAATTGGTAAATCTTCTCAATCTTTTCTTTTTCACTGTGAGTACCTTCTAATTACTTTTTCTTGTTTGCACTGCTATACTAAAGAATCAAATGCAAAAATTTACCACGAAGATTGTTGATTTGATGAAAGCGGAGAGGTTATACGAGTCTCAGGGAGGTCCAATAATTATGTCACAGGTAGAAAAAAATATGCTGCTAGTGATCTACTCTATCGAATCCCTTGCTTTAAATTGTATTGTATATGTTATATGTTATATTTATTTAGTGATTAGTCTTTCATTCCTTGACTAGAGTGGAAATGTGTACTAAGACTGTTATCTTTGTACAGATTGAAAATGAATATGGACCTGTAGAGTATGAAATTGGTGCTGCGGGTAAATCTTATACTAAATGGGCAGCAGAGATGGCTATGGGACTTGGTACTGGGGTTCCATGGATCATGTGCAAGCAGGATGATACTCCTGATCCTCTTGTAAGTTTAGAGGAAATGTATTTTGTGAGAAAATGTTTTTATCTTGTGTGGACTCGTTTCTCCACTGTCCATAACTCTCTTTCCTGGGAGGGAATACTAGACGGTCATATTTGAAACTTCAATTTTTCTGTTCTTGGTGTATTCCTTTATGCCTCCAAGTATTCAACTTCTAATCTCAAATAAAAATGATTCCCAGATTAACACTTGCAATGGCTTCTACTGTGATTATTTCTCTCCAAATAAGGCTTACAAGCCAAAGATGTGGACAGAAGCTTGGACTGGCTGGTATTTGGTGCCTTGTTTCTTATTTTTTTTAGTTTCCATGAGAATAAGAAACATTCAAGCTAGATACATTGCATGATTATTCAATCCTTCTATTCCTCTTTTATGATTGCAGGTTTACGGAGTTTGGAGGTCCAGTTCCTCATCGACCTGCTGAAGACTTAGCATTTTCAGTTGCAAGGTTTCTACAGAAAGGAGGATCATTTGTAAACTATTACATGGTAACTTCATTATTTTATTGATTCTGATGTGTTTGCTCACTCCTTTTAAATGTTCATCTAAGTGCTTTTATTTTGTTCCTTTCAGTATCATGGGGGAACAAACTTCGGTCGAACTGCCGGTGGTCCCTTTATTGCAACAAGCTATGATTATGATGCACCACTTGATGAATATGGTAAGCGCAGAGGATTCAAAATACCTGATATGACCAATAAGTACTGATGTTATAATATATTTTTTCCGCTTTTTATGTAGGACCTACAGGGAATAAATATCAAAATATAATTTAGAAACCTCCTTTGTTCCTTAATTTTGTGAGACGTAACAAATTAGAACATGGCTGCTGTTCCTTTAATGTTATCCAAATATCCAAAGCAATTGTCTGTATTATTAGTCCTGTGAATAATGAATGTGATTGGTACATTTTTATTGTATTGGTTCTTGTTAATGTGTTGCTATGAAAATGAAAATCTGATACATGTAATTGACAGTTGGGCCTGTACTACATATGTGGGTTGGTCCTTTTCCTTAGAGATGTACTGTACTTGAAGAGCTTCAAATATTTGACAGTATATGTTTATTCTCATTTTTGTGTTTTCCCCTGTGCAGGATTGCTCAGGCAACCAAAGTGGGGTCATCTGAAGGATTTACACAGAGCAATAAAATTGTGTGAACCAGCCTTAGTATCAGGAGATCCTACTGTAACAAATATTGGAAACTATCAAGAGGTATAGCTTGATTCTGTGATGTGAGAAGAGATTTATCAATCCTGTATAAAATGCTTTATAGCATGACTGAATTTCTATATTTCATCCTTAATGTCCAGGCTCATGTGTTTAAAGCAAAGTCAGGAGCTTGTGCTGCATTCCTTGCAAACTATAACCCAAAATCTTATGCAACAGTGGCCTTTGGAAGTATGCATTACAACTTGCCTCCTTGGTCTATAAGCATTCTTCCTGACTGCAAGCACACTATTTATAACACTGCAAGGGTGAGAAAAAGGAAAAATATTTATTTCAGTAGATTAACTATGATATCTGTAATTTGCAATGAAGATTTGGGGTACATAAGAGCTTGGCCAAGCACATGTGGTTGAGAGGATTTAGTAACCTTTTGTATTTTGTTATTGTTTTGCCTGAAAATCTGCTTTTTAGTTTTCTGAAAACTAACATATGTGAAAGGAAAAGAAAAAAAAATGAGATTTTTCTAAATTTTTAAGTGGTAGATTTCAGCCAAAATAAAAATTCAAAAATATTTGTACAGGTTGGTTCTCAGAGTGCCCAGATGAAGATGACTGGTGTTCCTATTCATGGCGGACTCTCTTGGCTATCATTCAATGAAGAAACTACTACTACTGAGGATAGTTCCTTCACCATGACTGGCCTGTTAGAGCAGTTAAATACAACAAGAGATTTATCTGACTACTTGTGGTACTCTACAGAGTGAGTGATACAAGTCTGCGTTCTCCTTCAATTTATTTATTTTTTAAATCTTTGGTTAGAACACAATTGATTAATCTTATTATCTATTTTGCTTTTCCTCATCTTATTCTTGCCTTGCTTCTGCTTTTCTAGTGTTGTGCTTGATTCCGGAGAAGGGTTTCTGACAAACGGAAAGGATCCTATTCTTACTGTGTTTTCAGCTGGGCATGCTTTGCATGTTTTTATAAATGGTCAACTATCAGGTGAGGAGCATAATGTGATGGCCTAAAAATTTCAGCATTACTTAATTCACACAAATAAGAATTGTTTCAGCTATCTGCCTTATCTTTTCTAAGTATCTTCCAAGAGGAAGAAGTGGCAACTCTTTAAAAATAGTTACTGTATCCTTTTGAGGGTTCAATAAATTAGAACATTGCATGGAAACAATGCTAGAATCTTGGTTTCGTTGAGTAATTTACCCCGTGCTTGGAATGAAGAGGCATAGATCTAGTTGTCTTAGGACCTTTCTTTTTCAGAACAGTTTAATTACACCATTTTACATTGGAAGTTAATAGTTGTCCAGTATTATTGAGCCTATTTTCCTTTTGATCAGGAACTTCATATGGAAGCTTAGAATTCCCTAAACTGACATTTAGTCAAGGAGTGAAGCTCAGAGCCGGTATTAACAAGATCTCTCTTCTAAGTGTTGCAGTTGGACTCCCGGTTCGCTCTCTCTCTCCCTCACACACACACACAAAATAGATATTGTCAGATGCACCCTTGCTAGTCACACTAAGCTGATTTTTCAGTATCATCAACTGTGGATTATGATCATGACTGTATTTGACAAGCAGAATGTTGGACCTCATTTTGAAACATGGAATGCCGGTGTTCTTGGCCCAATATCATTAAGTGGTCTCAACGAAGGGAGAAGGGACTTGTCTTGGCAGAAATGGTCTTACAAGGTTCTTTCACAAACAGTCACCACGCTTTTATCTTGATTTTGCTTGAAGTTGATCTAACTGTGTATTTTGTTTAGGTTGGTCTTAAAGGTGAAACCTTGAGTCTCCATTCTCTCAGTGGAAGTTCCTCAGTGGAGTGGATTGAGGGATCTTTATTTTCTAGAAGACAGCCTTTGACTTGGTACAAAGTGAGTAATATATCACGAGACATCTGTAACCTTTGGGCTGCACTTGCACTTATTAGAATATCTTGAAAACATCTCATTACACTATTATCATATCTATGATTCTATAAGAATATTTTAGAGTATATCAAATCAATTACTCTGTAGTTTCTCTTTTTCTTGTTTTCACTACTAAACCCAAAATTTCAACAAACTTGTTGGGAGGCTGGTCTTTAAGGAACAATGTTTTTTAATATTGTTACAGACAACTTTGGATGCACCAGTTGGCACTGCACCATTGGCTTTAGACATGGGGAGCATGGGTAAGGGCCAAGTGTGGTTAAATGGACAGAATCTTGGCCGCTACTGGCCTGCTTATAAGGCTTCTGGTACCTGTGATTATTGTGACTATGCTGGAACTTACAATGAGAATAAATGCAGAAGCAACTGCGGCGAGGCCTCTCAAAGATGGTGAGTGAGAAATATATATAACATGCTCTCAAGTTCTGTGTAATGCTGATGACAAACTAATCACTGGTGGGTAATTGCAGGTATCATGTTCCTCAGTCATGGCTAAAGCCGACAGGAAATTTATTAGTTGTGTTTGAAGAGCTAGGTGGAGATCCCAATGGAATCTTTTTGGTTAGAAGGGATATAGATAGTGTGTGTGCTGATATTTATGAGTGGCAGCCTAACCTTATAAGCTATCAGATGCAAGTTGCTGGCAAACCACCTGTGAGACCAAAAGTTCATTTATCATGTAGCCCTGGACAGAAAATCTCATCCATCAAATTTGCTAGCTTTGGTACTCCACTGGGTTCTTGTGGAAACTTCCATGAAGGAAGCTGTCATGCTCACAAGTCTTATGATGCATTTCAAAGGGTATTGCCTTCTGCTTTCTCTCTTTTGGAATGTTAGTCAAATAATCCATTTATGATCTTGGTGTTATTTTTACTTGGTTGGTTCATTTAAAGGATTCTTTGTTGTTGCAGAATTGTGTTGGACAAAACTGGTGCGCAGTAACAGTGTCACCTGAAAATTTTGGAGGAGATCCATGTCCAAATGTCATGAAGAAACTCTCAGTGGAAGCTATTTGTTCCTGATCATTTTTAGCCTCAGATATAAAAGGATCAAGATTGATTTTTTTCCCCACTATTCTATACAGGTTTTTTGGGTCAACCAAAGTCTACACTTCTGAATTGTGATCACAACAAGCATTATTAATTTGGCTTTACCAAGGTGAAGTTGCAGAAAACACAACACACCATGTGGTTGAAAGCCTGCAAAGATTGCTGAGATGATTATGGACATGTGTATATATACTTGTATGTTATACAGAGGTGAAAGGTGAAGATTTTCTTTCTACACGATGACACGAAACTGATTGAGTCCATGTGCTAGTGTTTTAGACTTTTAGTGTGGAAGCCTCTTGCTTCCTGTAATATTATTTATCCACTGTAATCTGCATCCATTTAGTTTCTTTTTCCTGTAAGAACTTTCTAAAACACATCAAATTCAGTCATTTTGATTCCTTATTACTCGTCTTCTGTGGCTTTTGGCTTCTACCTTATCCTTCTTCTGAATTCTGATGGGCCTCATGAGACCATAGAGAAATCATATATTTAAGAATGACTGATCGATCAATGTTGATAAAACATTATTTATATTAGTATATAATATAAATGTATCTGGTAAATTAATCACACTCATGTTATCTAAACTTATTATTAATTGTCAAAATTATCTTTAATATATGAAGTGGAAGATAAGATAATATTTTCAAAGAGAATGCAAAGTGTCAAAGGAGAAGTTTGGAATATTGTTGCTTTCTATTGAATGATTCTGTTCTGTTACAAATGCACTTATGGAACACGGATTTTTTTTTCTTTGGGGACCATGTTATTTGAATTTAAGTCAACTAAAGTTTTCTTCTTCTTTTTTCTTTACAAAATTAAGTTTTTAATTCATAACATGATTATACATTTAAATTTTGAATTCAAAGTTTCTAACTAGATTAGAATATTCTATCATAAATTGATTTACGTGCTTTTATAGTAACACATTGTAACACTTACAATCACTGAATGAGAGGAGAAAATAATTATGATAACTGACTAATATGTATAATTGTTGACTAAGTATACCGAAATTAAATAAGAAATTAAATCAGTAATAAATAATTATATTCAACATCATGTTTCCTTAAATATTTCCTAGTCAAGATGCTCTGTCTTGTTTCCAATCTTAAGTTGCCACCTACGTCATCACAAACAAAATCTGGAAACTCAATTAACATTCTAATATTCTATGCCTAACTTCAGGAAAATTATATTTATAATATTTATGAACAATGCCATTTTCTTAATAAGAAGTTTCAACCTTTGATTTTTCATCCATTATATTATTAGCAATGCTTTATAATAATATCAGTTTTACTTTTCTACTTAAAAGGACTTCAGTGCATGACTGTTTTATCAGGTAATTTATACAAAACTCCAAATAACTATTACCCAGAAAAATATCAACGACAGAAAGGAGAATTGTTTAATTCAAAAGGAACCCAACCGTGCAAGTAAAGTCTTCCAAAATATATTATAATCTTATCTAAATTTGCTTTTATTTCTTTATAAACACAACATAATTTCTTGCTATTCAGCAGACAGTTTTCTGATTTTCTTTTGTTCTAATTTTCTATGCAAATCACCGTCACTTTTAAGAGTAAATTACAGTTTTTGATCTCAATTAATTAGACATGATTATGCATAATAACCACTTAAAATTTAGTGCAAAGTAGATCTATTAAACTCAAACAACATGTCATTTATTTAAATGTAACTGAATTAAAATATGTTAAACAAAGTATAAAAAGGAATTTCACCAAAAAAGAAAGAGAAGAATTTTCAAAAGAGAAGATTGAAATAGGCAGAAACAGAGGCAACGAGAAGAACAGAACAGGAAACAGAATATTATCTCTTTTTTCATTCACTTTGTTTTTTCACTCTTCTTTCTCTCTCTCTCTCTCTCTCTCTCTGCATTTTCATGGAGCCTCCACCTTCGTATTCGTATTCTCCATTCTCATTCTCTGTTGAGTGCCACCCACAAATACAAATGCACGATCCTATTCTTTTCTTCCTCTTCTTCGCGTCCCTCTCTTCCTTTCTCTTTCTCTCTTTCTCTCTCTTCAAACGTTTCTCCAAAAAGCCACACCACACTGCTCAAGTTCCAACCTTGTTGCCACCCCAACATGCCCCCAAGAAGAAGAAAAAGAAGCCTAAGAAGAAGAGAACCGATTCCCAAACCCAAGTTGAAGAGAATCCCGATTCGAATTCGGACTCGGGGCTCCGACTTGAATCCGCGTCCTACTACCCGTTCACGTCTTCCAGCAGCTTTATGCAGAGAAAGATCAAACAGCAGTACGATGAACTCGTCAAATGCAACCACTTAAAGAAACTGACACTGTCGCAGGTTTTTCTGTCTTAAATTTTCGTTTTTTGTTTAGTTCGTATACGTTTTGTTTTTCATTAATTTCTTACATTTTTTTAATTGATAGAAATCTGTTGTTTTTAAACAAAGGGGTTGCTGGTAACCTTATAACCTTAGCCAACAGCTTAGTGTTTTTTGTTTACGTCGGAATTTGTTAATTTTGTTTACTTCTTCCTCCTGAACTGCATAATGTCTTGTAGTCTACAAAAATGGAAATGAGGGTTTGCATTTTACATCTGGGAGTGGTATTTATGTGTTATTGAGGGGGGTAATTTCTATAGATTGATGAAATCATGCATTAATATGTTGGTAGTTTTGAAATAATTTGAATGGAACTAGTTAATGTAATTCCAGAATTTGAACATATCTGGGTGGTTTTGGATGAGCTGTTTTTGGAAATATATAAAAATTTGCTTGGAAACAAGCTTAGTATAAACGTAGTGCAATTGAATAGATAACATCCATTCAGTGTATGTATGATAATACTGTCTATCGCTACAACACGACTTTGCCAAAAGATTTTGTGGATGTGAAAAGAGTTTTCTTAAGGCTTAACTCTTATATTGCAGCAAAGTGCACTTACTTTGGTAATTTCCATTTTCTATTTCACATTCAGAGGTTGCTTTTGTTTTAAGGATCATGAGTGGTCTTTTCTTTTTTATGATACTTACTATTTTCAACCTGTTATTGTTCAGTGCCATTCTCATTCGTACATACTAGAAATGAACACCATTTCTAGTTATGTGAACACCATAAAAGTTTAATTGTTATCCTATGTAATGCAGGTTGTACATTTTGCTAATAGTCTGGTTGATGCTAGAAATGAACTACAACACAAGTATGTAAAAATTTATTATAGAGGAAAGATCTTTTCCCATGTTTTACTTGTTTAAAATTAGAAATAAAAGGTTTTAGTATTTTCTTATTCTGGGTCTAACACCAAAGCTTTTTATGCTGTACTGTTCTGATTCATTTACATCCTCTTATTTTAACAGAGCTGATGTGATTCAACGTAAGTTTGTTATAACGAAGGCTTTGCTATGCAAGGCAGACAGATCTTCTTTTGACCGCCTTCATCAACAGGTTGGTTAGATCATAGTATGTTGTTAAGGAAACTTTCATGTCATCGAGCTAAACTTGCAGACACATTTGACAATCTAATTTTAATATTTCAGATATACAAGCTGGAATTAGAGCAAAAACGTTTAGAAGAGGATGCCTTTGTTTATAACTCACTTCAACAACAGCTTAAACTCTCACCAGCATACCAAAAGGTTTTTTCTTTATTTAAGGCCTTTATATGAGGATTGATGAACATCTTCTCTTTGTATTTATTGAAAAAATTTTCTAGAGTTACACTGAAACATTACTTGTTCACACGGTTGTTAGATTTCTCCGAGCTTCCTTTCACCAGTTCATGAAAATTTTCATGTGTTGTGATATGCTAACTACTGAAACCTTTTTATGAAGATGCTTGAACTTGGAGCTTGCATGGAAAGGGAAAAGGCAAGTGGACTTGGAGAGAACAGAGATGATGATTTTTCTGACATTTCTTTTGAAGAATTATTAGCACAGGAGAAGAAAGATTCGTTTTGGTTAGCTTCATTTTGCTCTTTCTCCCTTGCATTTTTTCTTGGAAGGTTTGGCTTGAAGTCACCAATAACTAGTTTTCTTGGTTTGCACAGGCAAAAAAATGGGAAATCAAGAGTATGCTCCAGCTGATAACTATTAGTTTGGCTAACTATAACCTGATGAGTTAGTTAGTATGTACATCCAATACTTGTAGTAGTGTATTGTCACAGGAATGTTCTTTTTGGTTATTTGCCTGTGGCATTTTTGGTTGTTAATGGAATATAGATGATACAACTTTGAGTTTGTTTTAGGAATTTATGAATGGAAACCAGTTATATTGAAATTAATGAGATGTAAGAAACAATTAAAGAATGATTGAAACTTACACCATCACCTAGTGTGTTAAGATAAAAAACAGTCTTAAAACAAATATGTATTTGGATTATAGATGATAAAGATAAACTTAACATAATATATTCATCTCATCAAACGGAACAAAGTACATATTCTACAAGTTATACTAATTACGACACAATGGGTGATTTTATATCTAAGGGTGTAATTATAATAATATATCTTATAAACTCAGATTGATTTCTGAAAGGATCAAATTATACTACAAAATATTCAGACTATCCCAAAAAATTTATATAGACTGTAAGTTTTAACTATATAACCATTAAAATACAAATTTATAATTATTTATCATATTAATCATGTTAGATTTTAATAAATTTAAAGAATTACAAATATATAATTGATGCTTATTTTAGACATTACTTATAACAACACGCCTTGAATAATAATATAAAATTAGTCAAATACTTCATATTTTAATAAATTTTTAAAGATATATAATAGGTCAGATTTTTTGGGATGAAACATCAAAATTATAAAATTTTGCATATACAAGTATTTGTTGAGTTTATATCTTTCTAACTCAATCTTTTTAATTATAAAACTTTAAAACCCAGCTACTAAACATTTTCTATAGCTAAATAATTTTTACATCTTTATTGCAATTTTAATGAGATTTTTTATCATAATTTTAATGAGATAGTTTAAGGTGTATAAGTTTTATGGAAGTGCAGGAAGAAAAAAGGAAGGTCCAAGAAGAAAGAACCCAGATGCTGAACTTATTTAATGGGCTAAATGCAATCCAAACCTAAAGCGGGCCAATTCAACTTGCTTCCACGGCAACTGCTTCCTGAACCCCAAATGCTTGAAATGACAAAAATAACCTTATGATTTAGAAATTTAACCCTAATTTTTTATATCCTTTTCTCCTTCACCTTGTATGTCACCTTGTTTGAGATCATTCCGACGCATTTGGTGAGCACCAGAAAGAACAATTTGTTCATGAGGACTACCACGACCACGGTCTGTCTCCAAGAAAGACCAGTTTCAAATAATGCTTCCAGGGTAAACTTGGAATTCCAAAAACTAAGGGGTGCAGGTTCAAATTGATGGGGTGCAAGAAGCAGTTGCCTGCTTCCTCGTGTAACTAAACATTAAAGTCTACCTTAAATTTATCGCAACGGGTATTCAAATTATTTCAGATAAATTTTTTTCAATCAAAACTATAATTTTTATTTTAAAAATTCATAAAAAAGTTAGTTAATATTAAAGATCAAATATTAATTACTGAACTAAATGACCAATTTTGATTAAAAAACATGAAATGCAGGAACTGAAACTAAATTTCATCCTAAAAATCATATACTTTCTATTCCAAGCAAAAGATGCAGATCGTGTTTTACGAAATGTCACGAGTTGCATCCAAAAATATGAGATCTGAACTTATCCAGCTCAGTGAGCACCTCCTCCTCTGGTCGATATATGAGATCCATCATCCGCCATATCTGCATCATAAAAAGTTAGGAAAAAGACAAGTACTTACAATAGAATGATCAAAACATTTTATACAATTACAGAAAATACTTTCATATCTCCAGCATTTTACAACTTTTTCACATAAGAATAAAACCAAGAAGTTCATAAGAACAGTCAGAAACTCGTTACTTTATAGAAGTAAAAGAAAGGAGTATAACAAGGTTTGGCCAAATTCAACCCAAATTGTGCCACAGTCTGTGATAGACGAGAAATCATTTTAACCAAAGGATAAAATAAACTAGTGTTTACCTGTAAGGTGCCACCGCCACCGCTACTTTCACAATCATCAGAGACACTAACAATTGTCCACGGATCACATGCACTCCAGTGGAAGTCAACAACCTTGTCCCTGAATGCACAAACACACCGTATTGAACACTTAATAAAATCCATCATTGGTATGCAGGCTGGTACGTGACAAGGGTACGGGTATTTACTCCATAACCAGTTATATATTACTGCAATATTATTACATCACAGCAAATAAAAATATTATGCAATGGGAAAGTTCTAGTTGTAACAAAAACACCAACCACTAAAACACAAGGTTGAATTCTTATGAACTTAAAGAAATGAATGCACGCAACCACTCCATATCATACCTATGCCCAGCATGTCGAAAGAATAAACCAGAGGGGGTATTTGGTGATTTTGAACCAGCAGAGTCTGTTGTTTTACCAACCTAAAAGTAACAAAAACAATCATGCAATATAAGAAAAAAATATGACATCAATGAGATAAATCGTACAAATACAATTGGTGATAAAATGGCTATAAGCTAGCCCATCAAACCTCATCCTCATAATTTAGAAAATAAATTGACATGATTATAGGACCAGCCCTGCTGTAAAATAAAAAATAGATAGGCAAGAAAGATTCTTTCAAATATTTTTGACAAGCAGCCTTTAGATCTCTACTATTTCCTGGAAGGGCTCAAACAATTCATTCATAAAAATAACAATAAGGTTTCTAAATTCAGGTTTTTCAGTAGCTCTGGCACTCAAACAAAATTTTGAAGTCCATATTGATTAGTATTTTATATAAAATTCACATTTCATAAAAAGGGGAGGCATGATACACAATGGTCGGACTTTAAATTGAGTTTAAACCTTTTCATAGTCCCAGATGTTTAAAATACCATCTTCAGCAGCACTACCAAATACAGATGACTTGTCAGGACTCCACTGAAACAGAAGAAAAATGTAGGTTAACAAGCACTAGATTAAAATGCCCGTAACTAGTTAGCAGATTAGAACTTCAATTAAAATATACAAAGTGGAATCTCCAGCTACCTGTACACAGAGGACTGCTGCATCATGACCTTCAAATTTATAAACAGGCGACCCAACCCCACTACTTTTAAGATTTCGACGATCAAACATATGGACTGTATTATCTGCAGAACTGAATCCAAAAGAAACAAAACTTAGAACAAGGATTCAGAAGGCTAATAAACTGTTTCGGTAGCTAAATAAAAGTACCTAAATTTTAACCTCTAAGTTAAACCTATAAGCATTAAGAACTTAAAAGAATAGCTTCAAATAAAGAAAAATCAGTACTTTTCTTTATCAGCAAGAAAAATCAGAACTTAATTCACATTAATTCAAATAGTCAGGTTAAGGGGATACCCAGTTAGTATAAAATTTGAGTCATGAGGACTCCAATCAACACAATGAAGATCTCCCTTGTGCGCTTTGTCAACCTGCATAAAAAGATAACCATGGGAGAAAAGGAGGAAAATGAAAGCATGTTCAAATCTACATTATAAATGTTTCATGATAGTAATTGAGAGAAAAAAAGCAAATATCAAACCCAAATGAGATTTATGAGAACCTAAATATTCAAATATACCAAAAATTCAAATGTAAGAAAACCTCAAATAAAAACATAAGTCGTACTGAAGTCAATTTCATCTTGGAAGAAATATTCATAATAGTAACAAAATTATTATCTGCATTTGGACCACTAAAGAGTAGTCTCATATTCAAAAGCCACTACTAAACTTTTTATGCAATTCAAATTCAACAAGTGATAGGATGCTTATGATTATTAAAATGTGAGTTTAGATCTAAACTGACTAAAATATAAGACTCTTATAACACATTAGAATGTGGCTCCAAGATTAACTTAATCCTATAAATATCACTTGTAAGGACGGTTACATTCCATTTATATACTCTATTTTGGTCATATCACTCGTCTATGTGGGGACTAAATCACCACCACCTCCACCATTAAGATTGCAATTTAGACAAGCCCCAAAGATGTTGTAATTTGGGTGGGCTAGGAGTAACGACAATTAAGGTGACTTTTCAACAATGCTGATCCGAAACTAAGAATATCTCTCTTAACTTCTTGAAGTATTTCAGCAATTAACACTTGGTTTTTGAAACATGAAGCAAACAGGAATAATGCAGATGAAATGAAGAATTAAACCTTGACAACTGGAGCAGATCCAACTCGTGCATCCCAGAGTATAAGACGAGAATCATCACCTACACTACAGAATTCCTGTGCACTACAATTCAGTCACAAAAAAAGTACAAGACGCGGTCAATATAACAATGAAACAGAAAACGAGAAAATGATATGGAAATCAGCAAGTCAGTCCATTAATACTTGACTTATATTATATCAAAAACAAAGTTTGAAATTGAAATATTACCGATCGATTTTTTATCAACTTACAACTCAAGTCTCCCTCCAGTATAACAAATCGAATTTCATTAAGATAAATTCTATCACAACAAAGTAAATTAACAAAAAATTAAAATGACCAAAATTATTATTCCTGGAACAATAAGTAACCGGCAAACAACTACACTACTGCAAATACATACCACATGATAAGATATTTTACCAAACTTAAATCATACATAATTCAGATTTAGCTAAACAGAAACTGGCACAAGTATGATAAAAGAAAGAAAAAACTACCTTGATGGGCAAAATTGCACATCTTCAACAGTGTCCGTATGACCCTGGTAGATGCCCCTTGGTCCAATAGTAGGGCTTTCTGTAGCTTTTGCATTATTTCCCCCACTTTTAGAGCTTTGTTTAACAGTGGGTGCTTCTTCAACAGCTAAAGTTGAAATATGATCATGAACACTCCATAAAACCACACATTTGTCCTTCCCTACCATGGTAGATTCAAACAAAATTAACAAAATCCAATGTCCATAAGCAGTAAATAATCCAGAAAGGGTAAGGAAAATACCATTTGCTTTATGCAGGGAGCAAATTAACAGATAAAGTTTATATTGTAGGGGCAACATAAACAATCCGACAATATTACAGCCAATAATAAACATGCATTTGTGGTTTTATATTTGGTAACTGCAAATTTTTTTTTTCTCAGATTCCAAAAGCCTAATGCTAGGGAAAGAAATTTACACCAGTGCAAAATAAAAATCTTTAATGGTGAGAAGGCAATGAAAAAGACTCCAACCTCCAGAAAGTACAAAGGGTTCAGATGGGCACATAGCCAAAGCAAATTCAGCATTATCCTTATGGCCAGTTAATACCTGAAAAAAGGTATAGCTTATACTTCAGGTGCCTGACTCATGAATAAAGGTGTAGAAGAACCAAATTATTTTAAGAGAATGTATGAAAACAAACCAGGTCAGGACGAGAAGTGGCAGCCCCCAGAACAGCATTACGATTAGGCTGAGCTTCAACATCCCATATAAATACCTGTTTTACAATATAGAAAATTATAATTCAGTTATCAAACTTGGACAAGTTCATTAACCACAAAGTTGAGGATAAAATTTAAAGGTATTTTTTTTTTCAAAATCTTGACATAATGGTATTCTAATTTAACAGAGAAAAGGAAGCCTAAAAAAGTCACCGCTTAACCTCAGGACTATCTGTGTGAGTAGCTACTATCTGACTTTTTTGTGGAAATTCCCTGATTCTATTTACCTGAAAAAAAATAAGTAAACCAATGTTGAAGTAAATTATAAATAAACGTCATGGATTATATTAACAGGGTTTAAAATAGTATGCTATAAGTGTTATGTATGGATTCCCAAAAGCTCTCCAAACAAAAGCATTTGGGCCTTTTGGGATTTCAATTGTCAAAAATGAAACCTACAGCTGTAATATAGTAGTGAAAATGATAAAGAGACTGGGGTTTAGAAGATGATGATTTATGATAAACTATTCCTAATCTAGGAAACTTGTATTTGATTTTTTATGGTATTTACTTATCAGGTTTTGTTCAAGACACCTATGATTTTTCTGTTAATTATGAATGTCATTAATGTCAATTAATTTTGTAATTTGGAGAATTTATACGCATATAGTATACACGATATAATCAATATTAACAAAATTTCTCTACCAAGAAAATGTAAACAAATTAACAATATAAACCGATAACATGGTGATCCAAGAATATACGATATAAAAAATATATTCAAAAATGCGATTTTGAGGCTGACTGCTACTGGTAAGCGCCTCTATTTAGGATTTAAAATAGCGATTGTAAGTGGCTAAACCTGAGTGGTAACAAGGCATTTGTGAGTACATATACACGTGAAAGACGAAATTAGACCTAAACCAAAAGTATGGCTCCCATAAGCCAGAAACAACCATACCTCGCCAGGATGTAGTATAGTTTTGAACTTCTTGACAAAAGGAGACCGTGATTCCTCGTTAAACTGAAAGATAGAACCCAAAAAAAATGGTACATTAGGAATAAATCAAAACGTAATTATTAATGAATTTAATTCAATGCAAATGGAATGACAACAACAACAACAATGGAGCAGACCTGAGAGATGTGCTCAGCAGCAGCAACCCTGGGTTTAACAACCTCGCAGTTGGCTATAACGAGAGTATTGGGAACACTTCCGTCTGTCTGAGAAGAACAAAAAAAGAAGCAACAATACACACAATAGAAAAACGTTGAAATAAAAAATGTAAAAGCAAAGGAAATTGACGAAAGAAAACCTGCTCAGAGAGATAGAGACGGTGACGGTTCTTGTAGGTTGCTTGTTCCAGCTGAGGACCCCATCTGCAATGAAATGTAAGCGCATAATTCATTAAACTTGATTTGGAAAATGGAAAACCCTAAACACAGAGAGAGAGAAAAAAAACACCTGCAAGAAAGAGAAGGCCATACGAGGTTGTGGTTGGCGAGCCAGTCGTAGAGAACGGGAACAAGAGACTTCCACTGCGTGTACCTCTCTTCCACCTTCTCTTTGTCCTCCTTCATCTCCGTTTCAATCTCTGCAATGGTTTTCCAGAGAAAACAGAAAGACACAGTTTTGTTTCTTATGCTTTCAAGTTCCCGCCTTTTTTTCCCTTTCTCTCTCTCTTGTATTCACTGAAATTTGTACTTCCATCTCACTCATTCGTATACAATTTCTCCAAATTTTTATGCTCCTCGTTTTATTTTATAAATAATAAATAATATAAATATTTTTCATTACCGAGAAAAATGTGTTTTAATTTTCAGACAGTATTCATTTCAGTTATGACACGATCCAAGAAAGAAAAAACACAAATATTGTTTATTGAAAAAATAAAAAACATTACCAATGTTATTTTATTTAATGTTATGGTAAAAAGTATGTTAAAAGTATTAAACAATTAATTTGATTGGCTATTATAGTTGTATTCCTTAAAACTAACTCACAATATACTATTGGAAAAACAAATTATCTTCATATGATTAAAAACAGTAGTTAATTACATTAAATGTCATGTTACCTGTATTCTGAGAATACTGAGATGTCCTTATCATGAAACAAAAATTAATTACTCATACCAAAAGTAATGCAACTCGTGAAAAAAAAACATTATAATGGCATGACCAAAAGTAAAATATTATCTGAAATTAGGATAAGATAAGTATTAAATGAACTAAAAATAGCTAATTTTATTATGATTAAGAAAAATGTACTTTTATATTGTTTATAAATAATAATGGAAAGAGTAACTGTTTTCTTTTACGTGTCAATATTGAAAAAATACAGGTAGGATTAATTTTGTTTACTTAAAGAACATAAATGGATGAAAATAATAATAATAATAATAATAATAATAATAATAATATGTAGTTAGACGTAGAAGAACAATATAATAAAAATGAAGTTTTTGACATTATTTAATCTAAAAAATAATTTCGATATTTAATATATTTTATTAATAAGGCAATCAATTAGGAAAAGCTTAAGATATTTGTCTCCTAAGTTATGTTTAATGTAATAGATTCGAAAGAAGTTGAAAGTGACAAGAATAAGAGAAGAAGGGTTATTCAATCAAAACTTTTTCCAAATTTAAAGATGCATAAAATAGGAAAGATTGTAAAGAATTGTCCACAAAAGAATTTTTTCAAGAAAAAGGGAAAAATGTTTGACACCGTTAAACAAAAATGAAATCTGTGTGTTGTGTTGTATGGCGGAAACAAGAAGACCCAAATGCATTAGGCAGAGACAGTTTGAAGATAGTTTATAAGAACAAAAAGCCAAATTGTCAATGATTCTGTAAGATGAGAGATTGCCCTTTCTCTTAACTTTTCCCCTTCTTCAAATCCAATATCGATCCATGCAAATGGGTACGTCTCTTTCATGCATTTTCTGAAATATACTTATCAAAGCCTTTTACTGTAACTTCTTTTTTAATTTCAGTTTTTTTATTATGATTACGACCAAATAGTAACTATATATGTTCATCTGTTTTTTTTTTTTTTTTGCATACTTCTTAGTTTTAATTAATTTGTTATTCTTTAATGTCGATTTGATTTGATTAATCCTGACCATTTGATCCTTAGCATGTTTTGAACTGTGTTTATTATCCAGCATCCCAGGACCATTGTTGTTCCACTCAGCTTATTGACGGAGATGGTACAATCAATGTTGCCGGAATCGAAAACTTCATGAAAGAAGTTAAATTAGGTGAATGTGGGCTTTCCTATGCCGTAGTTTCTATAATGGGTCCTCAAAGTAGTGGTATGTTTTCTATTCTTCGTTATCTGAAGCATATATACATTATAATATACGAAGAGGTGATGAATTCCATTCCCATTGTCTTGTTTGGTTTGAACAGGCAAGAGTACACTCTTAAATTCTTTGTTTAATACCAACTTCAGAGAGATGGATGCATTTAAAGGAAGGCATGTTTTTACAACTCCCATCTATCTCTTAGACCTTGCACATTTAGCAAAGTAGTAAACTGATACCACGTGCTTGTTTTCAGGTCTCAAACAACCAAAGGAATTTGGATGGCTAAATGTGTTGGCATAGAGCCTTGTACACTTGTGATGGATTTGGAGGGTACAGATGGAAGAGAGCGTGGAGAGGTTTTTTCTGCACCTTAACTTTGATCATTGTGGTCATGGTCCAGAGTCTGTTGCCTTTTGTCATTTGCATTTTTATTTTATATCATTAACTTCACTGCACACATGTCGATGTGTTTGTATCTTCAGTGAAACATAGTACACCATACCTTTTTTTTATTATAATTTACAGTACTCTTAATTTTTTCTTTTTGGCCATGTTAAATGAGAGGATTCAATTAGCTAGATTTATTACATTTATGCATGTTAGAAAGTTGACTATTCTAGACCTCTGGGTCTGCATTTCCTTAGAAAAAATTAGGACAGGGAGAGATTATACTTCTGCCTTTGGTTGTTTCTCCATTATGCTGAAATTGTCTTTCCCTCAGGATGACACTGCATTTGAAAAGCAGAGTGCTTTATTTGCTTTGGCTATTTCTGATATAGTGCTAATAAACATGTGAGTTCTTTCTGGCCTCTTCTTCCTTGGACATATTTACTACAGACTTGTACAAGAAAATTTCAAGTCTGTGTAGTTGCTGTCTTCTTTTAGTTTCCTTTAAGTCAAATCTTCTTTCTCTGTTCAACTGATTTTTCCTCCACTTTACTATTTGTAAAGGTGGTGCCATGACATTGGCCGCGAACAAGCTGCAAATAAGCCTCTTTTAAAAACTGTGTTTCAGGTATCATTCAACAGCCGATTAACTGCAGGCAGCATTTTGCAATCTTACAAGTTGTTAATTGTTATTTTCTAATTGGATGCTAGTATTTGCTTTCAGGTCATGATGAGATTGTTTAGTCCACGCAAAACAACATTGCTGTTTGTCATACGTGACAAGACAAAGGTGTCAAAGCAAAAAGCTACACCTTGTTTTTCTAATTCTAAATATTTTCCAGTATTTCATGTTTTTTTATTGTCTGTATATCCTTATTTACTATGTGATTAACCTTTTCCTTTCATAGACACCGCTTGAAAATTTAGAGCCTGTTTTGCGAGAAGATATTCAGAAGGTAAATCAGTCGTGTCACTTTTTTATATGATGTTATTAGAGAGGTATCCAAATTTTTTGCTCACCTTGATTTCTCTACTTTTTACATGGCAGATATGGGACTCTGTTCCTAAACCAGAGGCCCATAAGGAAACCCCATTAAGTGATTTTTTCATTGTAAGATCATCATTCCTTTTTGAATCAGTAAACTTTACTAATAATGTTCGCTTATGCATAGTAGAATTGTATTGGACTTTTATAGTAATTCTTTGCACTTGGATACCAATGACCAGGTTGAAGTTGTTGCTCTTTCTAGTTTCGAAGAAAAGGAAGAACAATTTAAGGAACAGGTGTGAATTGTGCACTAGCTTCCTTCTGATTTACATGTTGTTGGTATTGAATGACTAGTTATCAGCATATGTTTGATGTGGCTCACTGTATATACATAGAGTTGTATCAGTTTAGCTTTCATAGTGTAAAACAAAGTTAATCCATTTGCTTATGTTATTATTAATTTATTTTAAATGTAGGTTGCCAACTTGAGGAAACGATTCCAGCATTCTATCGCTCCAGGTGGCCTTGCAGGGGATCGGCGTGGAGTAGTTCCTGCTTCTGGCTTTTCTTTTAGTGCTCAGGAAATCTGGAAAATCATTAAGGAGAATAAGGATCTCGACCTTCCCGCACACAAGGTAGATAAGCAGAGGTTATGGTGCCACTGTTTTTATTTTACACGTATGTCGATTTTGTTAATTATATATGATCCAACCACTTGTAGGTCATGGTTGCTACTGTTCGATGTGAAGAAATTGCTAATGAGAAATATGACCTTCTTGTTTCAAATAAGGTATTTACAATTTCTTTTTGTTTAGTTGTCCAACACCTGACAATCTTAAGTACTAATGCCATGGAAATTACTTTATAATTACTGCTCAGGACTGGTGTGAGTTGAAAGAGGCTGTGCAATCTGGCCCTATTTCTGGTTTTGGGAAAAATCTCAATTCACTCCTTACCACTTGTCTTTCAGAGTGAGTATGGGCTAATTTTATGACTTTTTTTGTGGCTCGTTTATTGACTTCCATGCAAATGCCATATTATAAGCTTTCTGCTAAATCAAGGATCTCTAAACTATTTCTGTTTGGAAATATTAGAGTCTTTGCTTTGTTGTTTGATTGAATCCTTGGTTTTCTTTATAAGTTGTCCTTTGTGATTGGGTTGATTATGAATTCAAATTCTGAAACAACCACTTTCCATACGCAAGAGAAATGCTGCAAAGTGAGAAGCCCTTTGGTACTGGTATACATATTACTATTATTATTATGATGATGATTATTGCTACTTAGAAGTAGATATTAATTACAAAGAATTAAAGACGGCAATAGATCTTCATTTAAACAAGAAAAAGAAACTGAGAGAACATGGACTGATGTCATGAGCGAGGAATGATTTTTGTTGCCCAAGGTAGTTGAAAGAGGATGAATATTCACTTCATGGTGTTATTGTTTCTTACCTCACGGTTCTATACATTCAGGGGCAGTTTTATTGCTATGATGTTACACGGTAACTTAAAAAATAAAATGCAGTTCAAGATAAAATCTCAGAAGTTTGTTGTATTTATGCTGCACTGTTACAAAGCTACAAACAAGAATGAAGAGAAGTACAAGAGATAAAGAGAAAAAGAATGAATATATTATTGGTGAATAAAATGCGAACAGAAAAGAAGAGATTTCTCTTGTTGGCCTTTCCTTTAAAAATGGCATCCCTTTCTACAACTGAACTACTCTTAACTCCCCAAAGGTATAAGTTTAGGATGAATCTTGTTCGACTATTAAAGTTGAGCCCTACTGCTAGAACCACCTAACAACTCTATAACTATTTTTTAACTATTTCTTTAGTTTCCAGGGACCTGTTATGCATGTTGAAACATTATATGAAACTGACTTGATTTTTTTGAAGGCAATTTGATATATTTTCTTTTACCCTAGATATGATGCTGAAGCCAATTATTTTGACGAAGGTGTCAGAACGGCAAAACAAAAGCAACTCCAAGAAAAACTGTTGCAAGTAATTCTTCTTAAGTTCATTCTTGCACAATCATGGTTTGTTATCTTTAATTTCATGTAAACATAAATGAAATGGTGATTAGAGAACGAGAAACCAAAATTAATGATATTGAAATAAGGCTGACTAATTAAGATATTGAACTGTTGGTCATGTTTATTTTTCTTGAATGTTTTCGGCGTGTAGTCATAATTCTTAGATCTAAAATGCTGCTTCGCTTAATGCCTTTTCAATTGGTTAGCTTGTCCAACCAGCATTCCAAATTGCGCTAGGACATGTAAGGTCCAAAGCTTTTGATAAGTTCAAGGCAGCATTTGACAAGGCTTTGAATGGAGGGGAAGCGTTTTCTTCTGCTGCTAATACATGCGTGGAGTCTTGTATGGCTAGGTTTGATGAAGGATGTGCAGGTATTGAGTCATATATGCCTCAGTATGATGAAGGATGTCAGTGAATTACAATTTGACACCAAAATGTTATTCTTGTAGATGTTGTCATTGAAATAGCTGACTGGGATACATCTAAAGTGAGGGAGAAGCTGCGCCGTGATGTTGATGCACATGTCTCATCTGTCCGTGCATCTAAGATATCAGAACTAGTTTCATCATATGAGGTACATGTCTAACATTGTTCATTCATGCTTTATTTTGAGAGAATTTTAGCTCAATGTTTGTGTTGGGCCAAATAGACCAATGGTTGAAATCTTGTAGGTGGCCATTTGAAATTAGAACTAAAAGAGAGTTTGCACTACAGTTATCGGGGAGAAAAAAGGGCAAATTGATGGTTTCATACAATGTATTTATGTCATTATTTTGCCAATTAATAATGGTCAGTCAAAGTTTATGTGAAGTTTTTTTCTTAGTGATACTTGGTAGAAGTTTGCTGTGCTTATATACGAGAGTGGCTAAATTCCTAGGAAGTTTGCTGATAGTAGTACGCTTGCAGGAAAAACTGAAGGAGGCATTATCTGCACCTGTTGAAACTCTATTGGATGGAGCTAATAATGATACTTGGTCATCGATAAGGAAACTTCTTAATCGTGAGACTCTATCAGCTGTTTCTGGGTTCTCTGCAGAACTTGACAGATATGATATGGATGAAGAAACAAAAAAGAGCATGATTGTGACTTTAGAGGATTATGCAAAGGGTGTGATAGAAGCCAGGGCTAAGGAAGAGGCTAGCAGAGTTCTAATCCGTATGAAGGACAGGTATGAACCTCATGCTAATTTGACTTATTAAGTTCTACATTAGAGGCATTTATCATAAATTTCAATGCAGGTTTATGACATTGTTTAGTCATGATTCTGATTCAATGCCTCGTATTTGGACGGGTAAAGAAGATATTCGAGCCATCACAAAGTCTTCCCGCTCTGAAGTATGATATATAATTAAGATTCACATATTGTTACCCGAGTTTCTATTGCATTTGAGATTGAGATACCCTTTTAACCAAATTTATTCGTTTACAGTGCTTGAAGTTGCTGTCTGTAATGGCTGTACTTCGTTTGGCTGATGCTGATGATATTTATGATATAGAGAAAACATTAACAGTCGCATTGGCAGATTCATCAAGCGATTCTGGTAAAGATAAGAGCATCACGACACTCGATCCACTGGCTTCAAGCACTTGGGAGCAGGTGCAATTTTGTTCTTGCTACATCATATTTGATAAATGATAGATCAGAAATGCAATCTATGAAGATAATAAACAGGTATATCTCTTCTCCTGATCTGGTATCAGGGTGAGAACAGAACTAGTGGAGCTTGAGTGTATGGAAATAACAGAAAGTGAGAAGGCAAGCTGGTACAAACTGGATCAGAAGTTGATCTGTAATCGAGAGATTGCACGGAACTATTGACCTGAATCACTCCTCACTTGAGGGATTCTGACAATCCTCTCTATACGACAGTCTATAACAAACCACGTACATTACCTTTTCCATCATTTCTTCCAATTTGTTGAGCCTAGCTTGCAAGTTGAACCAAGTTTCTTGCATGTCTTGATCCCCGCTACACTGAATCCAATCTTACCTCCATTCTTGTAGATACTGGACACCATTGGCACCTTTTTATCCTATGTGAATGTGTGTCCGCAGCTCCTGGACAGAAATCAATACCATCCGAGGAAGCGGCAAACAAAATACAAGAATAATAGAAATTTACTAAATATATAGAATAAACAAATACCTAGGTAGTTTGAGAGACCCGACGCATCCCCGCAACAACTTCAAAATCCTGTCTGTTAATCTTCCCCTCTCTATTTATAACCTCCCCATTAATGATTAATGGACTAATTTGTTAGTATTGGTTATCTATTTCGTATTCATTCACAAAGACAATCTCCTCCTCCCAATAATTTCCTCATATTCTTCACTTCCTGCCACTTAAGCTATTTCTCTTCAGTTTTGTATTCACATAATCAGCAGGACTTGAGTGTGATTCTGATCCCGCCTCACATAAAAGTCTTAGAATTCGGTCTTAGAATTAACTCCACAAAACCACTTTGTGAAGTAAAAGTTGTCCTAATCTTATAAGGACTACAACAGTCATATCTCTAGTAAGATATTTTCTGATATTATCTTTGGATTTGCTCTTGAAGTTTAATATTACATGGTCCTTCATTCCTAACATAAATAAAAATGCATAGAAAATTACTTAGTGCTGTCTTGTGAATTTGTTATTGTGTATTTTAGGCTAAAGAAGTTGGTGTTTAAATATCTTGCACGTTCTAATGATTTGGGAATATTTTCTATCCTTGTGACTGAACATTTGTTGTGATTTAATTTTCTTTGAAGGTTCCAACCTCTAAAACATTGATCACACCTGTCCAGTGCAAATCATTGTGGAAGCAATTCAAGACAGAGACAGAATATACTGTCTCTCAGGCCATTGCTGCACAGGCATAATATTCTCTCCATGCTATGAATTTATTTACGTTAATATCTATTTTAAAGCAGTAGAATAAGTCAACTAGTTTTCGTGTGTGAAAGAAATGGAGCTAGGCTACACTTTTATGGTGCTTGCAGTTGAGGATAAAGATGTTGTGTTATGACCTAAAGGTCGTGGATTTAAATCCTGAAAACAGTCTATCTGCATGTTGGGATTCCCCGGGTTGCTTATATTTATACCCAAAAGACTGGTCTTGTTTAGGTCCGTGTGTAAAGGTTACATTGTTACTTGCTAACTAGGGGACATAATTGGTTTGATAAACATTATGGATGAATATTATGGGACCATATTGTTTGGTTGATTGATCAAACGTTTTACTAAGAAATTGATGATGAAATTTCTTTTTAATTTCAGGAAGCCAACAATCGTAGCAACAATTGGTTACCTCCACCATGGGCAATTGTTGCTCTGCTTATTCTTGGATTTAATGAATTTATGACAATTTTAAGGTGGATGCTAACTTTACCTTTTGATATCTTTCTGACTTCTTCCTTTGAAAGAAAATAAGGCTCTGTTTTTGTTCGCTCTTAATCTCCATCTATCTTCTCTGTTCTAGGATATTTTTGCATGTACCCTAATTAAACTCACTGAAATAAATATTAGGTTGAGCCCCATAAGGAAGCCAAAAGACCAGTTTACCTCATAACAAACTAACTACAAAATTCTGTTACTGCTTTCCAACCTTGTGATCAATCAACAACATATATTGCAATCTGCCAAAGAGCTTTGCCCTCTTTACTTGTCCCAAAACCTCGAGAATGGCATGTGTGGAAGTGCTGCTAACTCGCTAGACACATTCAGCATTCATAAAATACAAAAAAGAGCCCACATTATTGTTACTTATACTGCCTAGCAGTTGAACAGTACAAAATGAGTTAACGGTTTTGAGAACTTACTTCTACACCCTTTGTATTTATGAAGCTACGGGTACTCATTAACGATAAATTGTCAAGGGGTGACTGCACCCACACAAAGAGGAAGTGTACCAGAATAACCTCCATAGTTTGTGTTTTACATCAACTATTAAATGGGCATTTTCAAGAACATACCTGCAGAAATTTCTTAACTTTTATCCAACTATTTAGTTTAACTGATTTCACCCAAGTTTGCTTTTCTGTATGGCAGAAATCCCTTGTATATAGGTGTCATCTTTGTTGGCTATCTTCTCTTGAAATCCCTATGGGTGCAGCTTGACGTTGCGGGAGAATTTCAAAATGGAGCTGTGAGTATCTTTTGTGATTTGTTGTTCATTCTTAGATTTATGATAGTTGTTAGATCTTTCTATCCTGTTTATTAAGTTTGGTTATGAGCTGTAACAATTAGTATCTAGTTCAGCTAATGAACCGTTACCTACTATGTTGGGTTCGGCTGTCGGAGTAATTTCAGGGAAGGTGTAGTTCATCTTCACGAAAGATTGTAAAAGATTCATTTTACTGGATATAAAATATGATCTTGATTTTTTTCATGTAAGATATGTAACATTTCTGGGCTTCCCCTCATATTAGTTTTAGAGAAGAGGTTAGTCAACCCATTGGACATGCCCGTACATGCTTGATTACTTGCATTTACTTATTAAATGTGGTGTTGCCATATGATTTATGTCTCTCGTGTTTCTCACTTCTACCAAACCTGGTGTAATAGATACAGTAGAGCATACCATGGTAGCTTGTGTTTTATAGGATGTGTATAGTATCCTAATGTTTTCTTTTTCTTTCAGCTTCCAGGAATCATCTCCTTGTCTAGCAAGTTTGTTCCAGTTATCATGAACCTTGTGAGAAAACTAGCAGAGGAGGCACAGAATGCTGCAGCCGATGACCATAGTGGAAATTCATCAAAACGCTATGAGAGGCCTGTTCCTTCTGGTAGAATTACATCATCGAGTTCTTCTTCTCGTGTGAATTCTTTGGGTAATAGAACTGACTCAAACGAGTCTATCAGTCCATTAAAAGAAGAGTAGGTAAAGGTAGTTATCTAACTGAAAAGCAAACTATTCTGTTGAAGGGTGATAGGGTCTGCAGAGTTTTTTCTTGTTCACAGATTTATGACTTGTGATCATTTTTAAAGACATTCAAAGGTATGATTTTTGTGCAAGTGCCGCACATGGGGATTGTTTGTTACGAGGCTCACGCTGAAATACAAGTCTCTTCCAGTTAGGTTGTGATTTTTTTCATATTGGCAGTGCTTTCAATCTTGAGTGTAAGAGTTGAATGTTGTCTGAGTGTATCTTTCTGAAAGTTTAAATGTTGGAGTCGTGTGTTTATCTTAGATTTTTAAGATTTTGACTGATGCAACTGTATGTAAGATCATTTTTCTGCCAAATTGGTTATCATGCAATACGATGTTTAATGCAGTGACTGCTTACTTCTATCAGCTTGTTTGGGTTCGGCATACCAGACACAGTTTTGTATTGTAAAAAATTTCATGATTATTTTTTATGCCTGAGCAAATAACGACGACAAAATCCTGTGTAGTTAACAAGAACGTGTCGGGCTAAAAGTTAAACTGTAATTTGTAAACATGTCTAGACTATAAACTTAAATAAGGTACAAAAAAACTTTTTGAATACTCAAATTGTTCGTGTTTTATTTCAAGCAAATTGATATTTCAACGATCCATTGGTTACTCGATAGTTACTCGATAGATAAGTAGATATATAACTAGTGAATAGTTGATAGTTTACTAATTTTGCAACCTTCTTTTAGTTTGATACATTTGATTGGATTTTAAAAAATAATTTGAAAGCATAACTTTGTTATTAGAGTTTGAAAGTAAAGAGTAACTTGATTAATAGTTTGTTTAGAAAAATTTCTTTCACCAAGTTATTTTTGGAAGATAAAAATACGACAGAGAAAATTAAATTACACATGTCTAAATAGAAATATAAAAAAATACTTTTTGACTTACAGCCATGACACAAAAAAAAAAGTGATGGACCACACTCCTAATTTATCAACTTAGACGAAACTGGATAATACACATTACTAGGAAATGTCATCTGGAATTTTTTAACTCTTAATTGTTATGTTTAATAGTATTTTTAATTTATTTGTCATGACTAATGTGTAATTTTTATCTTCTGATAATCAAAAGTTAGTTTCCCAACTCTTAAATTTTTATTTTATTTTCAAATACTTGAGATTTTAACATATGATTTGAGATATATGAAATCATTTGAACGAATTGGTGAATCTTTAACATACTTTGGAAACATTTATGATAAGTGAGAATAGGGATTTCAAGGAACAAAAATCTAAAGATTTTATGATTTAGATTTTGAGTGGAAGATAAAATGAAAATTTGGAGACTATTTTACATAGAGGATATGACTTAATTGTAACAATTAAGGTAATGAAATCAAGTATTTTGTTTGAAATCATTGGAAAATCATTCAAAACCATAACATCAAGATATCATGTAAATGTTTATTTTGTTCCCAAAATGTTTGGTTGAGAGCACTTTGATCCTTGATGAATGATGATCTCTGAATTATAGAAAGTGACGGAAAAATTACCCTTGTATGCACAAATAACTTTCCAGCCTCAATTTTCATTTTATATTGAAAAAAAAAAAAAACATAAACAGGAGAGAAAGTTGTGTTTTACAGATACAAGAAAATAGCAGAGAATGATTTATATTACACCAACTCAGAAGCTTCTTCAGAATCAGACAATGGTAACAGGGTGCAGAAGCCAAGCATGTGACCATTTAGGCATACATAATACTCGACACAATCTTCATAGGAACCCAACCTGCAACTAGCACTTTGAGGAATCATATTGGCTTGCAGCATGTTCCACAACTTTGCTTTACAATAAGGACAGACTTCTGTTGGATGGAACTTGGCACTTTTCTTGATAAGCATTTTCTTGACCTTTGAAGCTGAAAATGACTTAAAAACTCCTCGGAAGAACCCTATGTCCCCCTCTTCACCTTGGTCCAGATGCTCGCAAGGATCAGATACATACAAAACATCAGTTCTGCATTGTGGCAAGAGAAAGCTCCTTCCAGATGTTCTAGAAAACCGTGTCTGATAAACAAAATGACCAGGGATGTGAATGTTGGTGAACAAACCACCTTTTTTGCTTCCTGCACAGTAGATAAGCAGCTTCCCTAGGGCTCTCCAGTTCCCATCAACACTGTGACTCCCACTAGACTGCAGATCAAGCATCATTTTTGGAGCTCTTGTTCGACAAAACTCTTTCCACAGAACTCGTTTGGCAAAATCATCAAACCATTTGCATGCACATGACAGAGCAGCAATTATCTTTGGATTCCAATTCAAATGATAAAATACTAAGAATATCACATCTTCAGTTAAATGCCCTTTAGTGCATTGACAGCTAGCTGAATGTATGCATCGGTACTGCTTTGCGAGGATCATTCTCTTCACCTGCCAAAACTGGAAGGAAAATCACAAGTTTATGGCAACCCTTTTGTTGGAATACTAACTTTATGCTGATTAATAATTTCAAATTTTCAAAATTACAAATCTGAAGCATATGCCAATGCCATACAAGAATCAAGAATCCATCTGTTCAGGTTGATCACTAAAGTACTCAAAGAAAAAGAAAATATAAATACTTCTCCTCCTTCCCTTAAACAGGTATATATATGTCACAGACTTCCACAGTACTATTACTTCACCCACTCACTAGTCCACAATTCATAAAACACCACATTCTTCTCCCGATTCCAACCACAATTGGAGCAATATATACACATTATGCTGCATTACCACAAATCATATCAGGCAACTATGCATATGAACGCTAGAAAAGGTTCAGTGCATAAACACAATTTTCACTTCCTAACAGTGACATTGCAGTTGTGAATTGTAAAACAGTAGCCCAATCCCAAAAATTTCAGACAGACAAAATTATCGGACACCCCCATAGAATGCAGGGTACCCCCAATTCGATATTTAATAGAATCCGCAATCAAAATGAGAAATTTACAACGACCCTCGACTCAGGAATCGGCAAAAGAAATGGAGAGTAAATGGATTATTTGATTGGGGCAAGAAATTCGAAACTTTTCGACTGACCTTAGCCTCAGCTTATTTGATCCGTGACCACCAAACCCTAGAGACATCCAACTGCGCATGCAAATGAAAAAGCTGAATTGAAGGGTTGTGGAAGCAGAAGCACGCAATTGCAACTTGAGCTTGCTTTGGCTTCAATGGAGGGGCAATTTAGTCCACAAAAGCAGAGAATACTTTGAGGTAGCTGTCTGAAAAGAAAAAACGTGGTAGAACTAATAACACTTTGGTTGGGTTTATTTTATGTGTGTTCGTGACATGTCTTGTTCGATAAAGCATTTTCACATATTTTAATGGATGAATTCGATCCTAAATTACATTTAAGCTATTTTTTTTTTTGTTCAAATTATTATACTCTAAGAAAATATTTTAAAATAATTATTATTTATTATACAGTTTCTTAATAATAAATGTTTTATATATAGTGAACAGGAAGTATACTTATAAGTTATAAGGTTAGGAGTTAATACTGTTTTTAATCTCTAGAAAATTATCAGAATTTTTGTTTTAATTTATAACCTTTGAAATATTAACTTTAGTTTTTTTTTTTTTTACTTTTTGAAATATCTAAAGTTGGGTAAACATTTCTGTCCAGAACCTTGATTTTTAATTTTAAAGATTTGATTTATATTGTTATCGTGATATATTTTAATTACAAAAGTAACAACATATTCAATTTGGTAGACTTTAGCTTAAACATGAAAGCAAAATACATATTTCTTCCAATTTAATATATTCTATTTAAAAGGATACTTTTTTTGTGTATTATTATTTTTAATCAATAAACTGACCCTTTTATCAGCAAATTTTTAAGGATTTAATAAAAAGATTTAGAAAAATAAAACCTCATACATCTGTTTTGTAGGTTTAACTAATACTAGGCAAAACAAAAAGCACCGTTCAGACCAACATGGGAATTTGTTCGGATCTGTCATCAAGTTCAATATTGTTTATAAAAAGATAAAAAATAATTTACAAGTAGTCACCTTTTTTAATATATTTAAATAAATTTGGAATTAAATCTAAGTCCAGACATGTTTGCATAACCGGCCGAAGAACTTATAAATATATTTTAGAAACAAATCTTTTAAACTATAAAAACATATTTTTGAACGAATAAAATCATATTTATAAAGATTGAAAACAGTTTGTTTGAACTATTTCTGAAACTGATTTGTATTTGACTCCAGAAAAATGTTGTCATCTTAACAAATTTTATTGATTTTCAATTAAAGAATATACTTAAATTTTCAAATTTATTTGTTATATAATTGACTTTTCTTGAAATTTGATAATAGTCGTGTGAAATTACAGTCTATTATAAAAAATCATTAATAAGATTATATACACACCTTTCTTCTATTAAAGGTTCAACATATTAAATTTGAAAAACTCACATGTATTAATTTGTAATTTAAATAACCTACATTCAAACATGCTTTTTTTTTTTATCTTTAATAAACTAAAATTAATAAAATGTAAAAAAAAATGTATTTAAGCAAGTTATTTGTATATAAAAATATTATATTAGATAAATTATATGTATGTATAACCATTATAATAATAATAAAAAAAACTAATTTAATCATGATTTATAAAAGTATAATGTTTATCGATTAGTGAGTTAGCGGTATATAGCTTAAAAAAAAGCATCTAAAATTTTCAAATATTATTAAAAACATTATAGTATTTAAAATTTTTAACAATTATGATAATTCTATTTATATATTATTGATCTTTCTCACTTTTATTCCATATAGGACTTTTAATTTACATTGAATTCTTAATTGATAGATGAATTTTTGTGTATTTTGATCACACATGCTTTTATGTTAGACAGATTAAAAATTCTAAACATTTCCTATGAAAAATATTTTCATAGGGATAAGTATACTATCATTGGATAAATCAATAAGATATCATGGGTGTATGTCGTGAAATATGTAAATTAAGGGATTTAATGTTAGATTAGTAGTAAAGGGTGTACACAATCACATGAAATAGATTACACTAAGAGATTTACTCTTATAGCCAAAATTAGCATATATAAAGTATTGTTAATTTGACATGAAAAAAAAATGCTTTTTTTATACAAAAAATTATCTAAAGAAGTTTATATGGAGATATCAAAAAATGTGTTAGTTAAAGTGGTTATTTTATAGACCAAGTTAGTCACAAACATGGTTTGACACATTTACAAATTCGTTGTTACTTTTATATATTAAAAAGTTAATTAAGATTATATCTTATATTACAACTAAGGTGAATATATAAATGGATAAAAACTTTATTTTATAAAAGTTTATTCTAATAAAAATTGTTGTTTGTTGTATTTATTGTGTCACAAATATTATACATCTCGATATTTTTACTTTAATTATCATTTATAGGAGTAAAATATCATTTGTAGTATTGATCACATACTAACCCATCACAAGAGTAAGAAACCAAAATTGACAAAATGATAGGAAATGAAACTTAGAATGAAGATTAAAATAATGGATATAAGGTGGGTGTACAAATTTATAGCGCGTTAAAGTATCACGGTCCCTTAAAATGATGACTTTTAATGGTTCAATACTTTCTTTCTTCATTTTGATAGGTATTTTTTTTTTTATTGTACAAGAATAAAAAAACATTTTGAATAGAATAATTCACTAATATATATATATATATATATATATGGTAAATTATGAAACTCAAATTCATTAAAGTATTGTAAATTGTATAATTCAAAAGTTTATTTTAAATTGTACAATCTAAAAACATGGTAAACAATGTCAAAATGTTTTCCACGTTATTATTTCACAATATATAATACAAAAGTGCACTCTGAATTATAAAATCTAAAATATTTTATTATTAAAAAATATAAAATATATTATTTTTTAAAATTATGTAATATAAAATGTATTTTTGAATCTTAAAATATATTCTCATGAAGTTGAAATTGCAATCATAGGGTGCAAAACCAAATTGTGTTGTGTGGGACTCAAATATTAGAAGGAAGGTCTTGATACATAGCCTTAATGGTATTTATGTTCAATTTGTGGACTTTGTGTTAAGGAACGCGAATAGTATAAATACACTTTTACATTTATTTGATATGATTATAAGAGTGTATTTCTTTTTATATTTAAAAAAAATAACTAAAATTAGTATAAATGAATTTAAAATATTTAAATGTGTCAAAAAAAAAATTATTTTTCTAAATAAAAACATCGCATTCACAAATGAAGTTATTTTTTTCACAATTATACAATAAAAAAAGGTGGCAAGGATATGATGACGACACATGTGCTATGTTACCTCCCAAATCATATCAATTACTAAGTTTTAACCAAAAAGAGTAAAATGATCAAAATAAAATCCCCTACCTTATTTTTCTTTGCTAAATATGGATGGAAACCAACAAGTATATAATAATATCAGATAAATAACTAAACGGGAATATATATATAACATTTTTAGTATATGTTACTTGGTTATAGATATCTAGATGAGTCATCTGATTTAAGTAAAAAATCAATTAATTCAATCTATTTTACTTTTTGTTCAGTTGTAAATTTTGTATTTCAATTTTACCTGTTGATTCATTTTTAAGACTAAAACAATAAATATTCACCTATTTTATCAAATAGTAGTTGAAATTAAAATATCAACTTATATAAATTAAATATTTAAACATTATTATTCAACCGCGTATTAATATTTTAAAAAAAAGTCAAACTATCAACCTATATAATTAAAAATATTAAATAATTATAACAAAAAATAATAAAAAAATTACTTATGTTGAGTTAATTATCAACCTACCTTTAATCTGAGCTGAATTCGTTGACCTACAAATTAAATAAGGTTGCTTCAATTTGACCTGAATTCGTTTAACCTACAGCGAAATTAGTTTGACCAATATTTAAAACCTATTTTTACATCTTTATATACGTAGCCTGCAAAACATAAATAATTTGAAAGTAGATTTAAAAATCATGTAACTGGGTGTCCTTCAAGTTATTTCAAAATGTATAGAAAAGCATCTCTCCGAATCATAGGTTCGGATACCATTTATAGGAAGGGGTTCAGCATTCACACATACACATAAGTTTTTACATTAATAAGATATTATCTGTTTTGGATCAAATCCTTACGAATTTGTTTTTGATATTATTTCAAAAGACCTTTTATCAATAAAAGTATCTTATGTGTATATAAATTTATGTTCATCTCTTATTTTTTTTAATGTAAGACTTTGTTTATACCCAACAGAAGTTAAATATAAAAGTGTGACAAACATGAGAATTTGCAGAAGAGGTTGGGATAACATACTTAATTTACATCTCTGAGAAGAGGTCGTGAGTGGCATAATTCTACTTTGATTCAACTACTTTCCTAGTAATAACTGCTACTTTTTCTTTTTTCGTATTTCAACTTTTCATGTCTACTTGCATGTAGCATGTGCAAGTTAATAATTCTGAAGATCAATTTGAACAATGTTTTCATCAAAACCTATTTGATGACTCTGCCTTGAGATAAATGGAACTAATAATGCACAATGGATCATCAACAGTTTTCCATCTCTGTGCTTATGGAATGTTGTAAATCTTCAAGTAATGTCAACATGCATGCATGTATGTTGTGTGGATCAGAAACATCCATACTCCATGTTTTCAGATTAACTCACATTTCTCTTCGTCTAGATAAAAGTAAACATATACAAGGCAATCATTATTGCTGCTCCAATTTATATAACTAAAGCAGAGACATAACGTGGGTAAAGAAGAAACAAAGAAAATGATTTATAAAGATGAAAAAACAATATAAATCCAATAAATATATGCATGAGATTATACATTAACTGATATTTTAATAATAATATAAAAATAGATTTTAAATCTAACTCAATCACACAAAATCAAGTCAGATTTATACCAATTTACATTTGCATATGTTCTTTAAATTAAACTTATTTTTAATTGACATAAATTTTCCAATATTATATTATATTATTTAAAGAAGGGTGTAAATAAATTTTATAAAATTAGCTCATAAAGAAATATTTATATATATATATATATATATATATATATATATAAAATCACAAATTTATTATCTTATTGCTTAAAGATTTATAGATTAGAGATCGATGGATCTTTCAATATTAGAAAGAGATTTAATAATAATGAAATTGAATCAAATTTACATAACTTTTAATTTAAAATATAAAGTAAATGAGTTTATGAATTTTTGGTTATTAAATTTTTAATTTTTTTATTTATACTTAATATACAACTTAGATTTAAATTTCTTAAAAAAATACTTTATATTGTTTCTTATGTCAGTATATTGATAATTTATTGTATCAATATCAACCATATAGCTATAAAGGAATGATTATTATATATATTTGCATTTATTAATGATAGACATGAGTTGCACACGGTTTGGCAACTTGTAGGTGTGTTTTGTAGTGTATAATTTTCCTGTTGTTAATTTGTGCATAATTGTTTGGGGGATAAATACTACGTAGGTGTCTGGTTGCATCTAGCAGCTGTAGCGGGTACGATTCTGCAGCACTGAGATTATTGATCTTCTTATTTCTGTTTAAATGTTTTTAATAGCAAGTACAGCCAAATCAATCTCCTAATTAATTATTTGAAACGCTGGAAGTAGATATAAACTAAAATAATGGGTCATTCATTGTTCCTCTTCGGCTCCTTTTGTCTTGATCTATTACCAGTCAACTGATAAACAGAACCAACCACCAATAACACAGGCAATGATCACCATAATAAATTTTTCTCTTTAAAGTATACGCGGGAGACACATTTTGGAGAAAAAGCAAGGTTCAAATATGTGTTTCGGGTAGAGGTGAAGAATCACATTTAAAAATAGTCTTTTATTATTTTCTTTTAATTCTTTAACGTGGTTTTAGGATTTTGAGTGGGTGACTACCTCTTAAAAACATTATAACTCTCAAGTTAATTATACGTGTTCGATCAATTATCATATTGTAGTTTTAAATTTATAATGAATGTAATTTCTTATCTTTTTATTTTATTTTTGTATTTATAAGTTTTGAAATATATTTTTAATTAAGATTAATCTAGTCACGGTCAAAAAATTGATAATTATATTTTATTTGTAAAAATGTTCTATTTGTCATGTTGATATCTAATATATAATAATCTCATCGATCAATTTATTGAGAAGTCAATCGATTTGTAAAAACTTGGAATTGAAAACGATTATCCTCTAACATTCTTTTAGGGTGTGTTTATTTTAGAGGAAGGATTTGGAGAATAGTGAGTAGATGAATTTGAAAAGATTTGAAAGTGAATTAATTGTTATTTATTTGAATACATTTGAAAGTAAATAAAAGTGAATTTAAAAGTGAAATTTATGAAGATTAGTGTAAAATTAGATTGATGCAACCGATAAAATAAATTATTTAATCAATAAAAATTAAAGATTACTAAAATACTTCTAATTATTATTATTATTATAAAAGATGAAAAACACCAAATCAAAACTTTGTTTCACAGAAAATTATGAATTGTGTCAATATAAAATTATGAATTGTGATAACATGAAATGATATGAATATATAAGAATTATGAATTGTGACAACATATAATTATGAATTGTAGTAACATGGAATCGTATGAATGAATATACGAGAAAATTAAAGAAAATAACAATCTCGTATTTACTTCCTTTCATTTTCTCAAAAAAAACAACACAAACCGAATACGATTTTTAGTTACAATCCATCTTTGCGCGAATTTATGTGAACATGAATTTTTCTTAAAGTAAACATACCATGAAAGACGCTGATAGTTAGATCAATAAAAAATTGCTCGGTCATACAATACAATATGCTTATTATTTCTAAATTTATTAAATCAATAATTTTAACACCAATGTTTTAAATTCAGATTCTGATATCTGTGAAATTTCTAAATGATTTTCATGACGGTAATAAAGTAAAATTAAAGAAGCAATAAAAAGAAAAGAAGGGCATGAATGGAGAGAGAATTTTCGTATATTTGGTAGAATATTAAATATGGAGCTTTATTGGTGGTGCCGGTGAGTGAGCTGGCTTGTTATAAAAGTGGTGGATAAGTTTGCAGAGGTAGCCAAATCCAACGGTCAGATTCTTCCCAAACCTTCACCTTCGTTTCCTCATTAAATGCCTTCTTCAGATGCTGTTTCACCCTTTCTCAACAAGCACGGGAAACTTACATTCATTGCTATTAACTGCTATCTTTCCTTGTTATTTACTTCTTTCTAAAACAAAATTTCATCACTTTATCATTCTAATGTTTTTCTATTAGTAAAAAATTAAACCCTTCAAAATAAACCGATGATATATAGAAAGTAGCGTTTCTTATATTTAATATACATTTTCAATATATTTTAGAAGGAGAAAATATTCTGCTTTAATTCATAAAACGTTAGTTAACATTCTCTTAAAAATATGTTTTTAAAGAATACAGTAGTGGGGACATTTGAGAATATTTATAAGGTGCACATGCACACAGAAGAGAAGGCCAACCAGAGCCAGCCACTTAGAGGTTGAAGAAGCTGCTTTTCTCAGACTCCATGGCGTCCGTTGGTGCACTCAAATTCTTCCTTTACTTACTTCCATGTCTCCTCAACTATCTACCTCATTCTCAAGGTTTATTCCATCTAATCATATATATACTCAACAGCACCTTCTATATATCTATATTATATATGTATATATATGTGTGTGTATATATATATATATATATATATATATATATATATATATATTTACATTCACACAAACCAATCTCAAACACAATGTTCTGTAATAATGATTCGTGTATTTCACTGGGTCAGAATGTAATGTAATAGACAAAATGTTCACTTTCCTTGGACATAAAAAAACAGCTTCGGTTATGATTTATGATGATAAAACACAACACAACACAATAATATATACAACTTTTTATCTTCACTGTTCATGTTATTGAAGCGGAAAATGTATGGTTGCAGGTAAGCAGAATTGGAATGGTGAGTACCCATTTATCAGGAGAGGAAGTTCATTGAAGCGTTCAGAGAATGGTGGTTATGACTATATAATAGTGGGAGGTGGCACTGCAGGGTGTCCATTGGCTGCAACTCTGTCTAAGAAATTCAAAGTTCTGGTGCTTGAAAGAGGAGGCGTCCCTTTCAACAACCCCAATGTGACATTTCTGCGAAACTTTCACATAACTTTGGCAGACACTTCTCCAACTTCGGCTTCCCAGTACTTCATTTCAACAGATGGAGTGCTGAATGCAAGAGGAAGGGTTCTGGGAGGTGGCAGTTCCATTAACGCCGGCTTCTACACTCGAGCAAACCCTAGGTAACACCATCCTTCTTTCTCATTCAAACTACTATGTTAAAGTACAATGTCAATCATTTTTTAGGGTATAATTTCTGTAGCAATTTCAAAATTTAAGAGCCTATATAGTTTTCTGATTTGAAAAAAAATAATAATTATAATTTATCTTAATTAAAACATTTTTCTATATTTTATAAAATAAGGATAAAATGATATTTTACATTGATTTCATACACGTTATTAAATAAAAAATTATCATAAAATTTTTTGTGTGAAATTTCTCAATTTTATAACCATTTATAATAGAAGTTGTCATTTCAACGTCCACTGATTTGAGGAAAAATTCAGCCCACTTAGAACGTAATGTAAATGTTATTGCATTTACTCTCGGATTAAATAAAGTACATTTAAAACAGTCAAATTTTAATATGGTAGATTAATTATAATTGAGGAAATTAATTATACCTATATTTATATATGTAAAACGAAACATTTTCGCTTTAAAATATGATACCTACTATATTTGAATTAACATATATAAATCCATTGTTTTTTAAGAGTTTTATCACAGTTGATAAAATTAAATGATTATTCTCCAGATAAATTAATTGAAACAAAAATTAAATTGGCATGCTAACTTACTACTGAGGAGAAAATTTACCTGTTAAATCATTTTATTGCTACAAATATGGTACATTTACAACATGAACATTATACATTCAACATGATAAATTAAAGGTGAAAATAATAGCTGTCATTTCTTCTCTACTAGTGTTTATATCAATTTCTTTTTATAAGTCGATTTGATCATTGTTAAAAATAAAAATTATAAATTTGTGTCATGTAATTATATGTAGATTATCAATTTTATAAATAAATAAATTATTACAAGACTATGTTTAAATAAATGGCATACATTTATCGTTTAATATACAATGGACCTTTTAAATGTGATTAAATAATTAAAGTTTATAATATTCTTATGTTTTACTATAAAAAAGCTCTTACTTTAAAAGTACTTAATGTACTCTGTTAACATAGATTGGTAATATTTGTACTAATACTTTAATAATCAATAAATGAAATAACATTGATGAGATTTGTCTAACAATCATTATTTTCTGTAATATGTTACAATTTTTTTAGTATTATTCCCGGTTGTCTGCTTCCAACCATCAAGTACAGCATTTTAAATCCAATTGTGTGTTTACTTGCAAACATCATTTTATTCAAAGCTTCAATAATGTGTGTGTGTTTTTTTTTCTCTCTTCTCTTTCATTATCATTATTAGATGTTGTTGTTGATTATTGTTTCCCAAAGAAATTGTGTGTGTGGTTAAACATTATGTACAACACCCACCAAAAAACAAAGGCAAAGAACTATATAGTATTAATTCCAAGTTTCCTATTTAATTAAACAATATACTAAGGTAAAAGCAATCATTAATGATATTTGCTTTTACCTTGATTATTATTCAAAAACTTACTTTTAAATTAAATTTAAATTTCTCAACCTAACATAATAACCGTAATATAGAAATATTTACTTCCAGTTTAACCTATTTCTAAAAAAAAAAATACTTCTTTTTGAAAAACTATATATATTAATTGGTATTTCTTAAATGGGTTTGAGGCTTATATGTGATCTAAGGAGAATGAAATGATACAAAAGACTGCATCTAATTTGACAAAATTCCAACTTGATGAATTAAATGCCCTTGTGTGTGCCTTGGTAGCCCTATTTTATGCAATGTAAGTTGTTAGGTGAGAATGTCAGATCTTAAGAAAAGGAAAGGAAGAAAAGAGACCACACACAAAACAGAACATTGAATATATTGTAGGGTAGTTTTTTGTTTTGGTAAAAATCATTAAGGATGCTTGTTCCTTGGAATAGCCATTGAATTCACATGTTGCAAAATGACAATTACACTGATTCATTTAATTTTTTAATTTATTAGTGTTGCTATTTGATGTTTACATGGATCAGTCAATGTTGTTCCTCCAGGGAGAAAAACTGACAAATATAGAATATAAATAAGTACATAAATACCATACTCGAAAATATTTTTATATGGTCTCTATAAAATTTTAATGGTAGATTGGGTTTTTCAAATTCAAAAAAAAATTAAGCAATTTAATTTTAATTATTGTTAACATATTATTCAGTTTTTAATAAGTAAATCAAAATAATCTTATTAAAATTAATCGTTAAACCCTTTTACTAATATATGACATAAATGAGTGTTATAAAGTTATTTAGTTTTAGAAAATTTTAAAATTAAAATGTAACTTTCACAAAGTTGTATATCTGTAAAATTATAAGATAAAAATTAATTTTAAGCCAAATGTTAATATTGTATTTTTATGATATAGAAATGTTATGTAGCATTACTACTGTTTGTCATAATTTGGAAATATCCATTAGTTTGTTACTATTTATTACCGCTTTGAAAATTCAAAGAATTTTTCTCATTACATAATATGTAGTAAAAATTTTAAAACGAGTAAAACTTTAATGCCAAGAAACAATTGGGTAAAAGGTTTTTAAAAAATATAGTTAGTTTTAATTAGTATAAATATTTTATATAATTCATTTATTCATATTTTATCTTTATCTTTTTCTTTTTTGTCTATATCCATCTAAATAACATATTTTTTCTATTTTTTTTGTATTATTTTTATTTTCTACTCATATATCCTTATTTTACTTATGATCCGAACAAACTAGTTAAAAAAATAAAAAATCCTTTTAATAAATATATAAACAATCTTTATATTTGTTTTTAAAAAATTAAAGTAAAAATTGTATTAAATTATTTTCCTTCACTTGATAATAAGTATTGTTTACAAAGAATAAAAGAATCTAAAAGCCCAATATTTTTTTATCAGCTCTAAAATCCTAAAATAATATATACTACAAAATTAAATTATGTTAATGAACCATTAAAAAATGTTTATTAAAAACTAATTTAGAAGGAGAAGGACGATGTTAAAAAGATAACAACGGTTTTAAATTGTGAAACAATAAATATTAATAAAAAAGAAACTTAAACAACACTTATTTTCAGAATGAATACAATATTTAACAAGCAAATCTATATGCAAGACTCTTGTTTCAAATAAGTAAATGACATTGTACAAGTCAATTATAAAAGTGATAATGAAATATTATCGAATACGCTTTTATCAATTTCTCTATTGAATAAAATTACGTGAATGTGACTTCTAAGTTAATGAATTTTAAAATTTCAGGAACTTAACTAATAATAAAACGTGTTTAAAAAAGACTATCTTAAATTATCAGAAACAAGAAAAGATATGCTACATAGATAGTGTGTACGTAGTATGAAACATGTTTTGTTTCTTTTTTTTTTCTGCAGATTTATAAGGAAGGTTGGGTGGGATACCAAGCTAGTGAACGAGTCTTATCCTTGGGTAGAGAAGCAGGTTGTTCATCGTCCAAAGTTTTCACATTGGCAGAGAGCAGTCAGGGACGGGCTTCTAGATGCTGGTGTGTCACCTTTTAATGGATTCACCTATGATCATAAGTATGGAACCAAAGTTGGTGGAACCATTTTTGACAGATTTGGCCGCCGCCACACCGCTGCCGAGTTGCTTGCTTCTGGGAATCCTAAGAAACTTACTGTCCTTGTCCATGCCACTGTCCAAAAGATTGTTTTTGATACAACAGGTATGAAATATTTTTAATGAATATGTAGTAGCCTAAAATCACTGTCTCATGACTGAAAAATGGTGATGCAGGAAAAAAGCCAAAAGCCATTGGGGTTATTTTCAAGGATGAAAATGGAAAGCAGCATCGGGCATTTCTGGGAACTGGGAGGCAGAGTGAAGTGATTGTGTCTAGTGGGGCAATTGGCACTCCTCAATTGCTACTGCTCAGTGGAATTGGCCCCAGAGAAGAGCTTCAGAAATTCAACATCCCTGTAGTGCTTCACAATGAATTTGTCGGTAAAGGCATGGCTGATAACCCCATGAACACAATCTTTGTTCCTTCCAAGAGACCAGTTCAGCAGTCACTCATAGAAACTGTCGGTATAACCAATCTGGGTGTGTACATTGAGACTAGTTGTGGCTTTGGGCAGTCCAAAGACAGCATTCACTGTCACCATGGTATCTTGTCAGCTGAGGTATGCACTTTATTTGCTTCAAAATTACTTCTAATGTTAGAAACTTAGAGCACACTTGGTGTGTTATTGGAAGTCATGCAATTGCTTTTGAACATGAAAAACCAGATTGGGCAGCTGTCGACAATTCCACCAAAGCAAAGATCACGAGAAGCTGTTGAGGCATTTGTGAAGAGCAAGAAAGACATACCAATTGAAGCATTCAGGGGAGGGTTCATACTGTCAAAAGTTGCGAGTCCTTGGTCAACAGGTGAATTGAGGTTGATAAACACCAACGTGGAGGAGAACCCTGCTGTTACCTTCAACTATTTCAGCCACCCTTATGATCTTAAGCGCTGCGTGGAGGGTATCCGCTTAGCCATAAAGGTTGTTCAGTCACAGCACGTCACAAACTACACTATGTGTGACAGACAAAGCGCAGAGAAAATGTTGAACATCAGTGTGCAGGCAAATATCAACCTCATACCCAAACATGCCAATGACACAAAGTCAATGGAACAGTTTTGTAGAGACTCTGTCATCACTATTTGGCACTACCATGGTGGCTGCCATGTGGGGAAAGTAGTAAACTCTGAGTATAAGGTTCTTGGTGTTGACAGACTCCGTGTGGTAGATGGCTCCACATTTTCTGAGTCCCCAGGAACCAATCCTCAAGCTACTGTCATGATGATGGGCAGGTATGTAACATTACACAGAATAATGTACATTTTTTCAATTAACGTTCTCATTATGGAATTTATGGTGTCAATTCACCTTATATATGCTAATAATATATTCATGTTTGTAACAGGTACATGGGACTGAAGATTCTAAGAGACAGGTTGGGAAAATTGGGTGATATTTAAGATGAGTCAGGAGTGTGTAATATGAAATTATCTCACGAAAAAGGTTGTAATTCGAAGACAAAAAGTGCTATTAGTAGTAGTAGTCTTTAGGGCTGGAAATGGATGTATTTTGTTTGTTAATTGTCAGTGAAGAGTGATTATCAAATTATGAAGCTATTTTTCTGAAAAAAGAAAAGTTATTGCAAATCCTCAAGGCCGGTTTAAACTTCGAGTCCTTTTTTAAAACATGAAATTGGAAAAACCAATTTTTGGCGTCGTGATGTAGCATGCAAGCATGAAGAAAATTTGACACGCTGTAATGATTTAGATTAGACTGAGGCTATTATCAATTTGAGTATATATATATATATATATATACACTCAAATTCTACTACCACAATGTAATGATTTATTGAAGAAAAGTCATGTACCTGCAAATTTACTTATTTGAAAACAAACAACGAACTTACTGTATGAGCTATGCATATCAGATGCAGTGAAGAAGAAAGAAGTAAAAATAAATTAAGGTACGATTGCATTACCCTTGTGCTTAATTTCATTAATCTCCTAAATTCTAATATGATGAATTTTGTCTTTACATTTGATAAATTTGGCACCAAACAAGAAATTAGATATCTATATAAACAAATTTTTGTAAGTGAAATTTCACAAAAAAGTTTTCTTTTTCCATTGCAGTTTATATACAAATACAAATACAAATATTACAACATAATATAATCAAACACATGAAATACATTAATATTATCTAGCAGGTATGCTCTTCCACATTGATGACACGACCAGTCATGAATGCCAATGTGATAGATCTCAGAGACCAATTAAGAATTAAGTGTTATGAAATACAACTCTGATTTGTTAGTGTTCTTTAATATCGAAAAGACATTCAAATATCTTCAACAGTAATTAATTGGGATTGGATTGGACGAGTAGAAAAACTTAAAAAGAAGAAAAAGAAAAGGAAAGGAAAGAAGAAATGCTCCTATCTGTTGTTGGAGACTTGGATTCACTGGTCAATTATCGTCTGTAGACTAAAGTCCCACATCAACTATGACAATTTATGGAAACCACATAAATTGTTATAAAATAACTTGTCAGACAATATTATAAATTATCTTTGCGCTTGGGGCAATGACGCAGCTAGTGAGGTTCTAACCGAGGCGCGTCTATTGCTGGTTGAAAACTATTTCCAAACCCCCTCTTTGGCCTGGGTTCATCCTAGGCCATAGAGAATTTCTGGAAGGGCTCCCTTAGGGGTAAAGTCCTATATCTGTTAGTGTGAAGTTTTATGCATTTTAGGGTTCTGTAATGAGTTGAGAGTTGGTCTTTCTTTGAATTTCTGGAAGGGTTCCCTTAGGAGTAAAGTCCTTAGTGTGAAGTTTTATGAATTAAGAGTTGTTTTTTCTTTGAATTATTGAGTTTATGCAATAAACTGTGTAGAAGAAAGAAGTAATTAAATTAAGGTAAGTTTGTATATGTCTACAATCCATTTCCAACTTGGGCTTAATTTCACTAATCTCCTAAATTCTAATATAATGAATTTTGTCGTGAAAAAAATGCAGATATTTTGGTAATCATGCTCCTACTCCTTAAATTTGGCACCAAGCTATCTACATAAACAAAATTTGTAAATCAGAGTTTTGATAATTAGCTTCTTTTTCCAATGCAGTTTACATACAAATACAACATAATATAATCAAACATATAAATTACCAAAGTACATCAGTGCATTAAAAAAAAAAAATTGGACATTAGAATCTTCTTGTTTGATTTTCTCCGTGAATCTTTGTTAGAATCTTCTTGTTTGACTTTCTCCGTGAATCTCTTTGTTAGAATCTTCTTGTTTGACTTTCTCCGTGAATCTCTTCAACTTTGCAAAGATAGAATTTAATTCCTTCTTTGCAAATCAAATCTTCATTTCCTTATAAATCATGCAATCCAAACAGAAACAACACTTCTAATTTTATGAATATTTGTCTTGATACAAACACAACATTAATATAAGATTTGAGGTTCTGTAAAAATATAAATACCATGGACAGGTTGATTTACACTGTTCACCTTGGTTGATACACTGTTAGAGAAGATGGACATGCAGGAGCTGTGCAGGTTCACTTGAGTGAATTTATGAAAAAATAAGAGAGATGATTTGAGAAAGGGAAGGATGAGAGTATCTTCAGATAGAGAGAAAATTTGAAGGTATTTAGTATTTGCATTTTGATGTTTTGAAGTAAATACCTTCATGCTTTTATGAAATCTTCAGTTCTTTTATTTTACCATGCACCATGAAGCAGAGATTTGCAGTTTTCTGTAATCCATATCATTCTTTCAAATAGTATTTACTTATTTTGTAACAATAGAAACTGAAAAATATTAAACAGTTATTTGTTAGAATATTTAAAATTACAAAATATAAAAATTATGCAAAAGAAATTATAACAGACAGGTTTCTCTGGTGGATAAATTTTCTTTATAAGATATTCATTAATATTTTTATTAAAACTGTTTTATAACTCTTTTAAAAGGTTGATTAATTATTTTATAATAATAGAAACTGAAAAAAATAATCCAACTCAATAACAGAGTAGAGCTCTAATGAAAGTTTTATATTAAATTCAGATTAAAATACACAAAATGATATTAAATAAAAATAAAAAAATCGAATTAGATGGTGACCAAGTTAGCATTTCTGACCAAAGTCCACATCGACTGTGGTAATGTATGAACAGATGAATGATCACAATATAAAATGAAAATACTCCTCAGTAGCCTCTCACGGAGCCATGAGATAAACACATAGCGAACTATTCTTTCGCCTTTTACTAAAGAATACCGTGTGTTTGTCTCGCCAAGTGGCATACGCCTATTTTTGGAAGAGCTCTTTTATTAGGGCTCTGCAATTTTAGTTTAAAGTTTGTTTTATTACTAAATGTAACTTGATATGATGAATTTAGATTATAAATTAAAGATTTTTGAATCTTGATATGATAAATTTAGTTCATGAATTAAATATTTTTGAATAGTATACTCAGTTTCTATAAGATTGCATTATCAACTTTAAAATTTCATCAATAAGTAATGAAATTTATTCTCTCTCAGGAAATGACTGAAATTGTGAGCATTAAACTTTGGTTTCAGCTGCACCAACTATCATCTGGACATCCAATCAAGTAGTTTGGTTTCATTGTCAGTACCTAAGAACAACTTATAACATTAAAAAGCCAGAGTCTTGTGAATTGGCTTCCAAATGTTGATAACTTTCATCATCACTGCCTTTGCTTATAATGTAAGTGTAGCCTATTGCACTAGCAGTACCTGCTTAGAACATATTCAGTTTTATATCTATAATGAATTCCACTAACAACTACCTGAATAGCTAAGATGAAGATTTTTTTGGAACAAAATGTTCAAATAAATCACAAGAAAACAAAAGACTCAATTAGCATAGTAACTAGAAAGGCTGAAACTAACCCTTCAAACTCAATGAAGTAATTTAAAATTAATAAAATAAGTCTACATACATACCACTACTCACCACTCAGGTATAACTGTAATCCATTTGAAGTAACAAATAATACAGACTAATATAATCAAACATTGCTCAGTATAATACAAATTAGATTGAAAAAATATATTTATAATTGAAACTGACACTGTAGAGCACTCCCAACAGGGATACTCTTTAAAAAATAAGTGTATGCCATTTAAAAGTAATAAACACAGTATTCTTATTTAGAAGACGAAAGAATATCGCGGTTTTAGTCAAGTGACTCCATTAGAAACATTTATGAAAATCCTTTCATTTTATGGTGCAATCGGTTCACTTGCCTTTAGAATCCCATTTCATGTGAGTGCATGAATAGTCTTTGAAGAGAAATGTCAGGCAACTCCATGGAACAAAAAGAAGGTTATAAAATGACATTAATCTATTCATCTACTTTAAAACAAAGCTATAAATAAAAGATACTGATTTTTAAAAAATAACGAGGTGAAAATAAAAAATAATATTTTACAAGAGAAAAATATTAATTCCAAATTGTAAAAAAATAAAATAAAATCTCGCTTATTTTTTGTGAAACCTAAAAACATATTAAACCCACTCCAAAAATGGACGTAAAAATAATTGACTATGCATTATGGCAAAATATATTGATATCAAGCCAAGATTTTCTGGATAACTCAAATTCAGAGTGTCATTGACCAGTAGTTCATGGAATAAGTGATGGCAAGATATAATATCTACCCTCTTGGCTACCAGATTGCAACAAGAGTAATGAGTGATCATAAACAAATTCTAGACAAAAGCAACTATAGATTATAATTTTCACTCGCCATGTGAAGGGCCAATTCTTCAAGGATCACATAAACTTCATCCAGACTCAAATGGACTGAATTCCCTGATGAAAACATGTAAACTTTCTTTCGCACCTCAATCCAACTCTGACCAGGTACTTTTTTAAGACCTTTTGTCCTTGCTGACACTCTCACTCTTGCGAAGTCATCCCACCTTCCATTTGCAGCGTATATATTGGACAGCAGCATGATGCTCCCTGTTATTTTTGACTTCAGGGTTAGAACTTGTGATGCTGTTTCTTCTGCAATGTCCACGTCTCTATACATTCTACATGAGTTTAAAAGAGCTCCCCAAATGTACTCATTAGGTTCCATAGGCATATTTCGAACAATATCAGTTGCTTCCTTCAAAAGTCCAGCACGACCAAGGAGGTCAACCATGCATGCATAATGCTCTACATTAGGTTCAATCCTAAACTTTCTGGCCATCTGATAAAAAATGTTTCGACCAGTGGCAACAAGTCCAGCATGACTGCAAGCAGATAGAATAGCCACAAAAGTGATGTTGTCTGGCTTCATTCCAGCTCTAATCATCTCATCAAAACTTCTTAAAGCATTCTCACCAAGCCCATGCATTCCATAACCCCCAATTAATGAGTTCCACGAAATTAAATCTCTACCCTTAATACTATCAAACACTAAATGTCCTTCCTTGAAGTTCCCACACTTCATATACATGTTAATCAGACCATTTCCCACCAATATATTGTCACCCACCAAATTCCTAATGGCATAACCATGGAGCTCTCTGCCAACGTTCAATGCAGCTAACTCTGCACAAACCGATAAAACGCAGGAAATTGTCACACAATTTGCCATTACTTTAGAAAGCTGCATTTGCCTAAAAAGTTCCAGTGACTTCTCACCAAGCCCCTTAGAAGCAAAGCCACCAATCACCGCACTCCAACTTATAACATTAGGCCTCACTGGGGATTGACCATCCGTACATGACTTCTCCATCTGCAAAAATGCTGCATGGGCCTCCTCACACAATCCAGATTCAGCATACGCCGATATCAAAGCATTCCAACTGACTAGGCTCTTGTTCTTTATATCCAAAAACACCCTTTGTGCATCCCCCAAATTTTGGTGCTTCCCATATGTACCTATCAGAGCATTTTTCACAAACAAATAATCTTCATATCCACCTTTAACAACAAGCCCATGGATTTCTTTACCCCAGTCAACTTGAAGCATAGTAGCACACACAGACAACATCACGGCCAATGCTTCAGCACTGATTTCAATTGTCCTTGTCCTCATCAACTTAAACAACTCTAGAGTTTCGTCATAAAGCCCACATCTAGCATGACTTGACAAGAGAGAGGTCCATGTCACGGAATTCGGCTGTAAACCTTCCAACTCCATCCTTTTAAAAATCGCAGAAGCACCAAGAGAATCACAGTTGAAAGCATAACACGAAACCATAGTATTCCACGAGACTAGGCTTCTAACAGACATTCCATCAAACAGTTGGCGAGAATCCTCCATTCGCCCGTGCTTTCCATACATACCCACGAGTTCATTGACGACGTGAAGGTGATTCCGAAAACCCAGCTGCAAAGCATGACAATGGACAATCCTGCAGAGATCAGAAACAGCCAGAGACGAGCAGGCCCGTATTATCAAGGGAAGAGTGAAGCCGTCGGGAAAAATTCCAAGGTTTCGCATTTCAAGATAAAGTTGAAGCGCGTGTTGATGGTAGCCATGAGAGACATTGGCTCTGATAATGGAATTCCACAAAAGAAGATGATGGAGTCCCTCAACTGGGATTGCAGCAAACACTTTGCGAGCGTCAGAGAGAAAGCCAAAGCGGGCGTAAAGGGCTATGAGGCTGGCGGCCAAGAAGGGTAAACGATGCGTGGCGGTGAGAAACAATTGGGAGTGAAGCTGGCGAGCTTGATGCAGAGTGAGACAACGCCGGAAAAAGGCGTGGAAGGAATCAACAAGTTCATCATTGTGGGTAACGTAGAAAGGGTGGGTGTGGAGGTGGGAGATTGAAGGAGAGACCACAAAAATGGATTGGAATGGTGACAAGAGAGAATGGAAACACTTGGAAGCTGCATTCCGCATCAAGCTTTTCAACCATCTTAGTTTCCCCTGTCAGACACACAGCCAGGTTTTTGTACACATGCTTCGGGTTAAATCAAAGAAACAATTTTCCAAAATAACAAAAACATTTATAAAACTTGTCAACCAGGGGTGACATGACAAAGCACCTGTTCGACTTACTTTTGGATCGTCCCGTCCCGCGTTTAAAAGAGTGAGAAAGAAAAAGGTTTATAATCAGTCACAGAACCAAAATCACACTCCACACATACAATACTGCAGCTATGCCTTGGTACTATATGGTTCGTGGCTGCTCATATGTAATCATTAACATCCACTTAAAACATCTGAAAAACATTAATGCTCTTAGGCCGGGTTCATCCTAAGCCTTCAAGAATTTCTGGAAGGGTTTTTAAGTTTTATGATGTATTGTTGAGTTAAATGTGGATAAAGTAGTTCTCAGGATGTTTATTTTTATAACAACAGAAACTGAAAACGTATAACAATTATTTGTGGAAATGTATAGCAGGTTTATCTGTTTGATAATTTTTTTATAAGATAAACTTTTATATTAAATGTCTCATGACTTTTTGAAGATGGTGTTTAATTAATTTAAAACAATAGAAACTGAGAAGTATATAACAATTATTTGAGAGAAAATTTAAAATTACATAAAATAAAAAAATTATGCAAAAAAAAAGTTAAAACATGTTTCTTTGTTTGATAAGTTTTCTTGATAAAATATTCAATAGTACTTCTATAAAAAAATGTTTAATTATTTTATAATAATAGAAACTGAAAACAATTGTCCAAAGTGAATAACAGGGTAGAGTTCTAATTAAAATTTTATATTAAATGCATATTAAAACACATAAAATGATATAAAAAAAAATCAAATAAAATTGAATAGGAAGTTAAAATGTTTGATTGAAGTCCACATCGGCTATTGTAGTGTATGAACAGATCTAGGATCATAATATAATATGGGTATGCTCCTCTGTCACCTTCACGGAGCCATGAAATAAGCACATAGCGAACTATTCTTTCGCCTTTTACTAAAGAATACCGTGTGCTTGTTTTGCCAAGTGGCATACGCTTATTTTTGGAAGAGCCTTTATTTAGAGGGCTCTGCAATCTTAGTTAAAGTAAAAGTTGGTTTTTCTTAGTTAATGAACTGTTTAGAAATTAGTTTTCCTTAGTTATTGAAGTGTTATTTTCCTTAGTTATTGAACTGTTTAGAAATTGGTTTTTTTCTTAGTTATTGAAACTGTTTAGAAATTTGTTCCCTAGAATTTAAGGACTCATTTTATGTCAATTATATTAATTTTCAGACAAAATGAATTAGAGTTGCTTAAAAAAGAATCTTTGACTAAATTATTTGAAGACACTTATTAAAATTATAGCAGTGAAAATCCAACTGATTGCCAAAAATACACTTAATAAAATTCCAATACATAATTATTTGAGAAGTGGAGAAATAATAGTTAATGAAAATTCAACTAATATTACAGAGCCTTTTATCAAGACTCTTCCAAAAATACATATAGTGACAAACACACGGTGTTCTTTAGTAAAAGGCGAAAGAATAGTTCGCTTTGTGCTGATCACATGACTGCGTGAATGTCAGCAAGGCAGTCTAATCAGAAATGTAAATTTTGACAATGCACCTCTGTTTCAATACCAGAGTAGTGTTTTTCAATACTACCCATCTTTCATTTAACTAAATTGCTCACAAATTTAGTCACTGAGATTGTCTTTGAGAATAGTTTTAGTCACTGAGATTGTCTTTGAGGATAGTTTTGACCGCATCTTCAGATTTAAATTTACTGTCTCACTCATTGAAAGCACCAAAGAGAACACTCTTGTAAACTATAATAAACAGTTCTCAGCACATTGATTAACTGAAAACTCAAAGCTTATATTACATAGCCCTCCAAATAAGAGGTTTCTTTGGTAAACAAATGTTGCTTGTTATGACAATTACCAGGTTCTTTTTAGTAAGAGGTGGAAGAATATTTCTCACATTCTTACCACCAATTTTGGCTTGCATTCTGGTAACTCTTCAATGCTCTAGGTGACTTCTTAGCTTGTTACATTCTCAGTTTATAGTTAGTCCAATTACATTAGTTTGATTTCAGAGAATAGGTGAGTAAGGAGAACCAAATATTTGTTTAAGTTTCTAGGTATGATTGCTTCCTCCAAATTTTTCCTACTTTTCTGAGTTCTGACTGAATTTGTTGAATTTTTTTGTGGTATTTAGAATTTCTATTTTTCTATAATGTACTTGTAGATATTATTATTGCAGAGAACACATATTTTGTACATACAGCTGTAAATCCACACAGAGTGGGCACTACATTGAAACAATAGATGTCCCTGCATAAGTTCTTGAAGTATTTGCCACATAATTTAGTATTTTTTGTCAAATTTTACTATAGTGATTCCTGTGTTTGAAGCAAAAATGTTTTTGAATTAAACCATGAATTAAAAACGTCTGGAAAAGTTGTATTGCTATTTTTGCAAACAGTCCACATCTATATAAGGAATGTGATGGACCTGAGATAATGACATAACAATCAGAATAATCAACTTCTTCCCAATTAGAATCTTGAGAAATACTCCCTCTTTGTTCCCAGTTATATCAGCAAATAATTTGAAAACCTTACTATGACAGTCCACTATGATTGGTTGTCAGTGCTTTGCTTTAGGAAGAAGTGTGCCCACAGCTTCTTCTTGTACCAAAAGATTTATTATTTCAATCATTTGTGGCCTCTGTCTGTACTGTGTAACTGTAAACTCTTCATGCCATCCAAATCTTCGTTTTTTTTTGTGAGACTATCTGTTGTGAGCTCAGAATCAAAACCAAACCTATTAATGTATGTCCCTATCAGGTGTCTGCACTCCAAATTTACCTAGAATAAATTAGAAAAAAGTTGACCACAAAAAGTTATTAGTAGCGGCTCAATATTTTTAATTTAGTAAAGGGTCTGAATGGATTTCAGCCCTTCAAAAAGGGTATCAAAGTGTTTATGGAGTGTATTTTAGTTCCAAATTTTTTTATGTATGAGGATATACATTATTCGTTGTTGTCGTTGATCATGTACTTTCTGTCTGTTTTCTAATCATCCAATTGTTAAAGCATTAATTCGTGGTGCATTGAGGACATTACTTTGATTGTAATAAATCTTCAACTGCAGAGAAGCCACACACTCTTATATCAAATAAAACCTCGTAACTTTCATTCAGACCAACCAAAAGCTAAAAAGGAATCTTAATAAAGCTGCAAAAAGATCCAAGTCCATAAGTCTGCATTCCAGAACTAAAATCAGTTTGTATGTGTTTGAATAAAGAAGTAATCTGCATTTCAAAACTAAAATCAGTTAGTATATGTTTCGTGTCTGATTTTTACTTCATCACTTAGAAGACTACAGGTTTCAAATTTGTGTTCTTCAATTGTTATATGAATAAGCATTTGATTTGAAGTACTTGTTTTACTCTTAAAGTTTGTGACATCAACTTCCAATCCCATTATAGTAAGTAACGACGAACAAATTTGCATTGTCATTAGAATTTGCTTTGAGAAAGTTTAATGGGAATTTAGTTGAAATTTCTGTCCCCTATACATAAGCAACCCCAATGACTCAAATTCTTGCCCCCTGTGAGCATTACTTATGATGACAGTAGTGCTACCTTGGTTCTCAACCAGGTTGATAACTAGGCTGAAGCAAGGTTCTGTTGCACTCTGAAAGCCCACTGTCTCACCTGGAACACTGGCTACAAGACCAATTACAGGGTCATCTTCTAAAAGACTTTACGGTCTTACAGAACTCTTGTTTCCTCAAACTCACTGCATACCAATGTCAAGGCCTGAACAACTTCACCCATAAAAGGACGCTGAGTAACTTCTGATTGCACGCACATGGATGCAATTGCTGCAACTTTTACAATGGTATCAATGGAAACACTATCCTTCATAATTGGGTCTATGATCTTCTGCAAACCCTCCTTACTTGTAAAAAGTGGACGAGCCCAAGCAACAAGGTTTTCTTGGCCTGGTGGCTGTGACAAATCCACAGGCTTTCTTCCACTTAGCAGCTCAAGGAGTACAACTCCATAGCTGTAAACATCACTTTTGACAAGAAGATGTCCTGTCATTGCATATTCAGGAGCTACGTAGCTTCAAAACAAGATACCAATGAGACAAAATCAGTTTTCATCTAGAGGAAGTGAAATGAGTACATCGCAAACACGTTTAATTTGACTATCATGTCCATGACCCATGAAATCATCAATGCAAAAGGTCTAGGAAGAGATTGTTACCCAAATGTACCAATAACATAAGTTGAAATGGGCTTGTTTCCCTCGTTCAATGTTGTTCTAGCCAAGCCAAAATCTGAAACTTTGGGTACAAAATCGTATTCCAATAAGATGTTGCTGGATTTGAAGTCTCTGTGTATGATACATGGATTACAATCTTCATGCAGATAGGCTAATCCTCTAGCTGCACCAAGTGCAATCTTCATCCGGGCATTCCAATCAAGTGGTTCGGTTTCCTTGTCCACCACACCTAGCCACAAGTTAGAGTATTAAAAAATCAGGCTCTTAAAAATTGGCTTTCACAAGTGTTGATGACTTTCATCATCACATCAGTGACTTAGCCTACCATGTAAGTGGGATTCCACGCTGCCATTAGGGACAAGCTCATAAACTAAGCAGCGAGTCTGTTTCTCTGTGCATATACCTATCAATTTAACTAAATTCCTATGGTGCAAGCAGCTAAGCATCTCTGACTCTGCAAAGAATTCATGGTCACCATGCTGGTCATCCCTTTTGAGAATCTTCACAGCCACCTCTCTGCCATCATTTAAGTCACCCTTATAAACAAGACCGAAGCCACCTTCTCCTAATATGCTTGAAGAATTGAAGTTATTTGTTGCTTTCTCGATTTCGTTCAAAGAAAATATTTTAGCTGATCCTGCATACATTATTGTTCCAGAACTGAAGGACATTGATCTAGAACCTGGCATGCTCGCATAAGTCAATGACCTAACACTGGCAGTTCCTGCTTTGAGCATATTCATAATGAATTCCACTGTTATCTACTTGAACATGGAGACTCTCAAGTAAATAGCTAAGATGAAGATTTTTCAAGCACAATGTCTGAATAAATCTCAGAATACAAAAGACTAAATTAGCACTGTAACCAGAAAAGCTGAAACTGACACTTCAAACTTCATGAAGTAAGTTGTCCATGAAATTAGCTCTTAAAAAATTACCAAAAAGTAAAGGTAGTCCTCACTAGCTTTTAGAAAAACATTTTATGTGAGTTTTGTCTCAAACATAGACACCTACAATATTGGTATTCTCCAGTCATCTCTGGTACCCACAATCAGTATTTCCATTTTAAAGATTTTAAATCAAAGGACAGAAGTATTTCTAATTGCATGAGAGAAATCATCACGACGCTTAATTGTTTAAACAAATGATAGAAAACAAAAACTTCCTTGTTACGGTATCTAAAGTGCCATCAAGACTTTGAAGAAATCAGTACTTTAAGTTACCTGATCGTTTTGAAGAGGATGACATTTTGGCATCTGGAATATGTCCAGGTTCAAGAGTGCCGGAACCACATTTCAAGAGAAAAAGCCATGCAAGTCCAATGATTAGAACGAAGGCGGTCAAAGATGAAAGGATGATCATAATAAGCATTCTTCCACCACTCCCTTCTTTTGCTTCCTTGAAACGTTTACTCCTAAAGGTTTTATTATTGTTACATTGTTGTCGTGACTAGGGTATGGTTCAATATCTATACCGTAAACATTTGAAGGTGGAGATGGTGGAAGACCTGAAAAAGTTATCAAAAAAGGATAAATGAAATCAAATATACTACATTTATTGACTTCATATAGTACAAACACAAAATGGTCTTAAAAAAAATTGTTAATGTATAACCTGGATAATGAACATAGAGCACTTCATAGGAACCGAAGGTAGAAGAATCACTGAGAATCTCTCTCTGCCAGAATTTCTTATATATTAAAAGAGCTGTTGTATCATCAAATTTCACTCCTTGGGGTACCAAGTTTATGAGAACAGTGGTTTTCTCGAGCTGCTGAGTAGTCGCATCGGCTCCCACAATACGTACTTGATTACGGTTCAGCAAAACACTAGCTGCAATTTCTTTGGCCAGCTTTGAAACCGAAGGAAAAAACTTGTATATTGCAATGCTGATGCGAAGTTTAACTTGGAGTGGCCAAACACAACCACAAGGTGATCCAGGAAGTGTATATGTCAAGGGCTCAGAGCATGTCAGTGACATACAATCTAAAGATCAATTAGGAATAAGATCAATACACATATATCGGATAACTTGGGTGGGATTATTGAAGAGAAGGAATCAATAGTACCTTTGTTAGGCGGTGGAGATGGTAGAACCAAAGCATATGCTGCTGGTGGAGTTCTTGTCTTCTTCACTGATGAACCTAGAGGTGAAATTCTGGGTGAAGTATAGGGTACTGACGGTGATGGACAGAGCAAGGCACAAAGAATGAGGTGCTAACTCTAATTAGCATTCAAGGTAGACAACACATAAGAAACAAAAGTAAGAGAAATGACCGAAATGAATGTTTAATACCATTCAAGTGCTGTGATGGAAGTATCGGTGCTGGTGCAGGAGCTTGTGCGGGTGCATTTACAGGTGAAGAGAATGAATGTTGTGATTTGAAGACAGGAGGAGGACCTAGATTTTTAAGAGACAGAAGAAATGTAGTTAATTTTGAGGTGCTCAAGGCAATAAATGTTGAAACTGTGCATTAACTTTATTTGTCAGATAATCAAACCTTGATGAGTATGGGGGCTGATTGAAAAGGTTGGTCCAGGAGCTTGGTTCCTGAACTTTCTTCTGGAATGGTGATGCTTGTGGTGTGGAATTGGAGAGTCCATAGAACTGTGCGTCCATTTCCTTTTGGGGAATGCCTTGGAAGGTGGAAGTGTAGAGCTAGCAGGAACTCTAGTAGGTGACTCTGTGGGTGGGAATGCAATGCTTGAAGGGCTTCGGATTCTCGAATGGTGCAAAAAGCTTGCTACAGAATTTAAAATCACTTCAATCTCACAGAGAATCAACATGAAAAACCACAGCAGCTGATACCATGAACATCCATATAAAGCTTGTAACTAGTTTCCCATCTATTTCGTTTGCAGCAAGGGAACAGTTCCTCAAACAAACAAAACTACCCCATAAATGTGTAAATGCATAAGAACCACATTTCATGTTCAACAACAATTTATGAGCTTTTTTCAAACGGATCAAACATGCAGCAGTATATATAAAGCAACTCATAAGAACATCTAAAACAAACTCATACCAGCATATTCATGAAGATGGGGTGTACATGTAACAAAATGTAGCTTAATTAGCAGGAAAATGAGCTGCAATCCCATTCTGAAGATCTTTCACCGACAAATTGAAGTGTGTATTTGTTTGGAGTTAGCAGCAGCAGCAACATATACGCTGAAGCACAGTAAGAGAGAAGCTACTACGAAAAAGACTAAAATATAATCAAACCGACAGTGGTAACCAAATTAATAGGAAATAAGATGGCAAGAAAATGGTTTAGGAAGGAGAAGCTAAAAAATGGCTGGGAAATGACAGTTTTATTGTTCTTAAGAATAACTGAGCAGCTAAAAAATCACCACAGTACAATCCCAACTACTAAATACAGAATAACTTCGGTTGGTGGGGTTGGAGTTCTGTCAATGTGCTTGCATCTCAAATATATTAGTACAGAACATTTTAAGAAAATATATATGTGTCAATTTTTATTAAATTTAAAGTACATTAGCTATATATTAAATAAATAATAATTCAATAAAAAAAATAACACATATATTATATAAATGTTATAAAAAAATTTATGTCAAAATATTTTATTTCTAATTTTAAGAGAGGGAAAGAGACAAAGTACTGAATCACATAAACATTTACTTAGGAGAGACTCTCTGAATTAACTGTATTAACTTTCCATGTGTATTCTCTGAATAAATTTGAGATTGGTTAAATATATTTTTTCATTTTTAAATTATTATAGAAGACTGCATTTTACTTTTAATTAAATTATAAAATATTTTATTTTATGAAAATTATATAAAATCTCCTTTCCAATAAACAGTACTACGTGTAGTGTATATAAAATATCTTTTCGGACGAACGATAAATTATATTATAATTCACTGTACAAATATTGTGTCTATCATATATTGGAAAAAATATTCTTATAATGATTTAAGAACGAAAAATATATTTAATTTTTAAATAAAACATTAACTTACTTTCTTATTGGACGATCTGATTTCACTCAATTTAGTCAAGATTTATGTCTTTAAAATACCCAACAGTTTTATTGCGTGGAGTTATGAGGTTACAGAGGAATTTAATTCACAAATCAAAATTATTTTAAATTTGTAAACTAAAAGTATTATTCATTTGATTTGATAGTATTAAAGCTATGTAAGTGGTGTGATTGCTAATCAAGTTCTCTCGCATTAATGATATTCACAAAATTAAAAGATGTTTCCTATCAATAATACAGTTTAAAAAAAACTAATATACTTTTTTTTAGTATTTTTCAATCAATAGATTGTATTGATTAAAGATATTTTCATATTAAGAATATAATAAATGTGTCATTAAAAATCCAAACAACTATATATTATTTATAGTTATAAATTCTTTTCATAAAATTTTAGTTAGAGTGTTAATTCTATGAAATATAATTACTAACTTATTTAATTTAATTATATAGTTACCTAGTTTTGATCGTCAACATCTATCGATTTTATTTGAATTCGTACGATTAATTTAATGTAATTTAGATAATATATTAGAGTTGTCAAAATGGGTCACAACCTGTTAGTCAACTTGATTCACTATGGGTTTGAGTCGGGTTGAATTTGAAAAAATTGTATTTTTTTATACGGGTCAGATTTAAATCCGGCTCATGCGGATTGAACCCATTGTGGGCTGGATTGGTCCACCAACCCACCTACTTTATTTTATTTTATTTTATTAAAATTTCATTTTAATTTTATAAAAAGTTATCTATTATTTATTTTTTTGCTTGAAAAAATTATTTAAGTTTCCTATTTTCAAAATTAATTAAACAACCATGTTAGGAGTGAAATTTAAGCATGAAATTTGTTTAGATTTAAATTATAAAAAGATTGTAATTAAGTGAATTAGTGAACCAACTCGTTTATCCACTAATCCGTGATGGATCGAGTTGGGTTCGAATATTTCTGACTCACTAATAAATAAACCGAATTGGATTGGTTCACTAAGTGACCAACCCGTAATGAAGCGGACCAGATATCCATTTTGACAGCTCTATAATATATAGTTGTTGATACACATACATACATCAAAGAAAACATAATAATTTTCTCTCATCGACAAATAAACAATTTTAAGATTGTATTTGATATTTTGTTTTACCGTCAGAAAATTTATACAAAAGATGTGAATATCCATAGACGTAAAAACTTCGTATTATAAGAAAATTTAAAAATTTACTAACATACATTGGATATAAACTTCCACTTTCTTTTCAATTTTATTCTTGCATTCATAAAATTAAATTTCTTATTCCATTATAGCATGGTTAAACACTGCTTTCTCTCTTCTTTTCCACTTATATACGTTCAAATTCCTTTGCAAAACAAATAAGAAAAATAAAGTACTAATAAAAAATATTTAAATATTTAAAAAAAGAGAAATAGTTAATCATTTGACAAGTTACTTTAAAAACAATAAAAATATGAAAAACATTACATTTTTTTTATTTATTAAAAGAATTGTGCAAGACTTGTATACTGATTTGGTAGTTGCTTTGAAATGCGTTCCAAGATTTAATATGAAACCTTGAGTCACCTTCTACCATCTATCACAGCTACCCAAAATTAAAATACTAATAAATGATCACTTGTGTCGGTCAAGTTACCCCAAGTTTAAATGCTCTCTTTTACAACATTTTTAATGTCACAACATACATAAAAACTTAGAAAACTTTTTTTTATAATATTTAAATATTATTTATATTTTATTTTGTGATTGATGTAAAATTATTTTATAATTAATAATAATAATCATAAACACAATAATGAATCAATCACAGAATAATAAATAAATGATGTTTAAATATTATAAAAAGATATTATTTAAATATTATTATCTTAAAAATAAAAATAATATTATTACATACTTTTACATTTCACACAAAATATAAAAAAGAATATTTTAAATATGTAAAATTTTGTATTTAAAAAAATAATAATAAATAAAAATAATATCAAATAAATATAAAAAAATTAGAAATAAAAAAACATTTTTCTAATAAAATAAAACCTAACTTCATAACCTTTTCATAATAACTTTTAATAATACATACATGTTATTATTTTATTAACACATTTAAATTTATTTTTAGAAAAATATTTAAAACAAACTAATCACAAATTATCACATATATATTATTAAAATGTTGAAAAAAATTATTAAAAGAACATTTACCTAAAAAGAAACTGCGCAAAGTATGTAAATTATTTCTTCATGGTGTTGGATTTCAGCCATTCCTAATCAACTTATAAATAGGTTTATGTTTAATACCAACAAATACTTATAATAAGGAGAGGCATAGAGGGTTTAAGAGGTCAGATATTTTTCACTTTCCAAAATATAAAACTAAAGAGGATTTTATTTAGATATCTTTTATTTAAAGAAAAAAATCATACTTTCTTTTTATAATCATCAAGTCACCAATAAACTTATTTTGTTACCAAATATACTTATTGTTATGAATCATACCAAATATATTAATTTTAATGTTAATCTAATTAACTTAATTAAAAAATTAATTCAAAATTTATAAATAAATGTTTCACGTAAAGAAATAAGTTACGTGTATTTATTATATATTAACTATTAAATATTAAATTAATTTTAGTATCAGAGTCTATCTTGCTATGAATTGAAACAAATAATTTAATTCAATATTTACATCATAATCCGAACAATTGACCACGGTCCAATATCCAAATAAATTAGATTAAATATCAATAAAAACACATAAATATTCAGTTAATACAATGTATCACTTAACAGAAGATATCACACGTAAAAAAGTGTTAAAAATTAAACAATATAACTTTTTGGAGTAGGATTATGAGTGAAAAATAAAAATCTGTATCCGCATTTATGTGTTAATAATTTTTTTGGGATTTTATTTTCACAGGTCTAATCCTTATAGTTGGAAGATAACATGTGCAAAAGAATAAATAACCTTTTATTATTGACTTTAATTGTGTGAATGATTAAATAAAATACGTTATTTATGATTAGAGATCGATAATTGGTAGTTGCCATTCATATAATTTGGTGGTATGCAAAGTCCCAAGGAGGAAATCAGGGAAATCGTGGCCGTCTGATCATTGCATGAAGACGATAATGCAAAGGTGGCAAGCAGAGAATTAAAGTAATGAAGTCACTGCATCAGTTTCATAATGAACATCGTTTTTCGCACGTTGGAAGAGAGTCTAGAATGTATTAGTAACCTCCACTTTCACTACGGGCGCGTTGATTTCACTCCCCTACACCCAACATCTTATTTTCCTTGCAATTAATACTATTTAATAATTAGGATTAAAGTGATTGGGTCTTTAATTTCTTTGGTAAAATCCCAATTGAAATTTTAATTAGGTGGGAGAAAAACAAGTTGACCTTTAAGTATGATGGTGATGCTGACTAATGAAGGAGATTTAGAAATTAAGCGTGAAGAGCATTTTGTTGCTGCATTTACACGCGCCGAATGTCAGAGAGCTGGATCCAGCTAAAGGGTGTTGTTATAACGTTACCATCTCTCTCATCTAACCCCACCTTCTCCAACTTCTAATCACTGTTTAATCCTTATTTATCACTAAACAACCTCCTAATAACCCATTAAACATTAAACATTAAACCCCTCTCTCCCACTCTCACTTCTCATAGTGCAATACCACCACCTTCTCAGACTTCGCGTTTCTCTCTCTAGTCAACAAACCCAAAAGGAAAAAGAAAAAAAAAAAACCATCTTTTTTTCCTCATTCTCTTCTTAAAACATCTTTCTCTTTTCATTTCGCCGACAACAACGTTAGTTAAACGAAAAACACTAACACCATCGCCATGACAGACAGGGTGTACCCTTCGGCAAAGCCTGCCGCAGCCGCCGCCAACCCCGCTTTCCCGGCGACCAAGGCACAACTCTACGGCGCCACCCGCCCCACCTACCGCCCGCAGCCTCACCACCGGAGACGTAGCAAGCGCGGGTGCTGCTGCACCTTCTGCTTCTGGCTGATCCTCACCGTGCTTGTCCTACTCCTCCTGATCGGCATCGCTGGCACCGTGTTCTACCTGCTCTACCGCCCCCACCGCCCTACCTTCACCGTGACGTCGCTGAAACTTTCGTACCTGAACCTCACCGCCTCCTCCACCCTTAACTCCCGGTTCGACGTCACAGTCTCCGCCACCAATCCCAACAAGAAGATCCTTTTCGCCTACGACCCCACCTCCATCTCTATCCTCTCCGGCGACGTCGACGTCGGCGACGGCACCGTCCCTGCCTTCCTGCACGGCAAGAAGAACACCACGCTCATCAAAACCTCCATTGTGAGCACCGGCAGCGCGCTCCAGAGCGACGACGCGTCGCGATTGAAGTCCAGCATGAAGAACAAGAACGGGTTGCCACTGAAGGTGAATTTGGAAACGAAAGTGAAGGCCAAGATGGGAAAATTGAAAACCCCGAAGGTCAGAATCAGAGTCTCCTGCGACGGAATCAGAGTGAATCTTCCCTCCGGCAAGAAACCGGCGACGGCGTCCACTTCGAACGCGAAGTGCAACGTGGATGTTAGATTCAAGATCTGGAAGTGGACGATTTGATCTGCATGTACACAAAACACAACAACAGAGGTGTGTACTGTGTTAATTGTCTTAAATTTGTTTTTTGTTTCTTTTTCTCTTTGGTTTTAATTTTATTTTGGTATATTTTTGGAGAATTTGTTCATATTCATAAATTACTTGAATGCGTGTAAATGGCAACGGTGTTTCAGTCGGTGACTGACAGTTGTTAGCATGTTGAATATATACTACCACTATTTTTTTGCTACACAGATTTCCATTTTTCTATTATTTTAACCCAATCCCTTTATTATTTATTATTTATAATATGGCACCGGTTGCAATTATTATTTATTCTTGTAGGGGTGTGGCAATATAAAATATTTGTAGGATAATCGCATTTAATCTGGCTAATCATTAGTGGAAAAGATCAGCATGAGTGTCCACACCTTTTGGTTCTTTTGCTTTTTAAATTTATTTATTTTGAAATTGCATGGCTTGCACCACCGACAGAGACAAAAATAATTTTAATTGTGAAGAGTGTGACCTAAAATAAAATAAAGAAGATTAATTCAAAATGAGTAAACTAGGTAGGAAAAATAGGTCTAAGTATTGACAGAAAAGGACTAAATAACCATATTTTTAATAGTATTTAGTGTAAAGTATTTTGATTAGTTGAAATATTTATTTGTTAGAATTTGGAGTGTAGTGTAGGAGAAGAAGCATTAAGGGGTAGTTTGTTTGGTTGTTGTGGTGGTTAGAGGGATGTGTAATGTTGCAATTAAGTTAAGTTTGTGATAAAGCTTATCTCTTTGAAAAGCAGCAACCAAAGGTGGCAGTGACCACTTCGTTAAATTCTGCAATTTTTTTTCTTCTATTTACTATTCAATTATTGTGCTTTCCTTCCTTTTCCAAAGTAGGGACCACCTTCGCCTTCAGGTGCCCTTTTCCTGCAAATTTTACAAATGTCGTCTAAATAATAGTCACGGAATTCTCTACATATCTTCAAATGGAAATTAAGGGTTTGATTAAAAAAATATATATGAGTGGAAATAAATTAAATATAATAACATGGTGTTTTGAAATACCTAAAAGTATCTAATTATGATAAATCAACTTGAGATTCGATGTTTTTAAAATTAATTATCTTTAGATAGAGACTTTGATTCAATAATTTTAAAATTAATTAACTATATTTTAAATGGCCACTTATTTATAGTCCACAAAAGTTAACTTTTTATGAGAATGGATTTATTTTTAATTTATCACGATACACTATTATAGTGGGGTTGAATTTATATTGTGAAAATTAAACCAAACCCTTTTAGTTGTAACGAGAGCTTGATGAAAATTAAGATAGTGTTCCTATCTATTTATTATGAAATCGCATTGTTTAGTTTAAAAAATGCAAGTAACATAAAATTTAAATCAGAATTGATGAGACAAAGACATATAGTTCTAAATTTTGTGAACACGTGTTTAATTTGTATGTATGAAAAACTGTTGATGTTCTAAAATTTTAATTATTATTGGTGGCTTTAAATTCCTGTGGAAAAAAAAAACTCTAGTAAATGCAAAAAAAACTTTGCATTTTCAGTGATTTTGACATGTAAAATATTGAAGCATGAGATAAATATTTCTTTGCTTACATGGATAAATATTTAAGGATGAGAACCACATCAAAAAATTGTTTGATAATTGTAATGGAATTATCTTTTATAATTGAATCGAGCCCAATTCGTTTTACAAAACTCAAGAATAGCAATCTTTAAATTTATATGAAGAGCATTAAAATGCCCTTTCAACTTATGTAAATTTCGTAAGAGTTTCAACGAAAAGAAAGTGCCATTGAAAGGAAACTGTTACCACTATCAGTTTGTCGACTCATTACATATAACAAAAAGTGAAATAAGAAAAAGGAGAGAGAAAAGAAAATCAATAACAAATTATTGTTAAGACTTCATATAAGTTGACAGTGAATGTTCATTATTCCTAGTTTGAAACGAAGAGTTTGTAATACTAGAGGAGAAAATATCTTAATAAAGTTGAAAGGACGACTTAATCGGATTAGGATTGACCTTTTCGAAGAGAATTCAAATATTAATATGTTCATTATACTCATAAAAAACTAAATTCATTACTATATGGAGAACTGAAGAAAAACTAAACAATCTTGAAGTAAACGAGTTATTGAAGCTCACAAATGGCAGAAACAAGAGCGTAGTGTTAGCCTCATAGGAGTTGTGGAAGACCATTGTGAGTATAGATTAAAAGTAGAAGAATGGATATAAATAAGAAGAGAAGAAAATTTGACAACAGCAGAGTGTTTTCTAGTGGAGAGTTTACGATAATAAGATCAAGGGCATGAAAAGAATGCATTTGAAAAAGAATCTCAATCAATAATCGAAGGAATGGTTTCAGTATGATTGTGAAAGCAAGACATAACTTCCGCGGCTATTCTATCTGCCTTTCAGTATGCAGACATAACTTTGGTAAGAAGCCAGACAGTATTTCGTTTCGGCTGGTTGCAACGATTTTGGTCAGAATGTCAGAAAGCTTAGGATTGAACCGATGTAAACTCGTAGAATGTAAAGACAAGAACAATTTCTAACCTAAAGTAAAAAAAAAAAAAAACACAACAGAGAGCTTCATGATGCAGATGAAAGATAGGATGACTCTGGAAGAGTAACGTCGGCAAGGACAAAAGTTCTTAAAATACCAAGCCACATTTTAGCTGGGAGGTCTGGATGAAGTTTATGCCAAAATTAACTATCATTATCATACAAAGGATTGCTAAAATAACCAAAACGACGAAGTATACAGAACTAAAGGAACCACATACTACAATTGCTGGGCTCAAGGAAATGCCCGTGTCTGTAATCAGGTAAAGGCCAAAAATTGCTCATTCTCTATGTACAAGAGGCCAACATCAAAACAACAGTCTCGAAAAGGTAAAAGGATTTTCCTCTTCCTGAAACATTCGCTTAACAAGTATAATTAAAGAAAGATGATGAAGCACCAAATGACATCTCTGAATCATGCTTCACGAAAGCACCACCTCCAACAAGTCAGAATTCAAACTCTCCTGTCGCCTGCAGATGTATGACAATTCGATAGATTACATTGGAAAAATAGAAAATAACATTACATGTTCTCCTTCAGTGACAAACCTTGTTGAAGAGAATGTCCTTATTATTTATGTGCATGATGCCATCCTTTAGTGTGCATTTCCACCTGCTCTTGGTACGAGTCACCTGAATTTTGAGCAAGAATAATTTATCCAAACCTGAACCACACTACCTACAAATCCAGTTCAGATTGTAGGGAAGTTACCTTATCAAACTGGGCCAAAACAAGATGATGTGTATTTTGGTCATCTCCTTGTTCCATGTCATCCAATTCGTCATCATCTTCTTCATTTAGTGGAGGCTCATCGTCGTCATCATCCTCATCATTTCCCACCTCATTCTGAGCAAGGAGAGCAGGGGTGCTAACTGGCACTTCTAATAATTAATAAAGGAAAAAGAATCAGCAGATGTGACGTATTAAAATATATATAATGATAAGCCATAAAAAATTTCCACATTATTGACTTACCAGGAGGAGCTGGTGTGTTAGAAATATTGTAGTCATCACTGAACACTTCTCCGTAGTTGTATATCTGCCAAAGGATGAAACAAACCACGATGATGGAACGCGAGACGAGGAGGGAAGTGCCAAATGAAGCATAATGCAATTTAAACACTAAAAAAATAGTAACTGCAGAGTTAGGTAGAATTTTCTAGTCCCCTTTTGTTCTCCTTTGGCTATACATTAGTCCATCCAATCATTTGAGGTTTTCAAGTTCCATTAGTAGCATTAAGTTAGCAACTAAAAATCAATCCCCGTAAACTAAATAAACAACTAATTCATGTTCCAAATTACAAACATGTTAGTAGTATATTACAAAATCCATCTTGAATTTAAAATCAACCACTTCAATATAGTTCCTTGGATTTACTATTCTGTCCATTTTTGAATAAGGGAAGCTGTAGCTCATTAACAGACACTCATGTAAATGGCAGAACTTAAAACTGTGTTGTTTCGCACTATGCAATAATTACGGAAATAGTTTTGCACCAATAGAATAATTCATATAATTAATAAGAGCTCATCAAATATAAATAAAGTGCCTATTGAAACCTTAACGTTGAATGTGGTTATTAATTGCAAAAATAAAAAGCCCGGGTATCTATCTACCAAGAACTAAGAGAGATGGTATGTCTTTTTCACAAAATTATAAGGGACAACAAAAGATTAGAACAAGCAAACAAAGTAAATGCAATTCTTGGTGTGGAGGGAAAAAACAGAAGTGTTTATTTAAATGAGATCATGAGTGTAGATGAGAGGGGACAAATATCACTACTCACATTTGGAGTACCGAGCTCATCATCGTAAGGAGCTGGTCCATCAAGTTGAGGAATTCTAGTAGTCAACCTCTCAACATCCGCTTGCATTTTCCCTTTGGAAATAGTGTGATGTGAATTAATGGAGATATCCCCTCCATTTACCTAATTGATAGATATCCAAGAATTCAGTAACTGAACAATTTTTCCGTCAACCAAACAAGTAAATGAAATTAACTGACAGATAATTCACTTCCTTGTGTGTGGTTAAAAACCAACAGAACAATATATATTCAGTACAAGAGTGGAATAGGCAAGAAGCTAGGAATTTTAAATTCTCAATCAAGCTATCTAATGAAAATGTCTATTCTGTAGATCATTGTTACAGTCAACCATTATTACTTTCATATTGAGATTTGAGATGGCAGTAAAACAAGCCTGAGAAATAAAAAAATTGAGGACAATTTTTATGAGACTTTTAAAGTTGGTAAATACTACAATATTATATAGCATCTCCCAGGTGGACAGGTAGTAACAAAATCCACTCAACCTAGAATATCAGACAATTGCACGGAAATCATAACTCACGTTCTTGAAGAGTTGAATAATTTGGTTTCACAATAACAAGCCCCAAAAATTATAAAACTGTTGACCAAAATAAGATATTAAATTTCCAAGAAAAATACTATCTCATGAAAAGTTTTAATGCAAGAGAGAGAAACTACCTGAATCGTTATTCTATCTTTAGAAACTACTACAAAGGAAAATGTCTTTGTACAAGCCAGAGTGATACAGGACGCAAGAAAATCAATTATAACTACAATTGAAGATCCTAACAAAGAAAAATACTTTATAGACTAGACTGACCATACTCTAGTGCTTGTAAAATAGTTCAATGCACAAGAAAGAGGTAGAAGCAGGAAATAAATAGAGAAAAGGGAAACAAAAATAACAATGAGAAAGATTGCTTAAAAATAAACAGCAGGAAAAACCAGCAAGGAGAAACATTATCATTGTGGAAAATCAATCCTTAGGTAGAAATAAACTGAACAAAAAAGGAATGTCATTCTAAGGATTTTATTTTGGGGTAAAACTTTGGGAGTTGGGCTTCATAGTTTTGATGTAATTTGAATCATTATTCATTTGTTTTCATGGAAAGCTGTCAGAAATTTGTTTGAAAACCCTTCAGAGATTTCCTCATAATCTATGCATTTTTCAAAATTGACAGATGCAACATAGGTAGCTAAAGCAAGGGTTGCCCTCTCCATCAGTAATCACTCAGTTGCCAACTATTCGCAACCCCCATTCGGGAAAAGAAGGGGAAAGGAAAGTACCTCAAAACAGGGGTGGCAAGATGTACTTTTACCATCCCCCATGTCCCATCTTGTCTCAACATGTTAGGTTTCTAGATAGAGGAAACCAGGAAAATCACTGCAACCACCTATAATCACTGAATAGATTTTGTATTATTGATTCTAGGCAACAAGTACAGCAGGAATGCATCCAAGGGACAATGTTCCCTACACACAGGATGCCAATGATCCTGTCAACAATTCTCCAAACTTTCAAAAAACGTCCCTGCATACAAAGACTCCCAAACTATATATAGGAAGTCTCACTCAACCTAACAACTGCTTCTCTATATGTTTCCTCCTAACATACACATTACATATCCTATCACAACCCCTCCCCCTAAAGAAGGGAACAAGAAAGAGAAGTGTGAAAACCAACAAACTAATTATAAAGCTAGTATATCCTCGCTCCCATTCAGTAAAAAATATAGTTTACAATGAAACCAAAAGTAATAAAGACAGTAACTTAAACCATTAACATCACTAAACACAGCGTACAAACTGCATACAAATATCCTGCTGATATAAATGATGGCAATCGATACAGAAACAAGTACCTCAATTTCAAAAACTCCCAGTGCAACATCCCCAGCTCCATCTTGTTGAGGTATATATCCACCAGCATTATATTGAGAAGTCAAATCATTGCGTTTACGCTTTCCTGACGACATTGTAAAGAAGTCCTACAATTTTTTAAAGCATCAGTAAAATGACATTCCAGACAAAAATACCTACAACGTGTTTTGCAACAATAGTAACAAAAATAGCTGGCTTTATAAAATAACCCAACCATGATGAGGTCTCTTTGAATTTTGACATCAGAGAAAGCATTCTTCTACCAGTCCTAACTGACTTGCTTACCTGTGTCAGAGGTTGATTAGAAGTTCCTCTGTCTGCTTCATCCCGCCCTTCCACGTAAGCTACAGTAATACAAACCATTATTACTGCAAAGCCATTAGATTAAACACTTTATCCTGAATATAAAAGACACTCACCAACATTGACATCAAGTGAAGGCCTCGGGTTCATCCAAGGAGAAGGAGGTTGCTGTAGAAGTTTACAAAGACAACATTAATGTACACCTTAAAAAAAGTCCATGCAAATGATTTAAACAGAATAGTTAAGCCACTGAATAATAGCTATAGATTAAAAGAATAGCATAAATTGATAATGGCATTTGAGAAACTTAAACAAAGTTATAAATAACACTATAGCAGTGAAGGGCGACCCAGGGCAAATAAAAAGTCAAAATGGTAGTTCATTTTCAAATAATGGCTACAATTGCGTCCAAAAAGAAGCATGGTTTTAAATACCTATTTTTCACTCGACAGAATAACTTTTGGTGTTTTTAAAGGGGCAAAGTTGACATACCCCCCTTACGAATTTAAAATCTCCTATTTTTATGTTGTTTCCCACATAGTACCACCATATAAAGTTACATTGCATCACACCCACTAGCCACTACTGTGGAGCCTGTTGCAGAGAAGTTAATTATAGTGGCTGTAGCAGCACACATTCTGTAGTGATATCACAATATCTCTGCCAGTATTCTCCTCATGATGGAACGGTATCATTTGGTGTCATTTGATGTTTTACCGGGAGAATATCAGAATTCCACCCCCATTTTCATTTAATCATATCAGAAACCCAATCTCCACCTACCGTCCACGCCCCATTCACTTAGTGAGTGTTTAATCTCACTAACTAGAGACATGGCTAATGTAGTCCTTATTAAACTTGGGCAATCATCAGCTTGCAAGTCATTTTCGTTGGGTAAACTTAAGCCCTAAGCCAAAATTTTAAGATTGTATTACAACTTATCATTGATTCATCATTAGGACACCCATCATTGATTCAACCCTAAACAACTCTATTGCTCTGTTTGGTAGAAATGAAAGAAATTGTGAGCGGAAGAGGAAGATGTTGCAAACGAATGAAAAGAAGAGTTGTTCTGTTGGAAAGAAATAGGAGGAAAAAATATTGTTTTTGATTCATTATTAATAATTTATTATTATTATTATTATTATTATTTAATTGCTCATTATTATTAAAACTATAAAATAAAATAAAACAAAATATAAATAAAAATAGCCCCGTAATTGATTACAAGCCTCCTAGAATTGATTATGGGGATGTTTTCAACTCTAAAAAATGTTAAAAACCCAACATAATTGATTATGTTACACTAATAATAAATTATACTGGACTTTCCTCCCTTTTCTTCTCATTTTTCAGCAGCAAGACAGGTCACCACTCATTGCATCAACTATTGCACTCTCATCTCCTTTCTTCTCAACCAAACCAGTTCCCTCCCTCCTTACTCTTTCCTTACTCCTTCCTTTCTCTCTCTCCCTCTTTCTATCATAACAAGTGAACCTTTAATGTCCACTCCTACACATGACAGGGTGTTATTGGGCTACAGCAGTTGTCTACCTCAAAATGTCCAGTTTTGGGTGTGATGGGAACTGTTTAGATCCCATATGAACAAGAGATATGGCCAATGTAAGACTTAGGTAGTTTCTTAACTTACAAGTCCAGCCAGTTTTGTGGGATAAGCCCATATTATAAGTTCAGAACCTAAAACATCTCTCCAAGATGACGCCCACCTTTCTTCATCAAGATTGTTGACATTACAAAGCATTTTTCAGCCACTTCCCTGAAAGGTCGTTGATGTTCCAGTCAACTCCTGTATCATACAACCTTGTCTATCCTTTCTTCTTTCACCACTACCAATGTTTGTAATGTATCTTTTATTTAATGTTCATGAGCTCCCTAGTTTTTAGTTCTTCTAAGATCTACCTTCTAATTTTTTATTATTCTAACTGGGCATTGTTGTCTTCCCATTGATCAACAGTAATGATTTCACCCATATGTCCCCATGAATATTCTTTAATTTTAGTTTTTTATTAGAAAAACGTTAACGTGAGTTTTTGTAGCATAATTTATGTAATATCTATAAACTTCAAAACAGCAGCTATAGCACTTTCAAGGCCAGCCACTTCCCACTGCAATTTATGATTGACTATTATGATTTCCCAAACTTCTACCGTCTATCACCCATACTGTTTGACTAAACCAACCTCTCTCTGGTGGTATTTCTGGTGACACCCGCCACCCATTTCTGTACACTGAACCCTCTACCCATTTCTGTACTCTGAACCCTCTACCGATGTTATTTTCTGTGTAACATTCACCCATGTTTCTTATTATGACTTGTATTTGAACTATGATGTATTTTAAACCGTTTTATTTCCTTGACTTCAATTGTTACTTACTGAGTTTGCTTAAAACATATGATTTCTAATTGTTAATAAAAAATATGCCATAAATTTTGATTAATTTTTAAATACCTAACCACTTATATGTATATAGTATAATAAATAAATTATTCAATTTGATTATTAGAATGGTGGCCACGCGCTAAGATGCTATAGTGTTTTTAGGTGTGTGCCATTGTTTGAGATATATAACTGGGAGCAAATGAAAAAAAGGTAATTTGACAATGAATATTGAAAATACTTTTACCATATATGTAGCAGGTCTTCCTCCTTTTACATCAGCATTTCCTCCTGTATCATTTCCGGAAGAGGAGTAGTCACTTGGTCCAGTAGGAATGTTATAGGTTGAGTTATCCCCAGTTCCAGGCAAAGGTGTTTGAATTGGCGTTTGCAAGGGAGTCTGCACATTAAGAAGTGCATATCAACTATCCAATAATATTAACTCAAAACAGAAGATTAAAAGGAGACATCACTAGTTGAAATCATAACTATGGATCAAAACTCACAGGAGGGAAAAGCATTTCAGCAGTAGGAGTCTCATACTCCTCGGTGTACGGCACGTTAAGATCATGAACCGGAGTAACACAGGGAGTTGGCTTAGCTGCAGTTGACCTTTCTATGGGACCCAGCACAGCCCCCGCCTGCATCATCTTTGACTCCCACATCTACACAAATTACAAACAAAAGAAAAAGGATGAACATCTTTAACACCGCCAATAAAAGTAATATTAAAAAAAAAAGCCCATAATAAACAATCGATCGGATCCAAACCCTAAATGAAGGAACCAGTCCAGAAAGAAGAAAAAAATTCTTCCAGACTAAATCAAAATCAATACACGTTTGAAATAGGTGTATAAACATCAAATAATCAGATTTATTTATTCATAAATAGAAATTGAAAGTAAATCATGGACATATAAAAATAGAAGAGGTGGAGATGATAATTTAATTACAGCTTGAAGCTCCTTGAGAACTTCCTCCCCAGGCCCTCCGTTGTTGACGAACTCGTCACGAACCTTGACCATGACATCCTCGATTACATCGATGTAAACCTGGCTGGTGGCGGAAGCTGCCATGACGAATGTTAGTTTGAGTAGAATCCCAGAGTGTCTCCGATAATTCTCCTTTGAGAAGCGATTTGAGGGAAAGTTCAGTGGAGGAGATGGAGAGGAACCATGGAAAATCGTAGGCTAGGGTTTGTGATGAGGGTGAAGAGTGAGAGCTGAGTGGAATGGCGAAGAGAGAGAAGTGGCGGACGAGAAGGAGAGAATAAAGAGAAGAATATAAATAGGTTCGCATCCGATTTTAAACACCGTGACACGTGTCAGTATCTCCTTCTTCTTTATCTTTCCATTCCATTTCTCAGACACTGCATCACCGCCTTCTACGTTTCATAAGACAAACTGCACATACTCTCCTTCTAATTCTCACCCTTCCTACTATTGAAGATTTTTTTAAATATATTTATCTATTATGTTAACCAAATTTAATAAAATTTCTATCAAATTTGAGAAAGAAAAATAATTCTTTAAAAAAAGTCATTTGTATACCGTAACTATAGATTAAAAATATCAAAATATAAAATGTGTACAACACAGTTTTTTATATTAAATTACAGTGATGAATAAATAAACTAAAGTTGAAAATGTGTATATTTTTATTCATATTTATCTTTAAAATATATATATATATATATATATATATATATATATATATATATATACGTGTGTGTGTATACTATTCTAATAGTGTACGTAATTTTTAATGAGAAATATATAGTATTCTAATAAATATTGTGGAGAAGAGAATAACATACATATTCTTGTGTTTATATATGAAAAATGATTTCTTCAGAAAATAAATTTAATTATAAAAAATTATTATTCTTTTAATAATAATTCATTTATATAATGATGTATTTATATAAGTGTACTAAAATTAGAAGTTGACAAGTTAACAAAGATAAATTGATTTTTATTTTTGTTAATTTGTGATTATTTTTGTGTGTGTTTAACATGGTTTTAATTTTTGTAATTTATGTTTAATGTAGTCATTTTTTACGGTGTTATTTAAATTGTTAACGAGAAACCATACACGTTGACAATATTTAAATGACTTGTTCCATTTTAACTGATGTGACTTGTCGAACATAACAAGACTTTAAAGTTTGTTGTTGAATCTAGTTTTTCTTGGTGAACTACAAGCATTGATCTGCGTTGGTGGTGTGGTGGCTCGCATTTTTTGTGGGAGAACTTTGAAGCTCCGATGTGAGGCGCATTTCACAAATGAGGTGCATTTTGTGAGAACATGTTAGCCCACAACAAAATCTTTGCATCATAACTCACAGTGACAAAAGCATATTCTCAGCTTTATGATGAGAAGAAGTTGGTTGGGAAGTGGATGATCTAAATTTCGTTTATTGCATACATCATTTGGCCTCCAACTTCAACAAATTCAAAAATCAGAAACTCAAAACAATTCATAAACATGGGTACTCAATTACTCATCTTTGCTACCAAAATACTTTGAAATTTTTCTGCATTCACTCTTATAATATTTCATTTATTACATTGTCACAGCTTATGAAGTCAAGCAACCAATCTTAGACGCAAAACTTTTTGCACCCAAAGCCCAATTTTTCAAAGCAGTAGCATGAATTGATAAAATTCCATTACAAAAGTGGTCCAGGCTTTTTGATGGAGTCAGAAGGTACGACTACATCGTGACAAATTTTGTTGAATGCATGTACTCAATGCTAAAGGGAACACGTTCATTACCCATATGTGCTCTAATCAAAACAACATTTATAAGGATATGATCATGGTTTGTTGAATGAGGGTTGAATCTGAGTCCATGTTAAGAGCAAACCATCAATATCCATATAAGACATCACTGTCATTCTTCGCAAAAATCAACAACAATCAACATTTTGTCATGTCCATCAATATAATCAAGAAAAATCATATTTTGACGAGAAAGAGATATCAACCCCCCACCAATATCACTCTCAACCAATTTCATATAACGTCAGATTAAAAAATGGTGGTGCGATTGTGGTCACTTTCAAACAAATAGCCTTGTCATCATGTCATAGTTGTTTGGGCATATTGTCATACACCGCTAACGAAATTTATCGATTATGTTTACAGTCTTGACACCATAAATAAGAATTATCGTGTCCAATTTCACTTTCTACGAAATAAAGGTTATTGGTCTACGTATACTGATCCAAATTTCATACCAAATTCTCAAATGTGATATAAGGCATTAGGAAGACCAATTACTTGAATTCATAACGAAATGGATCAATCAATTTTGAATAAACCCTAAAAATATTTTTATTACCACAATAAAGTTCATCATGGAAAGACATGCCTATTTCATCAATAACTTTTACATCTTTGTATTATTCATTATTTTCTATTATTAATTTAGTCTTATACATTCTATTCTTAATACATGTACACCACAAATTATTTAATTGATTAGAATTATCGTGAACTACAAGATGATGTTTATATAATAAGAACCAAACATTTCTACATAAAGATGTAATCAGTTACACTTATGTATTTTATAAAGAAACTCCCGTGATAAACGATTATAGAATTTGTAATCAGTTCCGAATAATACGAATAAATAATTCACTAATAATCGATAATAATCGATTATATATATATATTATGTAATCTATTAGCATAATTAAAAGTTATCTTACACAAAAATTACTTTTAATTTTCAATTGACAAAAATTACTTTTAATTTTCAAATGAGAACTGTGATGTACTCTCAACAACTTCAGCATTTAGGTAATCAATTAACATGTATCATAATCAATTACATAATCAATTACATCACAATAAATTATTATTGTTGGAGGAAATGACTTTCACTTTTCATATTAAAAAGAGGAAAAATAATCGTATACTTCTTTTTTATATGATGTAGTGTGGTAGCAAGACTTTATTTTGATAATTTTTTTTAAAATTTTACCATTGTCATAATATATGTTTCGGATTTTGCATAGGTAAAAAAGTGAAAATATAGCCTCCATTCACGTGATTCAAAGTGATAGAAAAAGGCGATTGGCTATCTATGCAAGGCTATATAGCCTCCATTCACATGCATGCACGGAGAACTCAACGCAACACTTCCTTTTTCTTCAACAGTCACAGGAAAAGCGCTTTCAATCACTCACTTTCTTCTCCATTAATTCCTCCACCACTTCATGCAACAATGCATCATTCATTCATTTTCATTCTCCATGGCAACCAACCAACTCAAAGAACCACCCAAAAGGCTCCAATACCCACTCGACTCTTCCTCCTACAAGCTCCTCAACGAGATCGGCGCCGGCGTCAGCGCCGTCGTCTACAAAGCCATCTGCATCCCCATGAACTCCGCCGCGGTCGCAATTAAATCCATAGACCTCGACCGTTCCCGCCCCGACTTCGATGACGTTCGTCGCGAGGCCAAAACCCTGTCCCTCCTTTCACACCCTAACATCCTCAAAGCACACTGCTCCTTCACCGTCGACCGCCGCCTCTGGGTGGTCATGCCCTTCATGGCCGCAGGATCTCTCCAATCCATCATCTCTCACTCCCACCCCAACGGCTTAACCGAGCCCTGCATCGCGGTGGTTCTCAGAGACACCCTCAATGCCCTCTCCTACCTCCACGGCCAGGGCCACCTCCACCGTGACATAAAAGCCGGGAATATCCTCGTTGACACAAACGGACAGGTAAAGCTCGCGGATTTCGGCGTGTCGGCTTCCATCTACGAGTCCTCCACGTGTTCCTCTCTCAAGTTCACCGATGTTGCAGGCACGCCGTATTGGATGGCTCCGGAGGTGATTCACTCGCATACAGGGTACAGTTTCAAGGCTGATATATGGTCCTTTGGGATAACTGCTTTGGAGCTCGCGCATGGAAGGCCTCCTCTCTCCCATCTTCCACCTTCAAAGTCCATGATGCTCAAGATCACCAAGCGGTTTCGGTTCTCCGATTTGGATAAATATAGAAAGGGGAACGGGAATAAGTTCTCCAAGGCGTTCAAGGACATGGTGGCTTCTTGTCTGGACCAAGATCCTTCCAAAAGACCCACTGCTGATAAGTTGCTGAAACACCCCTTTTTTAAAAACTGCAAAGGAACTGATTTTCTGGTCAAGAACGTGCTTTTAGGGTTGCCCAGTGTGGAGAAAAGGTACAAGGAGAGCAAGGTTAACGAACATGCAGATGGGGGAAACCACCATACTGATGATGATGATGAAGACCCCGCCATGCAGGTGAAGGAGAGAAGGATAAGTGGGTGGAACTTCAACCAAGACGGGTTGGAGCTTGATCCTGTGTTTCCAAACGATGATGCGGGGGCCAGAAAGGCTGAACTTGGAGGGGAAAGTGTTATGAGAAAAATGGAGGAGCTTGTAAATGTTGGTGGAAGTGAAGCAGGAAGTGGTGGTGGTGGTGGTGTGAAGAAGAGGGAGAAGATGTTGGCGACTCTGAATGTGCTGAAAGGGAGCTTGGAACAAGAGCTGTTGGAAGTGAAGTTTCTTCTGAATATGATAAGAGGAGAGGATGAGAGTGATCGTGATCAAGTGGCTGCTGCTGCTTCTGCTGATCATAATGAGGAGAAGGAGATTTCTAGGCTCAGGGCTGCACTGGAAAATGAGAGGAAGAAGAACTTGCAGCTGGAGTTGCAGCTCCACAATTGCAAAATTCAACTTTCTTCTCTCAATATATCCAACTAAAAGCTCTCAAACACTTGCATTCTCCATGCTAAACTATGTTCTAGTATTCTGCACACTCACCTCAAACAGCTTTAAATTTCATTTTTATTTAAATCAATCACCTTTTATTATATGAATAAAAATATATATCAAGTGAATCATAACCATATAAGATAATAAAAAATGTATAATTAAAATATTAATATTTTGAGTTGTCGTATGGTTATATTTCTGTGGTTGTGAAAATATCATCACTCTACTAATAATTTTGTATATAAGATATAAAATTTATTATCAATATGTTATTATGACAAAGTTGTAAAGGTAGTATCTTAAAATTTAGAAAAATATTACACATCTATATTTTTTACATTCAGTTAATATTATCCTTACTTATTTTTTTTTTTTTTGAAAACTACAAAATTTTATATTTTTTAAACTATTTTATCTTTATATTCTGTGTCAAATGAATGTAAAAGTGTGTCATAATATTATTATTCTAAAATTTAAGTCAAATATAAATCTAAGTCAATGGTGTCAATACTACCCATCAAATGGATTTCAATTACTACATTAATATATTAAGAAATTAAGTGTAACTAAAAAATAGATAGATTTAAAGACTGATCAAGTAAGTTGAAATTTGCAGATCATACTTTACTTATATTAGTTCACTAAAATCTTCCTTAAAATTGCTTTAATTAAAATCTTCTTTAAACATACCTGTGATGATATATACTGGGCTTTTCTTTTCTTTCGTTGTTCAATATTTTTCTTGAGAAAAGGAAATTAATTATTTTCTATTCTTTAATGCCAAAATTACTTGAACAGAAAAGGGGAAGACTCACAACTTTTATATATTTTGAATCCAAACATCCATATTCATTGGAAATCTTCTCTAACTTCACATAAACTCACTCAGCTATTGTTTGAAGAAATAACAGCATGAACTCCGTGATGTTTTGCTCATTACTTCTCCTTTGAATGAACCAGACAGTACTTCACAACAAGTGAGACATGATTTCATAATAATAAAATTACATGATAAAGAAATATGAGTGGTGACAAAGTACCACATCGTTTTATCACGAGTCTCCGTTCATCGTCTAACCTTTACACGCCGCCACCAACACCCTTAACCTTAACAACGACAAAAACAACCTTAAAACCCATGAAAACAACGCTAGCAGCAGCAGCCCTAACGCCGCCACGCCGCCCTGGTGTCATGGACCACTTCCCCTTCCTCCCAATTCAGCAGCAGCTTCTCGTAACATCGGTCAGTGGTTCTCCTTGACCGGGGCCATGACCTCACCCCCCATTCCCTTTCGGATTTGAATCGGCTCCGGTTCAGAACGACTCCGATTCCTCTCTGATTATGAACGCAAACGAGTGCTGACAAATTACAATTAGGGTATGTAATAATTAACATTTAAAGATTAATAATAGAATCACCATGCGTAGCAGGTGGCAGCGGCAACATTCTGTTGGCTGCAAGACACATGTTATGCAGTATAGTTCATTCATATCAAGAAACTGAATAGCCTTAGAACAACACAAGCAGATATAGAGAAGCGATTATGGTGATTGGAAGGACTTTTGAATTTGATTTCGATGATTGGAAGAACTTTTGAATGACCCAAGAAAGTATTTGTTTTCTTGTTGAAAGAAAGAAAGAAAAATATACCTGTAAGAGGAAATGGATTCAGAAGAATCTAAAATAAATAACAGTTACACGAATACATAACACCTAGACTTGCATCATCCAAAACATTGGATTCTTGAGACCAAGAAAGAACGCACTGATCATACCCGCAGCCATCAGGGATCTTGATATTGGCTGATATCATGCAGCGGCGATAGCCACGGAGAGAAAGGTACTAAGTTGTCAATGTCCGACACGTTCATATCTTCTTGCAATGCATTGTAATTAAAGCACGGATCTTTTGGATGTTCTTGTTGTTGAAGTTGTGAGGGATCCTTTCCAAGTTCTTGTGGGTGAAGTTGTGACGGATCTTTTGATTCTTGAAGTGACATTCCTTGATGATAAGGGTCGTGGGAGGAGGAAGGTGGTGGTTGGGGTGTGGCGATGGAATCAAGAGCTTGTGCTCTGAAGAAGGCAAGGTGTTGAAGGAGAAATTGGAGTTCAGATTCTGCAGAAGCAATGACAGATTGCAAGTAAAGAATGGTTCTTAAGCAGCCCCCAACAGGGTCTTTGGCTCTCATATCAGACTCAAAGATAATGGTGTTGATGGCTGAGTTTCTGTTAACAGGGTCAAGAGGCTTGATCATGCTGGTGATTTTGCCAACTCCGAAAAGCTTGTGAGCATTAAGGAACTGTTTTTGGCGATAATGAGGAAAGAAAGGTGCGAGAATGCAGTTGGGTCCGCACTTCCTGCGTTGGTACTTACAAGCAGCACAAGCCTGTATGGTGCTCCTTGAGGAACTCGTGCCACCTTCCATGGTTTCTGCAAATTTTAAGCCGAAATGAGAGCCTTTAATTTCTCACAACTTATTCTTTATATATCTCATTTATCTCAACAGATTCTGTTATGCCAAAAGATATTTTTAGATCATCAAGTAATACCAAATCAATCTTCTTGATAATAACTCTTTTTTTCTTCTTAATTTAGTTGTTCATTACTTACTCATTAGTCATATATTATTATAATTTAGTAATTAGTAATTTAATTATGAACCATAATATTTTAATAATTTTTTAGATAATCTTTTTTGACAAATATCATAATTTTATTGGTTTATATATTTAAAACCTGTTACATGTAATTGTAAAAAAAAATTGTTAAAAATATTTTTTTTTTAATTCTAGGTGAAATGTAGTTTTTTTTAATGTAAAATGTTCAAAATTCAGTTTTATACTTTTTAAAATATTACCTATTTTTAATCTCTTTAAAATCTATTAAATTTGATTAAATAGTACTTTATAAAGGAAAGACAATGTTTAGATAGCATTTGAAAGATTAAAGTGGTGTTTTTTTTTTTATATATATATCAAAGTGAAAAAAGGGTAACTTTTTTTTCTAAAGAAACTTATAAAGATATATTTTACATAGACCAAGATATATTTTATGTGTTAAATTTAGTATGTTGTAAACTACACATACATAGATGTTGTTTAATGTGACTGTCTACATATAACATTCACTTTGAATTTAATATCCTATGGTTTTCAAAATTAATGGAATCAAATTGATAGTTAGTTATATTAAAAAAACTAAATTATTTTGAAAAAAAAAACTGAAACTGGGCTGTTTTTTAGTTTAATTTCTAGAAAGTGTAGTATTCCTAACTAAAATATTTAAATTGGAATGTAAGTTACAAAATAAAAATATATGTTTAAATATATCTATATAATGATAATTTAGATTTTGAGATAATTTTGTTATGGTTCAATTCAGTTTATATGTAGATATTAGACAGTTTAATTCACTTAAACAAATTATATTGTGTTAGTTTAATTCTTCAACCATTTATGTATTTTACTCATCCCAATAATATCCAGTTCAATTTCCTCCTATTCTTCCTTTATGTTTAAAAATTACAACATATACATGTTTGTCTTTGTTTCTTGTAATAATATTAAAAAATGTTATTTTGAAATATGTATAAGTTATGATAGATAATATGATTAAATACAAGAGAAAGCTTAAATACATAACAATAATATACATATATAAATTATGTATACAGGTTTGGTTAACCCATTATTCTATTTAATATATTTTGTTTTACTGTTAAAAAAAATCTCAACAGGTATTTGTGTATAAACAATTAATGGTTATTTTTACATAAGATTTATAATAAATAAATAAATAATGTTAGAATTAAATTTTACAATATTAGATTTTTGTAGTTTTATAAATTATGTTTCAGATTTATGATGAATAATTTACATAAAGTCAATTTTAACTCTTAAAAATGTCTATCATAACAAAATAAGTATTGATATGTTTAGAAAAATCTGTTGTAAATGTAATTATTAATTGAATGTGGTAAGTGGGATGAAAATTTATTATTTATTAAATTAAAAAAAAAACTACTCACGTTGTTCTAAACAATAAAAAAGAAACAAAGTTGGGTAAGAGAGAATATATTAGAAACTAACTTAATGGTCAAAAATATTTTTCTTTTAAAAAAGTGTAAAGACAAATTTGTTGTTATTGTTTAATTTTAATGAAATTTGATATTAACAATGATAACAGCAACAAATTATAATAGTAAAAAACATTATTTATTTATACCTATAACTATATATATATATATATATATATATATATATATATGTGTGTGTGTGTGTGTTCACTTTAATAAAAATTAGTAAAATTATTATTGTTGGTATTATTATAATTAAAATAACAGTTAAATTTAAAAAAGTCAAATAAAAAATTAAAATTAAAAAAACTCACTTAAAGAAAAATATTTTAAAAAATAATTATTTTAATTAAAAAATCATTTAAAAATAAAATTTAAAAATAACGGTGTACAATAAAAAGAAGAATCTCTTTATTATGCTTATGAATACCCATACTATTTTTTTGTGATAACAAAAAAAATAATAAAATAGTAATAATAATAATTATTATAATTATGAAATTAAATATAAATAACTTGTATAACTTTATTGTAATTAGTTTTATTTATTTTATAAGTTGCTTTATAATTAAAAAAGTAGTCAAGTTTAAAAAAATGGTTAAATTAAAGAAACAGTTAAATCTTAACTAACAGTAAAATTGATAAAATAATTGTTTTAATTAAAAATATTTGAAGAATAAATTTGAAAAATAAATATGAATAACAAAAAGAAAAACCTCCTTTTATATATATATATATATATATGTTTGCTAATGTGCTAAATTTTAGTTGAAAAAAAAATTATTCATAAAAAAAACACACTTTAAATAAGAGAGTATTTTAATAATTTTTATAAAAAAATAAAAATATTAAAAATTATTCAAATACTTTCAATCTTAAAATTTAGAATTCATAATATATAAAAATATTTTTGTCAACTAAAATTTGAAACACTTTAATAGATTATATAAGTTAACAAACTCACACACACAAACACACACACACATATATATATATATATATATATATATATATATATATATATTATTGCAGTAGATAAACATTGACAATAGAAATTATATTTTTCTATAAGGAATAGGTTAAATTTTACAACAACAAAAAAATTAAACTAATAATAACCTCATAAAAATATTGAAATTTAATTTCGAAATTGTTAAAAAAGTTTGTTGAAAAAGATAAACCATTAAAAGTAACAATTACACATTTAAAGATATATATGTACATATTTTTGAGACCATTGAGAGATAAACTTTGTATATGCAATGGAGTTAGTCTGTAAATGCATTTCTAAAATAAAACTATTAAAAATATATAACTAAAGAGTGGAAGCTTATGTCTAAAACGTATAAATATTAATTTATAATGTAAGAATAAAAGTGAAAACTGATAAAGTTTTCTTCTTCAATAACTTGTACACTTCAGAAGAGATTATTAATATTTTACCCTTGACTGAATTTACTCTGCACAAACAAAAAGAGGGAAACTACTGAGACAATGTGAGAATACAACATTGTTTCAAACACATTATTGAATGCTAAGGTTTAGTTACTTTAATGTAAAGAGATTTAAAGTGTAGTGCTAAGATTATTTTGGTTACTCAGTCAGCTATGAATTAAGAGTCAATGGTTAATGTTTCAATAGTTATATTATCTACCATATTATATGTGCAGTAATTTAGAATCTATTGAAGGTAAGAAATTGTATTGAACTTCAACTTCTTAAAGTATTTTCAACTGTCATACATTTTTTCTGAGATCTTATTAAAGCTGATGAAGGCTCATCCCACTAGAGCCACATGTGAAGTCTGGCTCACTGACTGTGTGTACTACAAGTTCAGGATCTGGAGATTCCAGCTCAAGTATTACCTGCACATTATTGGTTGAGGAGAATGTAATCAAATTTGGATGTGATTCTCTCAAGTGAATATAATTTTTTTTGAGATATACCAGTGAATATGAGATAAATCACAATTATAATAGTTGGAAGAACGATGTCCTTAGAGTCTTGTAACATCTCCAATAGAAGATATTTATGAGTTGAGAGTTACAATTAGCAAATTTGCATCATATAAAACAAATATAGGTGTTAGAGTCAAATTAAAGCTATTCCGGGAACATACCAAAAAGTTGTCTCCTTGCTTTAGGATTGGTGCAGGAACGTAGAGATTGCATTGTGGTCCTCTCAACTATCAAAGAACCAAAAGCAAAAACATCATTGTTGGAGAACTTACTTTTCCCTTCTAAAATCTTGTAAAGTTATAGTTGTTTTATCAATTCCGTTTTATTCCAAAACTAAAGTTGTTTTAAAAATCCAGGATATCATTTGTAATATTTTTGTTGTTGTACCCCTATTTATATCTATCTACTAAAGCATTAAATTTTAAAAAACTATTACATATAATAGTGAACTTTTGTTTAATGGATGTGCCCTAGTTTAAAACAACTATAGTTTTGGAACGGAAAACATATGTTATGCAACATAATCACAATTGTAATTTATTTAAGAGGAATAAAATACTATTTTACTTTACCGGCCAATATCTTCCTATATTGAAGTCATTAACAAACACAATGCCTTTCCCCCAGTTGCTGAATGATATAAACGTATCCATGACCTGACTTGATTTATCAATTGAGAAGTGCCCTGAATAAAATGCAGGTTCTTTGGAAGTATTCTCTGCAGAAAAAGAAACACATTGATCAATACTTGATATCAACGATTTAGAATACCGTAAAAGTGATGACTTAGAATGTTACGAGATACAAATGAGCATTAATTATAGCAAAAGGATCTCTCCACACACCCAGAATGTATTTTAGTACATACCATGCTTATGAGTCAACTTTTTTCTGGATGATCTTATTTCACTGAATGCAGAGTAGGAAGCCTGCGTGATAGGATTGTAGGTTGACATTTCATTCAGGTTGTGCAAGGGAATAGGAAACATTTTCCACCCTTTTACTTTTTCCCCGTCCAGATAAACTGAAGAAAGAATGCCCTGTAGAGGTCGTGTCAAACATCAACCAATTACCATCAAACATTTAGAGCATCAGCTTCAGATGACCTATACCTTTCTATCAAAGATGTAAGCCCCATAATTTACACGACCCATGTTTTCAACCTGCAGAAGAAAGTATTCGGCTAAATCCTATAACATATTGTAAACTGAAGGAAACCGCTCAGAAGTTAAGGCATCTTGATTTATCACAATCAGGGATAACAAACTATACAACTAAAGAAGTTAACCAATAAATAATGTCAAGTTGCAAAAGTCGAATGAAATGTATCAATTCAGCAACCAACTTCTAACATTGACTATTAGGCTAATTCAAATATTAAGAAAAATAAATTTAGAGTAAATATAATTACGGTCCATCAAATTAAAAAGAAAATCATTTTTTAGATTCTTGAAGTATAAATATGTGATCTGAACCCCTACACACTAAATTTGAACAACTACAATGATTTTTTTTTATATAAAAACTTTTTTAAGTCTCAAATTTAATGTTTAAAAACTAAAATCATTTTATACAAATTTGAGAGACTAAAATATACTATTTTCTTTTTTTAATTTAGAGAACCAAAACATGATTCACTCCAAAATTTAGAGACTACAAACATAATTAAACCTTACATTATTCATCAAGTAAATATATTTTGGTTCCTCGAAATAATTGAAATGGTAATATATTTAACAAAATATATTCTATGTGTTTTCAGTGCAACACATGGAACAAAAATGATGTAGTTTTAATTATTCTCTCAGGACTAACTAAAAACAAATGTTCTACTTAACGTGTAAAAAAATTTAAATATTAAAAACAAACATTTTTAACGACTATTTTAAGTCCTACTGAAACCAAAAGTTCAAGTCGTCCATAAATATTTAAATTCTCTGGTACTCTCTTATTATCTCCACAATGGAGGATGAAGACCAAATGAATTCCCACAAAGCAAAATAATCAAAACTGATATTTGCTTAGTCCACGACATAAGCTCAAACATCGGCCAAAATTAAATTCTTTACAACATGATTTAAGAATACATAAGAAAGCAGCTACATACCAGAATAAATAAGTTGATGTTAGAATGGCATTTAACATCAGGGAGACTTAGTTTGTTATTTAACCACCTTTCGATAGTTCCAACATAAGTTGGCCTAGCACCATCTTCTTCAGAAGGGCATGAAATAAATACTTGAGCTCTGTCATGTAACTGCACATTTATCATTTCTTGTATTAGAGAAGCTATATTGATGAGACATTCTGTAAACTTTGTAGCTATGGGTAATAGAAATAAGATGATAGTGTCAGAAGAAAGTAGCTACAAAACAAAATGAGAACTGACGAAGGAATTAAAATAGCACCTTTGGTATGAACAAAATTCTTCCACCTCTCTTCGCTCTGTATTCAGTGATATACAATACAAAACCAAACAACTGAACCCAGAGGTTAATATTAAATAGAACAGTTTAGGAATTTAGGAATCTTTCACAGTTATGAAAAGAAATGACATACCTGGCCCACGTACTCCATTGGCATTGGAGTTTCAGATTCAAACACATTAGTGGAATTGGTGAAATCAAAGGTGTCAAATAAAAAAGCCTTTCTTTGTAAGTGAATTGGTCCATATCTTGCCTTTTCATTATTAGAGGGAACAGATGGAAGAGGTACTGAGCTATATCTGGCTATAACCCTTCGAATAGCTGAAACATGCAAGCACAAATTTAAAATTTTGCTTGGATGATTATATTGAAAGTAACAAAGTTTAACAAATAATGACAGAACGAGAAGGGGAACGAATTATAGTTTGGATAAACAAGTAGACATTCTTCAATTGAATATATGATATTTTATGCCAGTACGGAAGTAATTAAAGTATTAAACATTGTAGATTGTAAAGTTCCACATAATTTTGATTCATAATATGATAAAGGATTAAAAGTATATGTGAAAAAGAATAAAGGCGGGAAATAGAGAATTCATTTAAGAATTAGTTATAAGAATAGGAGAGTATAAATAAATAGTTGGTTGAAAAGGGCGGGGATTATTCAATTCGTATTTTGTTTGTTGAGTTTACTGGAACTTAGTCTGGTAGAGGGAGATCGACTTCCTTGGGTGTTTTTGATACATTTGTATTCTTGAATTCATTGAATAAGAAGAGTCTATTCATTGGTTTGGCGGGTCTATTCTGTGTGAATCATGTGTTATTGATTTCTTGATTAAAGAAGTCCAACAATATTGTATTCAACCAACTCTTTATTTGTACTCTCTTATTCTTCTAACTAACTCTTAACTGAATTCTCTACTTCCCGCTTTTATTTTTTCTCGTATATACTTTTAATCCTCTATCATAATATGTGAGAGGGTGACTGGTGAGAAAGTATAACTTTCTTGAAACCTACTTTTGTTCAATGTGTTCTATGCAGAATGTTTCCTTTCTCTACACGAACAGAAACTGTAACAACATCATATTTCTTTTACCTATAAAACAGGAGTAATTTCTAAATTCTGAAACCCAAGTTACAAAGGGTGTGATTTTGAAACCTCGACTATGTTCATAACAATATAGTAAACATGAAAATTATAAAAGATAGAAAGACATAATTAGATATTAAAAGGTAGAATTTGGATGTATTTAGCATAACCAGACAGTTATTTAGGCACACTTTCTATTTGACTCTGAATATTGCTTCCACAGCATGACAAAGTGCGCTAGGCTAAAAGATTTGCATAATAGTACAACAGAATATTGATAGCTTGAAAATGAGTGAAAAACATTAGATCCATACCATTGAATTTTGAATTGTCAACGTCACCAGATTCCCTAATTGGTGCATCCTGGATATGTGATAGTCAGTCCAGTTTGCAATATGCATATGACAGTTCACAATGGAAGGTGCAACATAAGGGTTAGAAGATTTCTAACGTAATCATAAGAAGTGAGATCAGGTTTGTAGTCAGCCTCGTCTACACCAGTATTGGCTCCACTATAAAATCCAAAGTTAGTCCCACCATATGCCATCTAAAAATTAGAAAACCCAAACCAAGAGGATTCTTTAGAATGTGATTTTCAAACGGTAGAAAGGAAGAGATTATTGAGACATACATAGAGGACTGCAGAACCATTTTTTTGCAAAATTTTTTCAAGAGCGGCTGCTGTAAAATCGGCATCTGTCGTGGCAATCTTCTCTCCCCAGTGTGTAAGCCACCCAGTGTAAAATTCGCTGATATGACAAGCACTTTGAGTATTTAGCATTTGATAAACAAAAATTATATTTCATAGGAGTACACTTACGCTGACAAAGGTGGTGATTTTCCTGGGGCATTGAACTCCTTTTGTAAGTTGAATATAGGCCAAGGATCATCACCAGTAGTGAAATCAACAGCTACAAAAGCACACACATACACACACACACACACATATATATATATATATATATATATATATATATATATATATATATATATATATATCAGTCAATAACAAATTAATAAGAATAAGAAAATAAGGTTGGAGTTCACAAACACACAAGCACACACAAATCTGTCATGGATGTGGCATGTCAGATAATTTGAGACTAATCCTTATTCACATATCTTTACACAGTGAGCGAGGGAGAGAGGGGACAGTGAACACGTTTGTAAAACCTTAAATTAACATTAATAATGAGAAATTTTCACCTGAAAAGACAGCATCCCCACGAATAGATCCTTTCTCAAGATTTTCCCTCACGCCTCCATCTGTAGTGTATCTGAAAACAGTGAATATAAGGAAAAGATAAACAAAAAAGGAGATTGGACTCAAACTAACCATGACATTGACTTGTACCATTATCGGTTTAAATTTTGGATTTCTAGAGGTATACTTGAACATTATAAATAGAACTTCAAAAGTTGAAACTCAACTTCACGTTTAACCAATCCTTCTTTGTTGATAAACAAATCAATACTTTTTTCTGAAAAATATACCACTATAGCAAATTATCTTACTTGCCTCGAAACAGTATAGAGACCACTCGAGAATGTGTATAGAAAAGAGAACTTTAGCTGTCACCATATGATTGGTTATACAAAAAACTGTTTACCATCTTTTTTTCATTCCCTATACAAATTATATTATGTTTGGACAGGAATTCCTACGAGACTGTAAACTAAATTTGGTAAAGTTAATTATGAAGATGCAATAAAATTAAAAATTGCATATTTCTGAGATACAATAAGAGCAAGACACCTATGAATTCCATCTTCGAGGCTATGTTTGCAAAAGTGAGATTAAGTGAAGAAAACGAAATAATAACTAGGAACATTCATAATGTCTAAAATTATCAATTTAATTGTTTGACTGGAAACTAGTAGTCATGTCCGTTACTAACTAATATTTTACCCTCAATAGTTAAAAAAAATTGGACTATTTGGGGTTGCCTGACTTCTTTTTGTCCTGACTTAGCTTCTTCCACTTCATCCTCCTCTTTCAGTACATTCTCTCTCCTTTTTCCAATTGGTCCATTTCTGTATCACTATCTTCTTTTCATTTTTCTTCACATTGAAACTTAGGCATTTAAATTACTGAGACTGAATGATAAACAAACAGAAAGAGGAGAACTAAAAGTTATGGTCTAACTCTTAAGATGACCCTAGTCCTACAAACCAACACCTTTTACTATAGCATCTATATATCATATTGCAGAAAAATACTCCAGCTTAAGAACAATAAATTGAGAGGGTTAAAAAACATAACCCTTACAAAATAACATCATGGCCAAGATGATCTCTAGCCAGGATGACCAGGTGATGGAGATATGCTTTGTCATCTCCATAAGAACCAAACTCATTTTCAATCTGTCAAATGTTGTCACATAAGTTAATAATTCTCCTTTCATAAGATAAGTGGTTAACATCAAAATAGAAGAAATGCACAGATCTTGAAAAATATTCAATAGTTGTGACATTAAGTCCAATCTTAATAAATAAAGTTAAGCATTCAGGGATTCACATGAGTAGAGAGGAATACGTGCATATTTAGACACACTACTTTCCACTAAATGTAAGCAAACCACATAGCTTAAGTTTTAGAGAGAACAAATAAGAAGAGAAATGGTAAAAATAATAGGTTTTTTTTTTTTTAATCTTAGACATTACTGACATTATTGGGTCAGGGTCAGGCTTGTATCAATCAAGTTTTGTGTAACATCATTATACTAATGACCTTAAATGATTAGTATATGGTTTCAGTAATTTGCCTACAACACATATCATATCAATAATTCAGAATATCTCTTTTCATTCTCCATCATACTCCTATAACTTGAAGAAGCAAATTATGCCATTTTAACACCTTAAGCACATAAAGTGTCTTGTTTTTGAAGTCAGAAAGTAGAACTTCAACATATTTTATGTTTTATATACATCTGGATAATAATGTCAATCAGGTAAATACACTCAATAAACACTACCCAAAACAACATACCTGAACCATTATTATAGGGCCTCCATTGTCATATAGGAGAGGAACAAACTTTGGAAGCAGATTACCCCACCATCTTTCAACCTTAAATTTCAAACTATAATAAGTCCAAACTTCAATGAAAGAATTGTATAAACTTGGACAACAACGTACACCAAATGCTTTCATGCACATAGACATCCTTTCCAAAATCACATTACTTAATTCACAATCTAGAGTTGTTTACAAAAATGCTACGAGTTCAATGATCATAATGCTTTGTTTATCATACTCCATTTAAACCACTATAAGACATTGTTAAAATGAAGCCACAAAAAAGTTCACCTTTTCCCTTTTAAAAATAACAAATTGATGGTTTAATTGAGCATAGCCTGACATCAAAGCACTAAAGGATTTCTCAACGAGGTTGATTCTGTGGTATCAATATGAGAGAGACAGGAAATGTTATAGCCTTACAACATCTACACTTGAATATTGTTCAATAACTTTCTAAATGATACCAGCATTCTCCAATTGTCACAAGCGGATTGAGCTCAATTCAAATCTTGAGGTTGCATGTTACCATTGTTAGATATTGTGTGTTTATGTTAATTAGGGAAACGTAGTCTCTATATGTTTATTAGGGAAATATAGTCCATATGCTTATTATTTTATTTTTACATATTCATTTGTATTCGGGCTTAGCCCACATTCTTATTATTATAAATGCATTACCCTATGTGTATGCAAAGACACACAAGGGAGATTAATCCCAAATATAGTTTTTCATCATATTCAACAACCATAATCTTAATTTAACTTTAAGATGATGCAACAGAAGCTAGGCATGCAGACCTAAGAAGCCAGATCTCAGAAGTGGTAACAATTTCAACCTCCAGGCTCCTTTACTGAAACACTCATGGTATCAAACAAGGGGTTACAACCCACTATAGTAGACATGATTGAGATTTTGAACCCAAGAATCATAAGGATGATGTTGAAATTATCAAGACAACATAACTGTAATTCATGTAACATTGATTCCCACGTATATAAGAGAACACTGCATTCACATTCTTCTTCGAAAGTCAGGATTCTCAAGCAGACAAAACAGAAACTGTCAAGACTAAAAGAACTTACATGTTTAAATGGAGAGGAAAGAACATCGAAACATGCGAGAGAATATCTTATAAAATATGAATAAATTATAAAACACCAAGAGTCATATTGAGCTTTGTTTCCAAAATTGAAAAACATGATGGGAAAGCAGAAAAACAGAAAGGCATATAAAAGATAGAATTATAGAATAAAAAACATAAAAAATAAAACTCCAACCATAAGATTACTGAGTACAAAGAAGTTAGTTGCATGGAAGACCAATGTTATAATAAAATATATAAAGAAAAACATACCAGTTGAAGATAAGTACGATCAGATGATCTTGGTTTGGGAGTTGGGTTTATGGAATGGAACCAACCAGGGAAACCGCCCCAATCCCACTCTGAAACAAATCAACAGTAACTCGTCATCTGGAATTCTTGTTCACCATTTTAAACAAATATTAACACCAATGAAGATTCCAGGTGGGGGGATTAAATATACGAGGAAATAAGATATCTATAGATAAGATAGCATTCTAGAACAATGTCAAAGTTAGCGCAGAGCGTACAGAAGCTAAACATTATTTTCCTTCTCTATATCATCGTAAAGAATAAGAAATGGAAATAATTGTGACAAAAGATGACAATGGCCAGCCGATTGGCAATAGAGAACACATATTGCCTTCTCTTGTTGTCATACTACAAAGGAAAAAAAGAAAATTTGCCATTGTGGATTGGGATAATAACGTTGACAGGTCTCTCAGATTTGGAAATGAGAACAGCAAATCATTAAAGTTTATAATTGACACATGATCCTGCAGATAAGCAGGATGAAGTAAAGCAGTCAAATGAATTTCAGATCTGTAATTCAAGACATTTATTAAACGAAATGTAAGCAACAGAACAAAACCATACATCACAAACTACAACTAGAAAAGGAAGAGCAAATGAAGGCTTTTAGAGTGGAGAAACTTGGCCATAATAAAAGTTTTAGTAAGTGAATCTAACATAGTTATAACAATATTCCATATAATCTTGTATGTGGCATCTGAATAGATTAAATCGGGGAGGAGATCTAAAACTATCATGGAACTTGCATGATGTGGGTTTTACAATTCTGCTATTTTGTTGAAAGAGATATAACATAAGTGAGTACAACCCAAAAATTACATTCTTCCCTAAAAGGTATATATGAGAATCGGCATATTATGTTTTGGTAATCTAGACAAACTTGAAGTTCCTTGATAAATTTAGTTAACAGGCATTTAAGTTGTAAGATATCGGTAGGTAAGATTACAGGACTTGTGTGTTTTATGGTCATACACATATCGATCTATTTATAATCATATCATATGTACGGGACATGAGGTAATAAAATAAAATCCCTATGTATCTTCTAAATATATCTTATATCCTGATTTACATTCAACCTAATTTGATCATATCTTCAAGATTCCCCCTCAAGCTAGAACATATATGCAAAATCTGTCAAGCTTGCTGCATATATGAGCAATATGAAACCCCTTGAGAGATTTTGTCAACATATTTGCTAGCTAGTCGCTGGAGCTGACAAATTCAATAGTGATTTTTCCTGAGAAACTTTCTCTCTCACAAGATGACGATAAATCTGTTTTTAGTCTTTTCATGGAAGACTGAATTAGATGTAATATGAAGAGGAGTTTGATTATCGCAAATAAGCTCACTGTCACAAATGTCCCCAAATTGGAGCTGCTGAAAAGAGTTGTTGCAGCTATGTAATTTCCCTTGTAGCTGCTTCCATGGCACAATATTTGACTTCAATACCAAATATTGCAACTGTATCATGTTTCTTGCTCCTCCATTGGATTAAATTTACCTCCAAAGATGGCTATTGTTGGTTATCACTGAGTGTATATAGTGAAGGTTGGACGGATGGTAATATTGATCATTTCAAAACTCTTGGTGGTTGATGGTTATACTCAGATCTTTGGTCTTGATTATGAGTTACTGTTTGGCAGCAGGAAGCATTAGCGGTACTATTCATCGTGAAGAACAGAAACTGAGCGAGAAAAAAAATGAGGGGATTGAACACCACCCTAATACTGTGTAGGATTACAAGAATTGTATGTTATGAGCATACACAGAGATCTATTTATAATTATATGTACAAGATAACTTAGGTAACAAAATATAATAAAATATCTGCATATCTACTAAATACATCTTATATCCCCATTTACTTTCAACCTAATGAGATCATATCTTTAACAATGAATCATATCTTCAACAATACAATATCCAACCTGCACAAATGTATGGTCCAGGTCGAATCATCACAAGGAGACCAAGTTTGTGACAAAGTTTGAGGAATGCTTCAATGTTAGCAAAACCCTCAAAAACAAACTTTTCAGGAGCTGGCTCGTGCAGATTCCAAGGAACATAAGTCTGAATTGTGTTCAAGCCCAATGCCTTGGCTTTTAACAGTCTATCTTCCCAGTACTGCCAATTAGAAAGAAAACAACACACCATATAAAAGCATTTAACTTGAACAAAACAAAATGCTTATCAGTTATCATGTCTCAGAGAATAATGAGGCAAATTCATTTATCGATCTGTGCTATCCTTATGATGAAGATAACAAGAGAGCAAGATAGCTCACTCCATGCTCTTGTTTCGCTGATCATAAAATACCAAGATAAAAGAACCAAAACAACTTTAAAGAGGAAGAAGCAACAATATTTCCATTGACTGAAACACAATCAGGATGTGTAGTGAGTGTGCAGCCAGGCAATTGCTGAAAATCCCTCTCCCTCTCTCCAAACTAAGAGATGTCTGCAAGAAATGTACTACCTCCGGATGCACTCGAAAATAATGCAAGTCACCACCGATGATCTGAAACGGTTCACCGTCTCTCCAGAACCTATCACTGGCGATCTCAAACTTTCTGTTAACCTGATTACCACCAATCACAGCTAGTAATTAAGGCAGAAAATAACAAACAAATTATAGTGCAAGTTATCTTGAAGAATTGAAGACATTACTTATATCATAACATTTTCCCTATTTTCAATAAATAAATTAAAAAAAGGCTAAAATTAGAAACTCTTTCACTAACAGGTTACTATCAGAACAGCGTAATATCACCGGCTCTACTAACACATCAATCTTAGTATTTACTATTTGGTAAAGAGCTAGCTCATGCAATTATGTAACCAGTTGAGAATATTGAGCTGCAAAAAAAAAAGTAATATAAGAGAGAGAAGGAGTAAGAAACTTACTGTATTGCGATGAGAATGGTGAGGAGAGTGAGAATGGAAAGAAGGAAGAGGAGCGAAAACAGGGAGAAAAGCACAAAAAAGCATGAAAGAGACGAAGATGAAGAAAATGGTAGCTTTGGAGCTTCCCTTCTTCGCCATGGCCACCAATTTCGATGCTGCACCGTTACTCTTCTTCGATCGGATTCTCATTCACCTCACTCGCTTCAAACACACTTCAATATTACTCTCTGTTGTTAAGCGAATCAAGTCAAACATGTTTTCATTTTACGTATAGATTATTTTGATCTAATCTTTTTTTTTTTAAATTAAATTAAGAAAAAAAAATTAACACCAATAACATTTTTAATAATAGCAAAGAATGAGGATAAAATGAGTTCACTAAGAAGATTGAATAATTTTCATTGACCAACATGTTTGACACTTATCTTATCCCACGTGTCATAAATAAGAGCAGAAAAAGTAAAAAATAAAAATATGAAAACTAAAATTTATTTTGATCATTACAAAGCGAAAATTAGTTTTAATAATAAATTTGAAAAATCATTTCGTGCGAAAATAAATCTTTTAAAATTTATATTAAAAAAATTAAAAAAAAATGACATTGTTTACGTCACCTTTTACGAAATTTATCCAAACATTAAGTTTTGGGTTAAATATGTTTTTAGTCTCTCAACTTTTGGGTGTTTTTTTGTTTTAGTCTCTCAACTTTTAAGTGTTTTTTTTAGTCTTTCTTTCAAAACAAGGTATAATTTAGTCCTCAATCTTTAGGAAACTTTGGTTTTAGTCCTCCAAAATTAACGTCGTTAAAAATCTGCTGATGTGTCTAACGTCTGTCCACGTGTGTTAACTGTTTTGCTGCCTATCTCTTGACACGTGTGATTGTTTTTTTGCTGACATGTGTTAAGTGATCTGGGAATTTTTAAACTTAGGGATTTTCACGAATCAGATTTAGGGATGAAATTGTTGCCTCTTTAATCTGAAATGAAATTGGTGCTCAAAATGAGTTAGGGTTTGTGTTTGTGTTGTTGTTCGTTCTTTGCGTTTGGTTCGTGGTTCATCTACGTGTGCATTTTGTGTGAAAGAAAGGCGATTCTTTGTGGTTCGTTGAACAAGAAAGGCGATTCTCTGTGGTTCGTTGAACAAGAAAGGTGATTCTCTGTGGTTCGTTGAGCAAGGTAATTATATAGTTTTAGTTTAATTTGTATTCTCTGTGGTTCGTTGAACAAGAAAGGCGATTATGTGTGTAATGTGCATTTTGTTGTGCATTGTTAGTCTAATGTGGCAAGTTTTCATTTGACCATGTAGGAAAAATGGTTTTTGACGTGTGTTTGTATCATATGGGGAAGTTCATGAAGAACAAGGGTCTAGAATATGTGGGAGGAAAGATACATGTTATTAGGGGAATCGATCCCGACATGTGGTCATACTTTGAAGCGGTGGGATTTGTTAGAGAATTCAAGTATGATGGAGAGTTCAAGCTTTGGTGGAAGGGTTCGAAAGAAAAGGCAATGAACAACCTCAGACCACTCACAGATGATAGAGAAGCCATTTTGTTATGTAACTATGCAGAGGCAAATAAGGAGGAAGTTGAAATCTATGTTCAACATGGCCAACCCAGTCAGGCAGAGGAAATTAGTTTTCTTACATTTGGTCAGGAGGCAGACGAAATAAGAGTAGAGGAGATGGAGGACGAGATGGAGGAAGAGGTTGTTATGGATGAAGAAGATATTAGTGGGGTGGAGGGAAATGTTGAAGTACAAGACTTGCTACTAAATGATGAAGAGGATGAGGGGAATGTTGAGGGAGAAATGGTGGAAAAGGAAGAGCAAGAGGAAGAGCAAGCTGGAAGGGGATCAGGCAGAGATGCAGGGGCTGTATCAACATCACAAGCTGGAGGGTCTACAACTATGCGTGAAGGGGGAACAAGAGCATCCTCAAGACTGGCTGGACAAATTCTAGAGTCTCAAGCAAGTTGTAATTGAGTAGAGGAGATACTATATTTAAAGTTGTAATTTCAGACAAGTTGTAGTGGAGAAACTATTTATTTAAAGTAGTGGTTGTAACCCCTAGCACATGCAGTAGTGGTTGTGACTTTTTGTACACAATTGGACCACTTTTTTGTCATGTAGTTTCACATGGTTAACCCTTTAAACTATGCTGGGACCACTTTTTGTACGACTTGTTCATTATTCAATGTGGACCACTTTTGCAGTTGTTGATTATTGAACCACTATGCTGTATTATTTTTAGATTGGTGTATTATCTTTAATTGTAATGCCTTTAATTCAAACAGCCTATCTACCACCATTGTGTTGTATTCGGTGCTGGAAGGTGCTGTCATAGACTTTGCTTTACCATTCGGTGCTGTATTAAATAAACATTCGGTGCTGTACAATTGGTAGTTCCAGTGCCTTTATTACAACCACATTGTTTAGGTGCTGCTAGAACCTATATGCTAAAACCAATATACTAGAACCAATTCTACAGAAAAACTAACTATCTGTAATTGCTTTAGCTGGTGTAGGCTAAAGTCTTCTACCATGGCTTGGTTTTGTGATTCAAAGTGTGCTTCATAATGTTCCTTTTAGTGTCTTTATCAATTTTAAAGTGGTGTTTCAGAGTCATATTGTGTGATTACAGATTAGTTTGAATCCTATGTTGATTTTTGGTGGATGAGTTGGAAACAATTTAGTGATTAAGAGCAACTGATATGGTCAAATTTTGATTTACATGTTTTTAGCCTCTGCTGGCTACTGGAACAAGTCATGATTGGTAAAATAAAGTTGCTCCAATCATAATTTTGAGTGTCTAAATTGATTTGTGCAAATTTTCCAATCCAAACCACCAATTTTGGTGTTAAAGAGCAACTCATACAATGAAATTTTGATCTGAAAGCTTTTAGCCTCTGCTAGCAGTTTGTACATGTCACATTTAGTAAAACAAAGTTGCTCAAATAATCACATTAAGTGTCCAAACTCGTTTGTGCAAAATCTGCACACAAACTGTTTTGACAAAATTCACAAATGTGTTGTCTGCTTTAGCAGTTTATATGCAACAGCAAAATTGAATTCTCTGGTTTCATAATTGATAAACAGTGGTCTGTGTGACACTCCTTGTGGGTGCAGACTTGTTCCAGACAGCTTTGCATCACTAGTAGCGTCCTAGGGAATGGAGAGTGAGTGGAAAACTCAAGTCTGAGAGCTATTTGTGCATCAATTTTGCCATTTCTGTTTTGCCATGATTCATTGAATGCTGCAACAGCAGAATGTACACAAACACCCTGCATTTGTGAGACTTGCGCTGGAATCTGATCAAGTTGGAATGAATCCAAGATGACAAAAGGAGCAAGCTGCTAATATGATCAATATATAACACAAATGCACATAACACAACCATCAGGGCAGAATTGAACTGGGCACAATTGAACTCAACTTCCACATTTTATTCAATTTAAAACTTCAAAGTACATCCACAACACAACATTACCTATCTAATTACAATTTATCTTCAACACAAACATAATAGAAAACATTGTCGTTAATGCCCATGGCAGTACAAAAAACACCAACATCATTTTGAAATTTTTTCTCTCGCTCTAATTTCTTCTTCAACTTGTCCTTCTTCTTCCTTAGATCCAACACAACATTTTCAATACACACTTCAACTTCTTCACTCTTCCTTTGTAAGCTTCCTTCAATTTCAAAATCTCCTTCATTAACCCATTCAAAAAGTTACAACTTGAATTACTCTGCAAAAAAAAATTACAAATCACGAATACAATCTTCAACACAATAAATAAAGCATTTATTCTCACTTACTGCCCAATTTCTACATCTATAAAATAGTCTCCCTTTGTTCTTCAATGTAGTTGCCTTCAACAACAACAATCTTTCCCCACAACCACAGTTTTTTGAAGCTAAGCGAGAGGATCCACATGTTTGGGACATTCCAGAACCTATGTTCCTTGGTGTGCAACCTCATCTATCACATTTCATTTCCCTTCAACAGTGATTAAGAAAGAAACTCAAGTTCGAAAACAAAACCCTTCAACAAAACCCTATATCCCCAAATCCATCCATCTATTCACACGAAAACAAAGAGGAAAATGAACTTACGTGCCCAACTACACTAATGCCCAAGAAGGTGATATCCAAGCTTCAACCTTCTTTCGACCTCATCTTTGCTCAAAGCCTTCAGACAACACTTTGCAATGAACCTAATAAAGCAAACTTTACCAATGTTGGATTAAATTTGCATTTAAAATGTAAGAACACGTGGCAAACGTTACAAAGCAAAACTGTGATCCACGTGGGCAGAGACGTTAGCCAGCTCAGGAGATTTTTAACGGAGTTAGTTTTGGAGGACTAAAACCAGAGTTTCCTAAAATTGGAGGACTAAATTGTACCTTATTTTGAAAGAGGGACTAAAACCAAAAACGCCCAAAAGTTGAGGGACTAAAAACATATTTAACCCTTAAGTTTTTAAAGAGTAACAAAAGCTGAAAAAATGTTAATTGTATTCTGAGAAAAGGAAATTTAAATTTTTATCAAAAAAGACACTCGTTTTTAATAACTGGATATATTTCAAAGAACAATGATATTTTTTTTTACTTTTTAACAACATATTATTGTCATTATTTTTTTGGTTCGTATATTTGAAACGAATCAATTATAAGCTCTCACATAAGCAGTTATAAAAAGATTATCAGAAAAAAGTTATTAAAGATAATTTTTCATATTTTATACTTAGTTATCTTTAAGATATATAATAAAAAAAACTCAAAATTAATTCCATAAAACCAAGTTAATTCAAAATTAATTTTTCAAAACCGCATCCCAACATACGTTTAGAAGTTGGTTTACAAAATATGGACAAAAGTCCAGAGATTTTTTTATATTTTTTTGGGCCAAGGTCCAACGAGTCAATATATGGACCTGAACCCATTACCTCGATTGGCATTTATGATTTAGTTTGGTAAGATAGAAATAACACAAACAAGTATATAAGAAACAGTAAGAAAAATATTTATTATCTGATACTTTGACATAAATAATATTTTTTTATATTTATTTGATATTATCTTTTTTTATTTTTTATTTTTTTTTTGAAGAGACTATAAAATTTCATTCTTTTATGATTATTCTACTTTTGTTTGATGTGTCAAATGAATGTAAATGTATATCATTCTATTATTATTCTAAAATTAAAAATAATATTAAATGAATATAAAAAATTTTGTGTGTTTAAAAATATTATTTTGAATTTGTAAATAAAATAGAAAATAGAAGGTTGCATTATTAATAAGAAAAGTGAATTGAGTGGGTGGAATGAAAGAGAAAAAGGTGAGAAAGGGTGAGTGTGAGGGAAGCATCTTTACAACGACAAGTCAACTAGGATGATGATGGCTTCTATATATGCTCGCCATTACAATACACAGACAACAAACAAAAACCAACCACACATTCCTTATAATTTTTCATATTCCATTTTAGACTGCAGACAAAAAGAAACCCCAAATAACACCTAAAACCAATGCAACACAGTATACATTACTCTTTATTCTCCACACATACCTATTACTGTTACCTCTTACATTTCCCTTTACGTTCTTCTTCACCACCTTTTCTGTCTCTCTCCAACGATCAAATCTCACCACTTTCACCAAACATGCAATGCAATTTTCCTATTCTTGTTTATCTTCCACGTAAACCATTCTTCCCACCCTCTTCGCATCTCAACCTCGTTCTTCATCTCACTTCAACCTCGTTCTTCATCTTACTTCAACCTCAAGCTTCCATTTACGGTAAAAAATTTCGTCCATTAAAAATAAGATTAATTTATAATATATAAATTAATATAAATTTTATCTTATAAGTTAATTTTATAAAATTAAATTAAATTTAAAATTTACTTTTTATCTTTTTATCTTTTTATGTGCAAAATTATATCTTGTTTTCTTAAATATATTATTTGATGACGACATATTGGAGTTATTTGATGACGACATATTTTTCTAAATATTTACTATTATTGAATAATGTTATTATGTTGAATAATTGGTGATATCAAAAAGATGTTTATGGTTTATTTTATATGATATTTAATTTTAGTTTTAAATTACATTATTTGATTGTGTTTTGTTTATTAAAGATTTTTGTCATAATCAGATAAATTAAATAATACCAAAAAAACTAATCATGTTTGCATTTTGAAACCTCGCTTTGTTTTGACGATAAATAGCAATCTAAACTCTTTTTAAGTAGAGACTATTTTATAAAATTAACCTCTGATAAAAAAAATTTAAATTTTTAGTAGAAACCAAATAAGCATATACCTTTTAAATTACAGTTAAACATGCTTGTGACTATTTATTGTAATTTAAATTTAAAGTTAAAGTAATAAATTCAAATTAAGATAAGTAAATTCAAGTTGATTATATTGGCATCAAACTCTATTTCTTTTTTATCTTAATTTTAGGATTTAGGGGGTTAAATATATTACATGTTTTGATAATATATTTTATTATTTTTATGTAATAAAAAATTTGACCGTTTTGATTATTGACATTATGATTTAATGTTAAGTTTAACACCTAAAGACAAAACCATCCTGAAATTTTAAATTGTAACTATGATAAAATTAAAATTTTGTAAGAATCATTTATATATTTTATACAGTTTTCTTATAAATTAATATGCATAATTTCTCTGATGTTTTTGAAATATTGGGTCACTTACACAAAAAAAAAAAAAAACTTTTAAAGAATAACTTAAACCTAATTTCACACTGTTTAAGAATACCAGTTTTAGTTGAACTCACTTAATCTTCTTGATATTATGAAATAAATAATTGTAATTTCTAAATTATTATAAATTATAATCATAGGACACAATGTACAAATCTTATTATAAATATAGTTTTCAAATAATAACATTAAATAATATAGATGAAATTTACACATGATTTTTTTTTCTTTTGAGTCTATATATGTGTGTTATGAAACAAAATTCAACAATTGTCTTATTTAATGTTATTATTTTAAAAAATGCTTTTATGTTTAAATTTGAGCACCTTTCTCAATAATTATCATTTAGGATTACATAGAAATTATGAAATTACAAACATTAAGTTAATTTAACTAACATTAAAATCCTTAATCAGTTTGAAGTTCCTAATAGAATAAAAAGTTATAAATGAATTGTTTTAAAAATGCCATCAAAATAATAAATATTTATTGATAAAAATAAATGTGTAATGACTATATAAACAATTCCTATAATATATGTTTTTATTATTTAAACTTTTTAATATAAAATATTTTCCTATTTTGATTCATGTTAAAGTTGTGCCTGTATATGCTCTAATGCATGAAATAGTATTTTCTACCACTGTTGCATGTTTAATATTTTTGAAAAGAACAATGGTAATTCATTTCACATGTTTTTTATTATAATGGAAAAGTGTGTAAAATGTGTCAAAGTATTTATAAAACATAAAAACAAAACAAAATCTTACATAACATACGTCGTTTAATTACCTCATTGGATTCTGTAAGTTCATAATTCATTTTTTCGAAAGTCGAATGTTGAGCTTTGATTAATTGAAAACCGACCGGAAAACTAATCGGAATTCGATTTTTAAATAACTGAATGTTGATCTAAATTTTTCTTTTCTCTTCATTAAAAAAAAGACTTTTGAGAGGAAAAAATTATTTGTAAAAAATAACACTTTAAAATTCTGTTTGCATGAGAAATAAATTGTTATCTATATATAAATAAAGGAAGCAATATCCTATTGGAGAAAATGTTGGGAAAGAAGGAAAGGTACCATTGATATATATATATATATATATATATATATATATATATATATATATATATATATATATAAAGTAATATTAATGATGGTTTTCTTTCCACTGCAATGAATTTCAATAAACATACTTGTATCTCCTCACTTTCGAAATTTACTTTGCAAGTTTCTTATTCTCTATTTTCACTAGTGCAAAAATAAGTATAATGTCACGTGTTTAGTGTTTAATGTCCAACCAGTGAATAGCCAATGTTAAAAATAATTGGTGATATTTTTGTAAATAAATACAATTATTTAACATCGTTTATAATTATAATTCGACGTAAAAGAATATATAAAGCGTCGAATACTCCAACGTAGACGTTAAAATGTTAGTGAATTAAATAAAAATTTGAGCGGGAGATTGAAAATTTATTCACTTTATCTTAGCGCGCGATACCCTCTTCTTTTCTCAAACTTTTCTCGAACGAAGTTTGACGACCATCACAAGTAATCCTTCTTTCATTTGATACAAATGCATGTTAATTAACTACTTTATGTATGATTTTCGTTTGTTTTGGTCGATTTTTTTTGTGCTATTATCCTTCATAGGCGCATTTTGTTTTCTCTCTCACGGGTGACGACACTTTATTCCGATGAACACATCTTTCGAAGGTTAGTTTTCGTTTTCGTTTTGAAGAACTTATTGTTGAACTTTTTTGTTGTTGGTTGTTGTTGTTTGTTGTTGATACTATACTACACGTTCATAGTTCATGCTTTATAAAATACCAGAAACTAAAATTGTTTGTTTTTATGTTTTTCAGGTCTCGTAGAGCTGTAAAAAATGATCACAATTAATTTAAATAAAATTGATTAACGTCGTATATTGACAAAAATCGACATTAATTATTCGACGTCAATTTAACGTCGCTTGCAAATTCGCCGTTAAAATCCCAAAATATTCGACGTTGTACGCAATTTTTGTACTAGTGTTTCTCTATGCTTGTGTGCATTCCAATGATAATCTTTGTGGTAGGTTCGATCATGGTATTGGTGGTGGTCCCTGTGTTGGTGGTGTGTCATGGTGTGTTGTAGTTGAGAAGTCGACATTCAAGATAAGATTAAGTTTGAAACTCTTAATCGCACTTCAAAGTTCAGTTAAGGTATCGTCGATGTTCGAACATCAGTTGAGACATCGTCGAGTTTCAAACTATGACGAGCCCTCAATCAGCGTTCGAACGAGAACGAGTCCTTAATCGTACATTTTATACAACCACAACATGCACTTTTTCACATGATCTGATTAAATTCATACATTTTATTCAATTCAAACATTCTAATACATTCATATGCATACATTTGAACCTAATTCATATATTTCATTCCATCCACATGCATACCATATATCTATGAATCCAAAATAGATATGAATGAGGGAAACCAACCTTTAGGACGCGCAAAGAAGAGAAGAAAACGATGACAACAATAACAGATCCACCAAAATACCAGCACACCACCACCACGTTCTCCCGTAGCAAAGCAACAAACGCATCGCGGTGAAGGACAAAGCAACAAAGGAGAAATGAGAAAGGGAGAGGATCAGGAAGGAGAAATGGAGATGATCGGGGAGGAGAAAGGGAGGAGGATGGAGACCGGGGTGAGAGACAAAAATGAAAATCGTTGAGAGTGAAAAATGAAAGAAAGGAAGGGTGAGGGGGTGTAGGGTTTCTTGTAACTTTCACAAGAGTCTTTTCAGTCAAAGATTCTTATTGGTGTCAGATTGTATAGAAGGCCAAAATGACCATTTTCATTAAAATGAGAGGTGCAGGATGAACTTAGGGAGGTGGAGGGGGAAGACCTCTAAATGTATGGCGCAATCAATAAAAAATAATCAATAGATCAGTTGGTCGGACAACATACACAACGATCAGTCTTAAACAATAATTAAGATTAATGATGATTAATTTAAGTCAAAGTACGATCATTATTATCAGTTGGATCGTAATTAAGGAGATATTAATTCGAAATTCATTCTAAAATCTATAAATATAAATTTGAGATAATGAGATAAGTTGGTTTCATTCAATATATATGTATTGTTTGTTATTAAATATTTATTAACTTTAACAATAGAGTTCCTTCTACGTGTAAGATTATATGCGACTGAATTAAACAAATGATAAATAGTTTATGGGATGGAAGACTTCTAACGCCAACCTTACAAATTAAAACACTACCATTATAATATGTAATGTTTTAATTTAAGAATACCATGATAAGAAGAAAACTTTAATTAAAAACCAAACCAATGAAATAAATATTTTATACACAGAACCTACAAATTGATTCATATTTCAAACTTTTTTATATTTTAATTTTTAAACTTAAAATAATATAAATATAGATTTTTTTAATTAAACAAAGTTAATATTTTTTTAGGTGTTAAACTGTATTTTAAGATTATATTTTAGTTCAAACCTGTCAAATTTTGCATTAAAAATGCAATCTTGAACTAAAGAATTAAAAACAAATTTTAAATTTAAATTTAAAAACTAAAAAAAAACATATTTAAACTGATAAATCAAACCAACATATATTCTAATAAAACATCATAGTCAGGAATATCGTCTTCATAAAAAAGAATCCAATGCTTTTTAAGATCCCAATATTCCTCTTTATTATACCCATCCCCTCTATCGTATATCCACGAATGCCACTTTATACTCAAAACATGCATACGTCCCTATGACCAAATATCCATCTTGCTTCCATCACAATCTCTCACCATCTCTTCTTCCTTTACTTTCTTTATTCTCTTAACCATGAAACAAACACAAATTTAATTAAGTTAAGGAAACTTGAGTTTTATTTTTCTCCACTAATTAAGTTAATTAGGAGCAAAAATGATGAAAGAAAAAGGTAATGATGATTAAGATTTGGTAGCAGTGAAGATAAAAAGGTTAATATAATTAAGATTTAACACAAAGTGGTAGGTAGGATACATTGCAAAGCCATCATGAAAACATTTCATTACTTCATAATTACCAAACCAGATGGCGTAACAGTGATCCATGACGAATATATAGTTTCTGCTGATTTTATTTGAGTGCATGTTTGAAAAATGGTTTAACTAATTGCAGAAAGTGAAAATTTTCTGATGAAACAGGTTCAAACGTATCAAAGCAACCTTTTTTTATTCTTAAAACCACACTGTCGAATTTTATCTGTGAACCTGAGAAGGATGGGCATACACACATTTCAGCCATTAACGTTTATCATTCTTAATGTTTGTCTGGTTTCTTTAGTTCTGTAAAGTTGCGTGAACAACAATATATATATATATATATATATATATATATATATATATATATATATATATATACATACGCAAAGAGAGTGTGATAAGGACTGAACGTGTTATTCTTATCACAACAAACATACTTCAGCTTGAATCCAATGCCAAGAAAGCACAAAAGACAAAAAACTTGTCAGAAAAAATATAAAGCTGTATCTAAGTACATGATTATAAAAAAGTACCACCTCATTCTAAAAGTGGAAATTTTAAAAAGACGAATAGCTCTATCACAAATTCTATTTACTAATCTCGTGTTTCACTTAATTTTGAAAATTAAGAAAGAGAAAGAAGATAAAAAATGAATATCTATACTCTATATATGGTAAATCCTTACCTCTAGTATTTAAATAGCACACTATAATTTTCACAATCTTGTAGTTATTATTATTCTTTTAGTACATGATTATAATATCTTTTATTTCACTTTTAAATTACCAAACCCTTCATAAAACACATAAAAAACAATTTTTTATTCACTTCACTTATCTAATACACACACTATGTATATTTCTTATTTACATTTAAATATTTTTTATATTTTTTAATTGAAAATTTGTACTCAGTGATAACAGTAATTTTGCTTGTATAATAGCATCATTGACTTAAACATTGTTGCATATTTAGCTGTATTTATTGTTTAAAGTTTATATTATAATCAATTTTATAACTCTATTTTATTTCATAATAGTTAAAATGAACTAAGCATTTTTCCTATGGTATATCATTATTTGGTTTTATTCCTCATAAAAGTTTTCATTTTAAACTATTATCATTGTAAAATTACTTTCTTTGATTCGTTATTTTACTTCAGTCATTGTAATATTTCATTTTCTGTGTTTGCCCTATATGATATTTAAATAATTTGTTTTCGGTATCTATCATTTTTTTAAATGACTAATTTGAAATGAATAAAAATATTACACACATAAAAAGAAATAAATATACAAAGAATAAAAGATAAAATAAAAAAGTAAATTGTTCGACGACCATAGAGACAAAAATCAAAATATATTTAGATTCGCCTAGGATTATTTTTGTGTCTAGCTAGTTGTCAGAAACTAACGTTCAAACAATAATTAATAATCGAAACCGATCTACAAACAAGATTAATGACATTATCAAAATTAATTAACTGCGTTAAAACTAAATAATATACTAAAGTCATATATCTATATATCTGTAAAATATAACTGCATAAATATTGATATTCTGGAAGGTCCGTCCCTTTGGGAAGATTGAGAACATATATGATAAACAAAAGCAAAAATAAATGTATATTATATATTGTAATGAAATAAAGAAAAGGAAAATGCAGATATATTTGTAAAACATATGGAGCTAACCTTGCCAAGGGTTTTGGGTTTGGTTATGTTGGGAGTTCATGCAGTTTCCCATGCCAGCAATGTTGAGAATATCAGTGTGAGAGAGGGGTCTAAGACCCAAGAAATCTCTGGTCATGGCCTCATTATAATTTCCTCCGCCGCCGCCACCGCCGCCACCACCACCGGGACGGTCATCAGCGGCGGTTGTTTTCGTGACAGCACCATTGAAAGGGTCCTCAAAAGAAGTCCCTTCAAAAGGGGAAGAGAAAGAGTTAATAACATGATGAAGGAGTGATGAAGAAACACCAACACCAACACCAACACCAACACCAGGAACAGCTTTATTCCCGAAAGGTACCAAGCCATGGGGAGTGGTGGTGTTGGAAGTGGGGGTCATCTGGTCGTCACGTGAGGACAAATTCAAAGGGTCAGCAGACACGTGAGCCTGTTGGTGGGTCCTAATCATGGAGCCAGTTTTGCTCATGGTAGCTCCCATTTGGGCTGCTTTCTGCAGCAACGCTGTGGCTGACATGTGAGGAGGGGAAGGTGCTGTTGGGTAGGGAGGGAGAGTGGGACCACCTCCACCACTACCACCTCTAGGGTTAGGGTTTTCATGGAGACTGCTCAAATGATCCTGCTGAGAGAAGAATGAGGAGGAGGAGGAGGAGAGATCAATGGTGGAGGGTGGTTGTCCAAGCCAAGGGGGCATGAAACCTTGTTGCTCTTTCTTCAATGGGAAATTGCTACCATGGATGTCTTCGTGATGATGATGATGATGATGATGATGAGAGGATGAAGGGATCACTACTCCTGCTGCAGGTGCTTTGTGAGGTGTTGTTGGCGTTGTAGCTGAGTTGCTGGGAATGCCTATGGCAATGTCCATGCCTGTCACAGATCTTGCACTCTCCTCTGCTAATGCATCACAGAAGGCTCTGTGGGTTATGAAACTGTCCCTCCTGATTCTCATAAACAAATACAAACAAAACCAAACCAAACCCATGTCACTAAAGTGCTGTAACAGTCCACAAATTTTCAAACTTTCTCTTTTCCCAATGCCTAAAAGACAGTTATACATTCACACTCCATGTTTGCTAGGCACCTGGCTGCCACATTCAAATATTCTCTCTCACAAGTATATAGTTATAGTTAGGTATATACCATACACTATATATATATATATATATATATATAGTATACACCTTTTTTTTAGTGTGTCATCTTCTTCATTGTAAGAAGGGAGAAGGAACGTGGTTTTAATGTTGTAAAAAGTTGAAGAAATATGGTGGAATTTTTAGTCAACCTCGGATTCATATAGCATGCTTCATTAATGAATGATGTAAAGTAAACCCGTAATTCATATATATATATATATATATATATATAAATATATATACACACACATATATATTTATATCAGTATATATATGTATATAAATATAGGTGATGGGTTTAGGTTAGTTACCTTGAGAAGAGAGTTCCACAGTCACATCTGTACTCTCTTGTGCCACAGGTCTTTGAGTGAGCTTTCCAGTCTGATTGAACAGCATACTTCTTGGAGCACTTGTCGCATTTCCACTTCTTCTCGCCGTGCTTTCTGCAGAAGTGCTTCTTGATGCCAGTTAGGTCCCCCAGGGCCCTTGAAGGGTCGTGGTGGACGCAACTTGCTTCTGGGCACACATAAACCTTCTTCCTTATCTCCTTGCTCGTTCTCTGCTTCAGCTTCCATGGTAAGTTGTGCCCTCTTCTGTGAAGCTGGAGATTCTGATCTCTTTGAAACCCTTTGTTGCAGATCTCACAGACGAACCTGTTTGTGGCCAAGAGAGTCTTTGGAGACAACGCCACAACTTCAGCCTCCGGGTCTGAATAAACAATTAAGAAAATACAAACACCAATCCAAACAAAAAGGAAAAGGTAAACCCAATTCAGATAAACAAGACAAGAGCATACAACAAACAAACCAAAATCAAAACAAACTTTGGAAGTTTATAGAGATATATATATATATATATATATATATATAAATAAATAAATAACCTGGGTTGCCTGGAAGGTTTCTCTTTTTCTTTGTTGGAGCCTGCGTTTGAGTTTGTGGGCTAGCAAAGTATTGCTGCGAGTAATCAGAACCAACTTCGGTTCTGTTGCCTGAAGAAGCACTAGCTTCACCGGATGCAGAAGTCAAATTAGACATGGTTTTTGGAACATCAAATCAAATCCTTCATCGTCTTTTCTCATATTTGGACCTTTTTGAATTGTCACGAGCCATAGCTAGATCTGAGTTTTTCTTATGTTACTACTCTTGCTAGCTTCTGGGATCGATCAAATGACAACCGTCACCTAAAACAGAAAAGGAAAAGGCTGGAACTGGACTAGCGAGAAACGAACAGAACAAAGAGGCAAAATTGACACACAACTTGGGAATATATATAGTCTTTCAAACCCCCCAACAAAGAAAAAAATAGTATCAGTGAGAGAAAAATGATAATTGAGAGAGTTTCTCTACATCTGCTAAGTGAAGCAATTACTACAAACATAATTCATGGTTTCTCAAACTTGTTTGGCACCAACCCAAGAGACAATTTTTGTTTTTTTCATATATACATACCAAAATCCAGTGATGTCCACACTATAATAATATGAACAAAAGAAAATATAGAAGCAGCTACTCAAAGCTTCATATCAGAGACATATATAGAGAGAGAGAGAGAGAGAGAGAGGAAGATGAGAAGAAGTAGTATCTTCCCTCTATATCTGAGGCAGTGAAAAACAATACCAGAAACCACATACCAAGGAGAACCCTATGGCTAACTCTGACGTTGCGCTTTTCTGTCTTTTCCTCTGTTCTCTTTCTCAACACCAGAAAAATCTTTTCCTTCTTTATTGTTTATAATATATGGTGCCTTTAACCAAGCTCAATTATTTTTGCTATAAAGCTTTGTTTATACACAGTCCCCTCTCCCTTATATCGTAAAGTAAGCAGAAAAAAGGGGGTGGAAAAGCAAACCACGTAAAAAGAGAATATCATTTGTATAAGCAGATAGATAAATAGATATAGATATAGTTGATAGTTGTATACCACAGGCACTTAGAGAGAGAAGAACAGAGAAAAAGAATGACAGAAAGAGAGAGAAAGAAGTTCCCTTGTGTTACTTAACATCATTGTTAGTGGACCCTCCTTGCTTTCTAAATTTTACAGTGACATACATGATTGATTCATTGATTAAATTCCAACCAGCATGGCTAAAAGCTTCTGAGTTCTGCCCTTAATTCTTTTTCTATTCTTCTCTCCACTGTTCATCCCATCATCACTGTAACTATTGCTACCCATCAAAAACATGCTCAAATTTTCCGACATTTTTTGCATGGTTTACACACAAGAATTAACTTCTGAAGAGATACCCACATCTCTTAGGTTATGGATCCATCCACCCACATAGACAAAGATGCCTAACGTACCGAAATCCATAGCGTCCCCCCTTATCTCAATCTCTGCATCTTCTTCATCTGTGTTCCTATACAATCCTTTGTCGGCCTTGTCATTTTCATTTCCTAATGGTCTTTATCAGAATTAAGATAAACTATTAATGTTGCAACAAACAGTACACATACAACCTCAACTCACAACTCTCCCACCCTCTTGTTTAGATAACTCTTCCACAACACAAAATTTTCACTCATTCAATTTTCAGACTAACCATCTTTCATTTTCTTCTCCTCTCACTTATACAACATTATGAGTTTCATCCTTCTGCTAACGTTGCTTTGCTGATACTCCTCATGCTAAAGTTGACTCCAAAATCAATAATTCAAAACGATTCATCACTCTATGTGAAACTCCTTGCTTCCTTCCATGTGTTCATTGACTCGGCGACTGAAATTAATTTTGTTCTGATAGTTTTTTTATTACCTACATTAGAAAAAGAATTTTCAATCATTGAATATTACACTTTTCAATTTGACGTCCTGTGGTTTAGATGAAAAAAAAAAAATTATGGTGAAGTAGTTAGCTTGGAACATGACATGTGTATCACAAATAATCTGTCATTTGGCAAACACTGGAAATATAAAATTGAAAAATTTGCAAATATTCAACTTTGAGAGTCTTGTTGACATATGTTTGGTGATGGTTGGATTCTCCTGCTTATGTAATATGAATGTATATAATTATATTACAATTTAATTTATATATAAAAACATATCGTTAAATATTGTTATTTTTACAGTAAAAAGTGAAAAAAGTTTAACATCATTCATAAAAAAAATATTATTTTAAGATTTTATATTGAAACAGTCTTGAACTAACTCATGTATATGTGTATTTTTGCCATAATTCTTTCTCAAAAACAAGTTTGGATTTATTTTTGATACCACCATTCCAAAAGTCTCTTGTTTATGTAAATATAAAACTAGTTCATTTTTTATTTTTTTTAATGTGAAATTTGTTTGTAATGTTATATGTGGATACAACAAAACTACATTGTTTTATTACGTTTGTTCAGCTTTTAATGAGGTTGTCTTGTGTGCACCACGTATTAACTTTAAAAAATTAGCAATAGAAAAACATTTTCTTTTGTCATTATCATGTTTTATTGTTTAATTGTTCCATGATTAAATGGGATCTTGCACGACCAAGACACAATGTGCACTCCCAGCTCATTTGTGTCATTAAAATAATATTTCCCAATAAAAAAAGTGAATGTAACACCATTCAACCCCTACATAAATTATTGTGAAAAAATCATTTAAATTATTAAATTAGGTGAAATGTAATTGCGGTTTTATTTACGTACAAGTAAAATACGAAAAAAAATATATAAAATGATGTTATATTATTGATTGGTTGGTTTGAAAACGGGAAATATTTCGAGATAAACTAAAACATTCAAAGTGATATAAAATATAGTTTATCATCACGCGCACGGATCAACTTACTTGTAACTTGTTTCAACATAATCTGTTGTCTTTAATTTTAAATCTTTAGTACATTACAGATGAAAAGATTTCTTACATATAATCATTTTATATCTTTCAACTTGACAGTCAAAGGAAAAATAGTTTTATTTTATTTTTTTTTCAGTAAAAAGTTATCTTTCGATTAACAAATGACGAAAAAACTTTCTTCCCACTAAAAAAGTAATGAAAAAGAATAAATTAATAAGAGATATGAATGAACATACAAAAATATGTAAAAAGAAATGATATCACAAAATTTCTTACCCGTTTAACTTGACAGAAATGAAAAATAGTTTTTTTTTTTATCAGTAAAAAGGTTTCTTTGAATTAACTGGTATGTTGAAAACATAGAAGGAAAGTTTTGAAGGTCAAAAAATATGGAAGTAGGAAACAGTCAAAATGTGTTTATTCTTATTCCTTAATTTTGCCTTTCGAAGAATGTGAGGTTACCAACAGAAGTTATGGAAACAAAGGAAAGTTGGTTGGAAAGGTGGAGGTGGTGGTGGTTGCTTTATAAATATGTTTAGCTTTGAAAGTTAGGTTTTGAACAAAAAGACTAACATGTACTTCCAAAATATTTGTTTTAAAAGTATAGATTTTGAGACACACTGAGGAGGAGAGGAGACGATAAAGAATTCAATTCAAAGTTTATTTAAAAACATTCCACCTTGGTTGAAATGAGTGAAGTGTGTTATATGTTGCACAATTACTCTTTAATATCAGTTGAATTATTATCGAAGAGTTTGATTCTTAATAACATAATTATTGAAAAAAATTATTGTAAATGATATCAATTGTTTCCTAAGTGGCCATGTCACAATATATATAAAGACTATAAATATTAAGTTGCTTTCTCCTTTCTCATAAAAATTTAAAACACTACAAAAATTTGTTTATTATCAACAAAATATTAATGATGCCTAATAATCTGTTAATAAATTTTAATATATCAACAGATGTTATAGATGGAGTGAAATGAGTATGTTACTATAAGAAAAAGAGATATTATAAATGGTTAAAATTCGTCAAAAACATTAAAAATTCGTCAATAAAAACTATTTTTAAAGAATTTTTTGTAGGTCGAAATTCGTTAGTGTGATAGTATAGTTGGTAACATTTGCTAATGAAATTTTATATTCATTGATAATTACTGTAGAAAAATTCAATTAGAAAATTGTCAATAAATATCACAATCTGGTTTATCTTCTTCCTTCTTTCTCTTTTTACTATTTTTTAGTTTTTCCAATCTAGAAAAAAATCAACACATTACAAACAAAAAGGATAATCCATCTTTAGTCAAATTGAATCTTCTATAACCAGAACTTCACTTTCATCCAACACCCAAGAAAAAAATAATGAGAAAATGAATATTTAGGATTTTACTTAGAATGCATTAGGGACAATGACAGTGGAGGCTTCTTCTTCCCAAGCCGCAGAGCTCTTGCAACAACTTTGTCCTTGTAGTAGTGGTTAATCAAACTAGAGCTCGCAATGGTCTCTTTGTCACACGATCAGATTCATCGTTTATGATGAAAGCAAGATAGTTTTTTGTCATGATAAGTTACCTCCAGAATCACGGTGGTATATAAAGATATATATATATATATATATAAAGAAAGAAAAAGATTTATCATTCTTTTTTCAAAAAATTTTACTCACGAAAAAAAATTGTCGATAAAAAAAATACATATTATTAACATATTTACTAATGAAATAAGTTTGTCGGTAAAATTTACTAATAACAAAAAGAATGAGGTAGAAGGATGAATTTATAGCTCTTGTTTTAACATATTTTATCCAGAAAAATCCACCCATAAACTAAATATGTACTTATTAACATATTTACCAACAAAATAAATTTATCGATTAGTAATAAAAATTTAAAAAATTTACCAGTAAAATTTGTTCGTAATTTAAATTTATCAACAAATTATTTCGATCATTAAAATTTATTCAATAATTCTAATATTTTTATAATATTTAAAACTCGTTATAAAATTTTATCATGACTATTAATAAATATTTCATTACCGAGGAATAATATATGTCATTATTGATGAATAGTGATGGTTGATAATATGTAATTTTTTTATATTGAAAAAACATTTATATCTTTTCATAAAAACTTCATAATTGAGTTGTAGCTTTCATATAACTGTAATATATATAATAGGACTAAAAACAAATCTATTTGTCAAATTAATTGCATATAACGAATCATACCGAATTGTACTTAAATATGAGACTTCCAACCAAATATTTAAATAGAGTTTCCTCAATCTTCATTCTTCCTTCATCTTAAACATTTTCATTTCTTGCAGTATTGGATTATTTATTAAGTTACTATTCTTCGTTCCAAATCTTTCGTGCATGTTGTATAAAAAAAATGAAAATTTCATTCAAAAAATGTATAAATTTTATTATAAGAAAATGTTTATTTTTTACATGTCAAAATCTAATATTATTGAATTTTTAAACTTGTCACACATAATTATATTGTTACTTGTAAATATTATATCAGAGTCACGTTAATTGTTAGATGATGGAAGTGAAATGAGTCAAATCATAATAAATATTATTGTAACATTTATATTTTTATACTCTTAAATAAAAAGAGTTATAATATTAAAATTATAATTTTTAAAGTGTTTAATTAGTATTATAATCATGATTTTGAATAATATTTGTAAAAAGTTGTTGAGGGAAAGATTGATACTTGAGGAACTTAATAATTTGAAAAAAAAAATGTTAATCCAATATTTTGGGACTTGGATTTGAAGTGTAAAAATGTGTTACTTTTGTTTATTGGGGTTAGAAATGGAGCTATGTTTATATAGTTGGAGAATGCAATGCAGCGATGGCGGCGGAGACAGTAATACAGAAGTAGTAATGCCAGCAGTGACATGATGCAATGAAGAAGGGTATCTTAGTCTTTTAATTTTATTTTTAATTAATAGGGTGCAGGAAGAAAGCCTCGTTTAGAGAGGTTTAAGTCCGAAACATTGGCCCAATCCAAAGTACATAAAGTTGGAATCGACCATGTTGATAATGTAGTCGTATTTCTAAATAAAAATCCAGCGTGTTAATTTTATTTTATTTTTCTTTCAATTTTTTTGTTTTATTTTTCATAGTTTTTTATTTTTTTCCCTCCACTTAATTCCTTTTTTGTAAATCCTGCATCTCCAATGAGTATTTATATTCTTATTCTATAAATATTTACTGAGTAGAAATATTAAAAAAATTAATATTGGAGTAAGGGGAAAGAAAATGGATAAATCGTAAATTAAGAAAGTAAGACTGTACGACAGTCATCTTATTATTAATTGATTAACCTAATTTTGAATTACCGGTAAATAAAAAAGGAAAAAATAATTATCAGTAAATAAATAATTTCTGATTATTTTTAAAATATTCAAATTTTAATTGATGTATATTTTATATTAGTTATTTCATCCAAATAATTTGTATCAATTCAGTAAATACCTGGTGGAATATTTTAATTTTAATTGTTTGTAAGTGTTTTGTTAATTTCAGATATAGTTTTATAAAGAATAAAATTATAATGAACTAAATTAAGCAATTTCTAAATTATAATGAACTTTTTTTTAACTATTAAAGAAATATTTTTATTTTTAATTATATGTTTAATTAGTAATTTAATTTATATATTTAAATTTTGTATTCATTGTGGATTTATATTTGTTTTTGAATCAATTGAATTTCTGTATTTTTTTTACTTATTTCAGTCTTTATTTTTTTTTGGAAAAAAATTATATTTGTTTTATTATTTTAAACTTTTAAAATAATAAGTCAGAATCCAGCATCGGTGTAGGAATGTTGAAAATTCTGTTTTTTGAAAATTGACTAAAGAAAAAAATAAAAGAAAAATTGGTGATACGGAGATAAAGTTATTAGGAAGAATGTTTTTGAGATGAAATCTACAGTGTTTATAAATATTATTTTAATTATAATTTCATCTCATATGCATATTAATTTAAATTTGACTATAATTTCTGAACAAGTATTAATTTGAACATCAGGACATATGTAAACATCCCACCATTCAGTAAAGGATATTAATTTGCATCATCCAATAGAGAGTGAAGAAGACTTAGAAAATTGATAGTGTGAAGAATTTGTAGTCTAGAAAGAAATTTTGCAAAGTACTTTTGATTCCACAATAACAATATCCAATCAGATTAGAGTCTAAGAAGAAGAAAAGAAAGTGTGTTTGTGTTTTGTATTTTTGGACGAAGAGATTATGAATGTAATTACTAATTTTTCCATAGGGTAGGTAGATTAAATTATGAAAATGACAACTATCTAAATTAATCTGGAATTTTTGATGAATTTGATCCCCTGTATTTAACATTAGTTAATGACTAGCTTGGTCCAGAGTAACTTGATTGACGTGCTATAAATTAATTACAACTTAAATGTATTGATGTACTCCAAAGTCATGATCGTTGGAAAAATTATTTGTTGAAAGTAACTCATAAATATCAAATAATTTAAATAGATATATCAATTTTAAATTTTTGTAAAAAAATATTTTTAAATAAGTTATTTTTATTTCAAATTATATATGTTTGTTAACTTATGTAAGTTTTTTTATTTATTTATTATATTTTAGTAAAGTGTATTAAGATGAAAACAAAAATCTTCATTTATAAATAAGACATATTTTAAATATAGGGATATTTTAATTTTTAATTTAAAATAAAAAAAATCAGAAACACTTACTTAAACTTAATTCACATTCTTTATTTATTTAATTTTTTTTCTCTCATCTCCATCATCTTTCTCACCCACACAAAACAATTTCTGACACACAATTTTTTGCTCTTGCTTGTTTATTTATTTGTCACTTTAATAACAAAATAATTGATGATTGCAAACAAGTAAAATAACAATAATGTCTACTAAAAAAATAAAACATCACAATTCTCTCGATCTCAAATTAATAAAACCAAAGCTTTCAGCATATACCAAATTTTCAGAAATTATTAGTAATTATGTTTCATTTCCTAATGAAAGTGCAACTGTGCATAGTATATAAAACAAAATCCAAAATATAAAAGTGATAAAGATAAGCACAAAACAAAGTGTCACAAGTGCAACGTGTGTAATAGCTAGAAATGAGAAGTTCTATTAATGGGTCTAGAAGAAAATGGGGAAGAAATTAATGAAGCTGTAAACAATTGATGTAAAAATGAAAAATTATATGTCCCCGTCAATGACAACCTTTTTGAAAAAAAGAAAATTATCACGTGATATTTTGTTGTAATGAAGAACTTGGTCCAGAACTTTCATTTCAATAATCATGATCCACATCTCTTGGACTATTATCACTTTAATAACAAAATAATTGATGATATTGATGTTGATATTTGATTGGAGGATTGTGTTATATATTTTCTCTTCTAATTGTTATTAAATTTTGTTTTTAAATTTTAGAAGCAATCTTTATCTTGAGGGATGTTTGATACTTTGACTATTATGTGACCTTTTTTGATGGTTTCTTTTATTTGCTTTGCTTAGCATTTGAATAGCAAAATAAATGATATGCTTTGAGTTAAAATCATGTTGATTTGCAAGGTGAAGAATTATTATTAGTATGAAAAATCATTACTCATGTTTATTTTATTTTATTATATTTTTACGTTGGACTTTTTCTCTAAATTTTCACAAACATAATGGCAGCGAATGAATTGGTAATTGGTCTGAAGTGTTTTTTTAGAGATGTTTCATCATTTTAGGATGTCGCGGGTTGCTGTGGGGTGAGAGAGAGGGGATGGAGATGAGAGAGAAACAAATTGGATAAGTGAGGAATGTTAATTGAGACTAGATAAGTGTTTTTTATTTTTTTTTAATTTTAAATTAAAAATGAAATTTATTAAAATATCCTGGATTGAAAGTATGTCCTTTTTCATAAATGAGGATTTTTTTTATCTATCAAAACTTGACAAACTTTACTAAAATGTACCAACTGAAAAATTTTTTTTCATATATTAGCAAACCTATATATATATATATATATATATATATATATATATATATATATATATATATACTTATTGTTAGATAATAACTTATATTTAAAGTATTAATTCTTTTTCCTATGCTATTTCTTTCATTTTTAATTTTACTCTTTCATAATTTTTTATTATTTAGTTATTTAATAAATTATTAATGATCATTTTATATTTAAAATATTAATTATCTTTTATACTATTTTCTATTTTTAATTTTATCATTTTATTATTTTTTCATATAATAAAATTAGATTTAAAAAAGTATATTTAGGTTTCATGTCATAAAATAATATTATTTAAAAAATAATATAGATTTATTAATAATAGAAAATATTTACATATTCATATAAAAAAAATTGCCATGTAGTAACTTATCTTAAAAAAACTGTTAATAAAAAATTATAATTGTCATTATTATTTTAAATCATATAAATATTCTTATTGTCTAATGTTTTCATATTTTTATTATGTAAGAATTACACTAATATTATTTAAAAATTAAATATGTTTTTGGTTTTTTAATTTTTAATTTTTAGTGAAAAATAAAATATAATTTCATTAACTTTAGAAATATTTGTATGTAGTTATTTTAAGCAAAGAACAAGTTCTCTTGAGTTTTTTTTATTATTATAGAGTTTTCTTATATTTTCCCTTTCTATTTAACAAAGATTATTAACAATTTTAATAGAAATATTTTCGTTAAACTCCAACCATAAATAAACTTATAATTCTTTAAACAAAAATGAACTAACTCACTCCACTAGTTTCTGAAGGTGAGTTTGATTTAAATTTTGAGTGAAGGAATTTGAATGCAATCACGAGAAATGAAATATGAATGTTGAAATGGATATAGATGGATTGAAGTAATGGTAGAAGAAAATCTTGAAAGTTATGGTCCAAACAAAAAGTTGGCAACCAAATCAGTTTGTCTAGCTATTGTAGATAAGCACAGCATTATTCTGAGTTGGACATCCTCAATTCCCCAGAGTTTTAGGTAATGTCAAAAGTGATTAAGCACGAGCAGTTGATGAAAAAAAGAAGATTCAAATTATCCTCATCAGGTTTAAATATACAACGTTGTTGAATTTCATGTGTTCGTATCCCTTTAATCCCACCATCATGAAAACCTTCGTTATGTGCAAACCATGTTTTCTTGATAAGTTCAATTTGCTGGTTTTCCACTGTTTCTTTCAACTTGCAAGATTATCATTAAATATCACGAACAAGAACACTCATTGCCAGAACTTTTCTCCATCTCTTTCATTCAAATTTATCTTCTTGTTTATCAAATTAATGATGATAATATTATTATTGCTAACATGTAATATCATACTATTAGTTAATTTTGACTTATTAATTTTGATATTACATATAATGCCACATATCACTATATAATAATATATATTGCCATTATGGAAAAAAACATTTTAACTTGATGGTAAATCTTTAATAAAGAACTATTATTTACAAGATCTTACACACTAAAATGAAAAATAAGATACTTACATTATAGAATGAGTTATTTAACATTAACTCTCAAAACCTCCCAAAAAAAATAAAAAACGAAAGAGTTCATATTTTATTTTTTTCTCACATTATACAAAAATTCAGCATGATCTAAAAAATGTTTAAAAACTTGAGGTGACATATACCATTAATGTAAAATTTAAAAGAAATTTTGAAATATTTATCCTAAGTGGCATAACATGGAGGAACCTATAAAACAAAAAAGAAAAATAATATTTTGACAGACAAATTTTTTATATTTACTTGATACTATCATTTTTTGTTTTTTTGAAAAAAAAATACAAAAAATTATTTTTTATTACCATTTTACCTTTATAATGTATATCAAATAAACATAAATATGTATCACTCTACCATTACTCAAAAAAATGGTCTTACAAAATCTCAAAATAATATTTTTCACTCAAAATACTCTATTTTATTATATAAGTATGTTAAATATTTTTTTTATTTATTCACTATTTTGTATTATTATTCACTTTAAAAGGTACATATAACGTTTATTTTAAGAATGTTTTTTGGGGCATATATAATCTATGATCATATTGTCTTACATCAATGAGTATTGTTGTAGAGTCGAATAAGTTATACTAAAACAATTAAGTATACATGTGTGTGATTTGCCTCTATCAGGTGTTCTTTCTTTTTTGTTATCTTCTTATTCGACATGTTACTATTATCTGTTTAATCTATGATAACTGATGTTAATCTCGATAATTAGTTGGATTTGTCTCATTAGTAACACAAATTTTCCACGAGAATTTTGGACAGGTTAGACTTTATAGTGTAATTATTGTAAATGTAGGTAGAACACTAAAAAAACCGATTTTTTTATTTGAAGAAAAACATATTTCATATAATTATTTTATCCTTTGTTTTGATTTATTTGGTTGGTGAAAATATTGTTAATTTAAAAATATTAAGATAGACGTGTGCAAATTGCGAACCAACTCTCCTGAGTCAAGAGAAAGAAAAATTAAACAATATATTGTATTTTATTGACTCTCTGAATCTAATGACACAGTAATCATATTCTTAAATGAGAATGGATATATAAAAAACTGCACCTTCTTTTATTTGACTTCCGACATTAATTTATTAGCAAGAAACCTAAAAATCAATACATTTCTTTCCTAGAAATGCTGCTTCTCTGACGTGATCTCTTTGAATTTTCTTTCTAAATATTTGTTAAGAACGCTACAAATGACTCTGATTTCTGTCATTCCCATTTGCAAATTTCAACAATAGCAAGCAGATTTTTCCATGAAGATAGGATCCAGGATGCAATTCAGTCCAAAAGTCTTTCTGACTCGTTTTCAGTTTTTTTTTATAATATATTGTTTTGTACAACTGTCAGTGTTTTGTTTGACGTTTTAAAAGTCAAACTGCAACACTGTTTACCAAATTGTGGAAGATCCGAATCTACTATATAAGTAGATGCACGAAACATAAGTTCCCCGCAATTCACTGCATTCCATTGAAAGCCTCCATGGCCACCTCTCCAATTTTCTTGTCTGCTGTATTCTTTCTCATCTATGGCAATGGTGTTCTTCCCATTGAAGCTACCCACCATGTTTACAGAAATCTTCAGACTCTTTCTTCTCACTCCTCTGATAATCAACCTTACAGAACTGCTTATCATTTTCAACCTCCCAAGAATTGGATAAATGGTACAATATAATCCTACAACATAAGACAGTCTTAAATACTCAATTTGCTGTGGTGAATATTTTATATCTCTAACTACTTTTCATTTTGCTTCTTTTTTTGTCGTTTGATGCTGTGCTGGGGATATTCTGCAGATCCTAATGGTTAGTTTTATTCTCTGTCACACCTTGGTTTATGCTGTATATATGCATAAAACATGCATGTTATAGACAATATATTATGTTTTTTCTTGGCTAAAGATATGGTTTTACGTGGGTTTTTGTGCAGCGCCAATGAGGTACAAAGGACTTTATCATCTGTTCTATCAATACAATCCAAAAGGTGCTGTTTGGGGAAATATAGTGTGGGCCCACTCAGTATCAAAGGATTTAGTTAATTGGACTCCACTGGATCATGCCATCTACCCTTCTCAGCAGTCTGATATCAACGGTTGTTGGTCAGGCTCAGCAACTACCCTTCCTGGGGGCAAACCAGCCATTTTATACACAGGAATTGACCCTAACAATCATCAGGTTCAAAACTTAGCCATACCCAAAAATTTCTCTGACCCTTTACTAAGGGAATGGGTTAAGTCACCCAAGAATCCTCTAATGGCCCCAACTCAAGCTAACCAGATAAATTCTAGCTCGTTTAGGGACCCCACCACTGCTTGGCAAGGCAAAGATGGGTACTGGAGGGTGCTGATTGGAAGCAAAGTACACAGAAGGGGTATGGCAATTTTGTACAAAAGCAAAAACTTTGTGAATTGGGTTCAAGCAGACCACCCCCTTCATTCAGCAGAAGGCACTGGAATGTGGGAGTGCCCTGATTTCTATCCAGTTCTGAATAAGAGTCCATTGACTACTGGCCTTGACACATCAGTGAATGGTGATCATGTTAGGCATGTGCTCAAGGTTAGCTTGGATGATACCAAACATGATCATTATCTGATTGGGACTTATGACTCTGAAAAGGATATCTTCACTCCGGATAGCGGATTTGAGAATAGTAAACCCATTCTAAGACACGACTATGGAAAATATTATGCCTCAAAAACCATCTTTGAAGATGGAAAGAACAGAAGGGTCTTGTTCGGTTGGGTTAACGAATCCTCAAGTGTGGCTGATGATATCAAGAAAGGATGGTCCGGAATCCATGTAAGTTGAACTCAGTTTCTTCATTTGTTATTATATTTTTAGACGAAATTCTATGGATTGGTTTATCGATCCAAATATTTGAATATATATTTGCAGACTATTCCAAGGACCATTTGGCTTCATAAATCGGGGAAACAGTTGGTGCAATGGCCGGTTGCTGAAATTGAAAGCTTGCGTGTGAACCCTGTCCACTGGCACTCCAAAGTGGTCAATGGTGGTGAAACTCTTCAAGTGACTGGTGTTACTGCGGCACAGGTACTTTTTACTACATGTTAGAACAATCTTTTCAGAGAAATATACATACTATTACTCTACATCTGCAACATGTTAAATCTTGCATTTATATTGGTGCAACACTATGCATATAATACGTAAACAAGGAGTTCTTTTTAAGTTAAAACATCTGCGTAGGGAATACTTTAATGATTATATGTATTCAATCTGAATATACTATTACTCAATATCAAACTCAGTATATATAATATACAGTAGTTACTGTAAAAGTAAATAAAATTATCATTCATATTGGTTTATGGTATATTCTATTGCATATAAGGCGATATTTTCGAAGTTTTCAAAGTTATTAATTATGGTAGCAGATTCTCGTGAAAACTTTTCAATCATTAATTACACTGGTGACTGGCAGAATAAAGGCAAAATTATATTCATAATATAGATAGATGAAGAGATAACATTATCCTGTGTATGAAAGTGGGTGTTCTAAGTGGTTATTTGCGGCAGGCTGACGTTGAAATTGCATTTGAAGTAAATGGGTTTGGAAAGGCCGAAGTATTGGACCATTGGGAAGATCCTCAAATTCTGTGTGATCGAAAGGGTGCAAACGTAAAAGGTGGTTTGGGACCCTTTGGTTTGTTAGTTTTTGCTTCTCGTGGCTTGCAAGAGTACACAGCAGTGTTGTTTAGAATATTTAGATACCAAAATAAAAATTTGGTTCTCATGTGCAGCGACCAAAGCAGGTTTGTCCTTCTCCTATGTCCCTTTCCCTGTGCAACTTTTTTTCTCTTTTATCAAACTTTGTTACTAGTCAAACTTGAGATATACTCCAAAACCTCTCTCTCTCTCTCTCTCTCTCTCTCTCTCTCTTATTTATGCAAATTTAATACTTTGACAGGTCTTCTTTGAATAACGATAACGACAAGACAACCTACGGAACTTTTGTGGACGTGGACCCTCTTCGCGAGAAGCTCTCTCTAAGAACTTTGGTAAGTTGATGACGTAATTCATGGAACTATACACACAAACTTTATTACGAAAATCATGTTTGTGGATTAGATTTTCTTCAATCAGAGCAAATGATTCATTTGAAACAGTAAACTAAGTAAGATTTATTTTTTGCAATCATAGATTGATCACTCGGTGGTAGAAAGTTTTGAAGGCGAAGGAAGAGCGTGCATCACAGCAAGAGTGTATCCGACGATAGCAATCAACGACAAGGCACGGTTATATGCTTTCAACAATGGAACTGCCTCTGTCAAGATCACAAAGTTGAGTGCTTGGAGCATGAAGAAAGCAAAAATCAACTGAACCAAATAGAAGTGTTTATAACAGTTCTATATTCCATTGAAAAGTCAATTCATTTGTACGAGGAACTAAAAAGTGTGTTTTAAAACAAGCACACATGACCCTGTAGGAAATTCAGAATCATAGTTTGTCATTTTATCAGTGTTTGCGATTTCATTACTGTACTATAACAAATTTTGACAAGAATAATGTAAACACGTTCTAGATGTCTATTAAGTACTTTTTTTTAATCTTTTATTTAAATGAATCACTGAAAGATTATTAGCAGTGTACTTATGATATGCTAACATTTTCCAAGGATCAAACTTCTTCATCTCACTAACAATTTAAAATTACAGAACTACAATTTTTAGTAAAAGAAAAAAAATTGAAAATAGAAAAAATGTGGGAGAGAAAATTATGCACAAACCCTTTTGTAATACAATTATTTATAATAACAAAAATTTTAAAAATATTTAAGAATATATGAAATCAAATCTAAATGACTAAGTTAAACTGAATATTTTCTTAATTATGCCAATTAAAAAAATATTTTCAATAACTAATAAAAATAGATTTTAATAATAAAAGTATTCTTTTTTGAAACACTGAAAAAATCACTTCAGTTATTCAAGTATTATATCTGTATTTGTGTCTAAAAATTTCATAAGCTAATTATTTCAAATAAAAAAGACAATTTCCTTAACTAGGAAAAGGTGTGAGAGAAGAAACTTATCAATAAAATGTAGATAAATAGGTTTTAGTTTGGTTGATTTCTTCGTTATTTTTTGTGTGCGGGATGGTTTAAAAAAAAAAGATAAATCAACTAAAAATCACTTCGCATTATAGTTTAATGAGAAATATTAAAGAGTAAGTAATTTTATTTCAGTTTTTTTCTTAAAAATGGAGATACTAAGTAAAGTCCATGTCATTTCTTTACAAGAAATTTGTTATTATAAAAATTTATTATGAAATATTCATTTTTTGTGTGTATTTTGAAAGTAAAAAAGTCATAAAATATATTATTTTCATTTTTGACTATTTTTTCTAAATAATTTAGTTAATAATACTATTTATTAATATTTAGAATAAAATAAAAAAGAGAAGAAGATAATTAATACTACAGAAAAAATATTAGAAGTGAGAAGTAGAATAAGACTGATTATGATTATTGAGTTTACTTAGATGTTCTCAGAAGGCAATCATAGGAAAACCCAAGCAGCGAAAATGACCGAAATAACCCCCACATATCTACACTATTTATACACAGCAAAACACCACTGGCACTTGCACTAAGGAAGTGCCACAATCTGCAGTTTACACCAACAAAACACTGTTACCAAGAACAGTAATATAGTTGAAGAATGAAGTCAGAATGTCCCTAAACTATGTCCCTTTTCATACCATCACTTCTTCATCTTCATATATTTCACAAAAAGCTGATTGTCTGTAAACTCCCCCGTGAACCATGACACAGCATAAGGAATGAGTTCGTCCCGAATTACACACCTGCACTTCCACACATCAACAAAAATCATTCTCAATAACACAAAAATGGTAACAAACATTCCATAAATGTCAAAAATTGTAGTTTTACTGACATGAATTCGAAATGCGGTGTACTATAAACAACTTTACACTAAAAAAAAAGATGCAAAATCACAGAACAATCATTCAAAAAGGTCTTTTCCATCAAAACGAATGGATACATCCTCACTTAGATCAAAAGTAGAATAAGAAATATCAGTGACTTACCCAATGTCGTAATCCTTCCGGATCAATTCAATCTATCCAAGAAAGCATCAAAAGCAATGGTCAATAAACATCATTTGGTAACTTTCCATTAGATAAATAGATAGTTAAAATCAGAGACGTACAGGTAAATCATCTTCATCAACATCTTCATCATCATCATCATCATGGTCAAGGGGAGGACTGAAAAAGTTGAAGAAACTTTTCTTTGTGTTTGTGAGGGGCTTATCATCGTTGGATCTTTTCCTTGCCATCATCTTCGGAAGAACTTTTCTTGTCAGGCACTTTCCTGGAAGCCAGTTAATCTTCGTCCTACAATGTTTAAATATTAAAAACATATCTGCAGAAAATGAAAACATAGCTATAAACACTTGCAAATTGACAAATATTTCTTACCCTCTGGCTTTTATTAACACGGGTCCATCCCTGTCAATCATATATCTTTTTTCTAGCGTAGAGGGTTCGAAATAAGGATTACAAGGAAAGGTAAACTCCAGCATGAAGCCACCAGAATCGCAAAGTCTAAACGACTTTATATCTTCGAGATATTGGAGGGCCCCCTCGTCATCTTCAGTGATCTGAAAAAAAGGGAAAAGAAAAGTACATAATTATCCTACAATCTTTTCAACAAATGGAAACTGTAGAATATATATGAACATAAATTCCCTTACCAATTCAGCCAGTATATCTTTACGCTTCATAGCAGTTAGCCAGAAGTTAGGTATTCCAAACACTTTGTCCATGGCTTTTTCTGGTTCATCTTCATCTGTAAGTTCTTCCTCTTTGATGCCCATGAGAACCTCAGACCTCTGTAATGAACAAAAACATATCAAACACAAAAAGATAATATGTTACCATTGTAAGGGTGAGTGATCATTATTACATCAAATCCATTGAAAGTACAAATCCTCCTCTTTCAGCACAAAATCTCATAAATCAGTAAGATATCTTACAAATAATGAGCAACATACATACTTGTCTGTAAATTCGCTCAAATAGCTTCTCGTATTTATCCTCCAACCGTGATAGCTCCTCAAATAACTCATCCTGCACCCCATCAAATTCTTCCTGCATTTGGAACAAAATCAGAATTCAGAACTTCACTTCTGTCTAACATAAAATGAAATTTCTAATATGAAGAGGAATGGGAGTAGACTTTCTCTTACAAATAAATATTGACTAGTGCTACGGAGTTTTGAAATTGAATATAACCAAAGAGGTATATTATCTAAAACTAAAACGACTGGTGCAATTCTATGACATTAATTCTCTGAGAGTTGAGGATATTCTTTAACCAAATACTTGCTACATCTCAGCACTCTCCTCTGCTTGTTCAAGACAAAGGCACAACACATTGAACAATTAAGTGTCTCCCATTTCTTTCTGTGGTTCGAGTACATAGACACTTCCACCATTTCAATTCTTGACATCACAACAACTGAATAGATGACAACAACATCAAACCTGAACTTCCATGAGATATTCCACACGATTCCTAACTCTTGGTGATAATTGGTCCAGGATGTCCGCATTCTCCTCAACTGAAAGCTGGGAATTGGCCTGTACAAAAAGTGTCAACTGGGTTATAGCTAAATCCCTGAATTATTTCTTGTAACTTCTTCAATTCAACATATTTAAACAGTTATAAACTGGTCATGTGTTAGGCAAAGTTTTCATGTATAGACAAAACTTGCTAGTATAAAGTTAAAGATTCTTATTGAGAAATGGTCATATTAACACAAAAATTAGCACACAAAAAGAAAAGAAGGAAAACATATTGAAAGATCAGGATATTATAACATGCTGTGATTATGGCTTTGAATTTTTTGTATTTTTTTTACATTTGAAACATTTTAAGCCTCCCTGATTTGAAAAAGGGTAGCTATTTTAGTAAAGTAATGGAGTTTCTTTTCGATCGTCAAAAAAAAGCAATTGTAGACAAAGTTTCTTTTATCATTAAAAGAAAATTATTTGAGAGAAATAGTTATGTAAAAAGATAGCTTCTTTCTTTCTTTCTTCTTGCTGAACTACGAAATAAGAACAACACAAAAAAGCTAAAGTTGATAAAGGTTTATGTATTATCATACAGATCAAGAAAAAGGATGAGAGAAGACAAAAGATTTTAAGAAACATTAGTTAAAACCTTGACGTGGGTAAATTTTAAAAAGCATTGCACATTTCACACAGTATTATAGATATAAGAATACATCATCCAAAGTCCATAGTACAATTTCCTGTAGGTATTGAATCCCGCAAGAATACATTTATGCTTGCATGGTAAAACTTACTTTCATTGTATCAGTACTGTCGGGAGTAACAACTGCACAGAAATTCAAAAGTTCATAAATTTACGTTCCAACAACAGAAAAACGAGAGCAGAATAATCAGACAGTTATAAGTGAGAGAAAGAAGAGGGTGGAAAGAGTTTCAAGATACCGTCGGAGTCAGGAGAAACATTGTCGGAGCTATCTGACATGGTGAAGGAATGAGTGTTAGGGAAGACTGCAAAGAAAGAAGAAAGAACGAACCAAAACAATGAATATTTTCTAAAATCTCTATATATATAGCCTTTTCATTTGTTTGCAAGTGGTTAAGCAGTTGGAAAGAAAAGTGTCTTTTGGCTCTTGCAATGAGTTCAAAGAACGTGCTATGGAAGTTGGCAGTCAAATGATTTAGATTTTGGTTTAAGTTCGAAGATTCAGTTACAAAACAGTTAAACTAGTTGGTAGTTGAAAGTTGGTAGTAACGGCTAATATTTTTTTTATACCAATTCATTGAATTATAAAACCTCAATAATCCTATTCGTTAAAACAGCTTACAAACATATCGTGATAAAAATAACATGTTTTTTTATAATAAATGTTTTATTTTTAAAATAAAATTTTAATATAAATTTAAACAATATTTATAGTTTAAAATAACTTCATATTATAATATAAATTATTCATAGATCTATATACAAGTTGGATCTTGATTCAATTTGAATAAAAGTCTCTATTTTTGTCCAGAGAGTATAAAATCATCCTCTCTTTAGATAATTTTGGTTGGGATAACACATTTCACAAATATACATATAAGATTTTAAGTAACTATAGATTTTTTTTAGTCCGTTTATCAGAAGAATGTGATTTTTCTTTCTTTCATGCAAATGCATTAAAAAATTCATTTTTAAAATAATTATATGAACTCTTGTTAAGAATAATCTTAAAATACTCTATGTTTCATTTCAATTATCCTTTTAATTCTCATAATATCAACCACGTGGTCTTCAAAATGAAGAAAGAAAAAAATAATATTGAAGTATTCCATTAATTATGTTAAGAAGGTGGTGTTTATTTCTTCCTTCCCTCGTCTTCTCTCCACGCTCACTAAATGGAGGACATGAAACCTGAGAATGAAGAAACTAATTCTTTTATAAACAATATTAAGAAAATAAGATAAGTCAAATAACATTAAAAATCAGGTTTTTTTTATTATTATTACAATTACAATATGAAGGAAGTAAGGAACTAAATATTTGCATTGATTGAAGACACATTTTGCAGTGCAATCAAAGATCATTAAACTAAGGTACATGAAGTTTGAAGTGCATGTTATACAGGGTTCTTATATTCTTTCAACTTTATGTCTTGCACCATTTTGTGAAACCTACTTTTATACACAGATAACAAAAACTACTATATATATATATATATATATATATATATATATATATATATATATATATATATATATATATACTACCACACATATTACTTGGCCAGTATATTTTAATCTCAGTGAGAAGTTGGAGTGCTATGTGTTAAGAGAGAAGTTTATTGAGACAATTTTAAGCAAAAAATTTAGATCATTGGCAAGGCTCACAGTGGAAGTCTATACTTGATTCAATTTTCCTAACATACTACACTGTTAAACTTCAACATGTTTGTAAGAAAGTCACTTGGTCTCTGAGTGCTGAAATTTGGATTTTAATGCTTCAATGACAGCTGAAAAGTCCTGATCACTAAGGCCATGGGATTTTGCAACTTTATATAACTCATTAGCAGCCGCTGCAATAGGAGTGGGTTGGGAAACAGACTCTGCTAACCCCAGGGCTAGTCTTAGATCCTGTCACCATTAATTTTGTATTAGACAGCAAAAATATAAGTCATCAAGTCTGAAAGTTATGAAACAGGATTGTCAACATTCACACACCTTCTGCTGATGCTTTAGTGGGAATGCAGTTGGGTAATGTGACTGTATCATGGATGGACCTTTGATTGAGTACATTGGAGCACTAATGGCACCCTGTGAAACTACCTGCAAAATTGCCATTTCATAGAGGCTCAACAGTTTTATAAGTAATTCCTTATAAACGGTAGAGAGGGTCAACGTACATATATTTCTACAATGATAAGATATTGTTTGTTCTGATACTAATTATAATTATAAGAGATTTTTAGAATGGTACCAATAGCCGTGAGGACTTGACCTATAGTAGACAATATCTTATCATTGTGGAGACCTATGTATATTGACCCTCCTACATAAACAATAATGAAGATAATCTGAACATCAAAGGAAGACAGATTCTGGCCAAATAGTTCTGCTGGGATTAGGAATAAAGTGAATGTAAACACGAACAACCTAGTAGAAAAAAATCATGTAGTCATCAACAAAAGTCTTACTTTGTCTTGAGAAAAAGAAAAGTTATGTAGTAACCTATTTAGAACAGTCTCCCCCAATAGGAAAACCAGCAAAATACTCTGTTGACCATATCATGTGGGTTATATTTCATGGACATAGAAATGGCCAAATACCTGCACTAGTACATCTGGATCAAGGCCAACTTTCTCGCCGAGGAGTAAGCCTTCAGAAAAGGATGCCATCATGCTATAGATCATTGGAAAATGTAGATAGAAATAGCGTCACTTAATCATTAGTGCAAAAGGATGAGTAACAGAAAAATCACCAAATAAATTGTAAAAGACCTGCCCATGATCATATTGACAACGAGTTTCATTGCAGCTCCATTTCCAACATTGCCAAGATAAAATTTAGACTGCATAGAAGTGTAAAACATACATGAATTTGTTTTGCCAGGAAGATTATAGAATTTTATTTAAATTAAAAATTAGATATGTATACTTTTCCCATGATGTCCAAGAGAGAAGCAACTGTATCATAAAGATTTTTGTCCCCTGAAACATATTATATACATTGCCTCAGATTCTGTAAGTGCTCAATACTCTGTTGAGAATAGAATCTGAATGCATTCACAATTGTATGCAGTGTTAATTATGCAAATGAGAGCTATAAAGGGAAAAAAAATCTTTAGAATGTGACCTGTCTATAAATTTATAATTTTTAAATATCTGCAGCTACCTTGTATTGCAATAGGTGTTACAACTTACATGTCACATATCAGCCCGAAATTTCTTCTTATGAAAAAATAAATATCTATTTTCCAACAATTTTCCCATGCCAAATTGAATTAATTCATTAGTAGTTGAATAGTAATATTCACCTGCTGTAAGAAATATCAATTGCCCATCTTCTGCTGGCTTTTTTGAACCTGAAACTGGAGCCTGTGGGTACAAACAAATGGCATTGTAGGTGTTACAATACAACTTACAAAATCTTTTATCTAACTATTCAACTAAAGCAAGCAAGGCATTCAAACATATCTCAATTACATAGCACCCTGAATGTGCCATAAAGAATAGGTACCGATTAAACGCTATAAAAAAACTGCACCTCCAAAAATAATGCTCCAGTGGATTTTATGTGCCCACTAATCAATTTAGAAGTGTCCCCATCAACAGTTGAAACATCCACGTATCTGAATGAAAATAGATAAGGCATTAACCACAATACTAAGATCTATCTCTCATTTTGTCATTTTAAATAAGTAAACAACTAAGCAGGCATATGGTGAACCAAGATATGCAATGTCTTTGTAACTATGGAATATGGTTAGTCTATAATCAAACCAGATATAGAAATTTTCAATGAAAAGATTAAGGAATGAAGGGGGTCAAAGAGGGGGGAACAGTTTGTATGTAGTGCAGAAAAGAGTCAATATTGATTTCAAATGCCATTATCTGTCAAATGGAAGCAATATACAATAAACAAAATTAAAATTGAGTTTAATTATATCACCCTTTCCCTGAACCCATTCCATTCACAGCTCCATGCTTCCCACAAGCAACATCCAACTGATGTGAAACAGAGTTAACCAGCTTAGACACTAAAATCTAATCTTTAAAAAACTACAGCAAATTATACGCACTGCACTTTGAGGATCAGCAAGCATGGCAAATGTGACATCGCAAGATGCTGCTACTTCCTCAGGAGAGGGTTTATATCTGCAGAAAACAAACACACAAGCTTTCAAACACACATCGAATTTGTAAATTTAGTTCTTCTCTTTGAGTCTTTTCAAAAAGGCAAGTGTCATCCACAGACCACAGAAACACAAGTACGTCATTACAATCCTGCATCTGAGTATAAAAGAACTCACTTTGCTCCAAGGCTGATTAAAGGGTCACACTTGCTCTTGGTCCTATTCCAAATAGTGACATCAATCCTACAAAAAGAAGAAATGCCAATAATTAAAAGTGCAAAAAACAAACAAGGATGGATGAAGGGTGAAGAACAAATCAGAAATACAAAGATATATAGCATGAGAACTGCATTGGGAAAGTAACATACCCAGCTTTAAGGAGATTATGGGCCATTGGGGAGCCCATGATTCCGATGCCCAAAAAACCAACCCGCGACGGTGGCTCCGTTACTGAAAGAGTATGAGTAGGGACACTAGAAATTGAAAGGGAAAACGATGATAATAAAACACTTACTAGCTTGAGCTCGTGGCTTCATGATCATCATGGATGTAAGGTTCAAGTGACGGGGAATAGAAGAACAAAACGTGGAACACATCAGCACAGACTGCACTTTATCCCACACCACACCCGACACTTGTGCTCACTCTCAACACTACCACTATAGATAAGAGGGAGGCCAAGTTATTGTTCCTTTTTCCCTTTTACCCCTTCTCTTCTCCTCGCTCTTTTACATGGTTTTTCAAAATAACTTTTTTGAAATAATTTCATCCTTTAATAAATGCATGATTTTGGTCGGAAAAAAATTATTATTTTGAGGAAAATTACAAGAAAAGATTAATACTTTGTTGAAAAATAAACGAATATCAACCAATTTATATTTCAACATGACTAAAACTTGTAATTATAAGATAAAAGATTACTAATTTCATCCTTACACATTACAATTTAATTTTGATAAATATATCTCCATTTGATTTGTTGAAAAATGATTAATTGAGACAAAGGAAATGGAGGGTATACATGGAATTTCGAATTGTAGCTGTTTTATGTTTGATTTTGTATGGTTAACTGAAAGCATAAAGAAAAGGAGGGATTTTTGTGGGCTGAAGAAATTCTAAGCATGGAAGTGGAAGTGGAAGTGGAGGGTGAAGATGATTCCAAATTGGCACTGGAAAATGATGAGGAAACTGTGTTTGGACGAGGTTGTGGATTCAGCACTCACGACCGCACAGTTTCTCGTCGCCACGTGTGTTTCAAACTCCATCATTCAGACTCCGAGGTTGCTGATGCTAATGCTAGGGTTTCGTTCGAAGTGATGGGGAAGAACCCCTTTTGGGTGTACGACGGAGAAACGCTTCGGTTCTTCAGAAAGTTCGAGAAGGGTCACTTGCAACCCGGAGACCGTTTCTGTTTCTCTCCCAACGCACCTCTCTGGTACTCCTTCACTCTCAGCAACAAGCAACCTCTTCCTCAGCTTAACCTTGAAGAAATTAACATTTCGGAAATCGATCCCGTTAAAGGTATCACTGCCTTTCCTTGTTCTTAACATCCTCTTTCAATTTTGTTGATTTCGGGCTCCGTTTCCCATGTGAATTTGGTTGTTGCTTGTGCTGAAATGTTTATACTTTTTTTTCGGTGGAAGGTTGTGTAATGTCCTGTGTCACTCCTAAGCATTCTTCTGAATACAACGAGTCTTGTTGGTAGAAATTTGATAAAGAAAACATCTTTTTTAATGAATCTCTAATTTTCACTAAATTTTAACCACGTTAGAAAAAAGGGGTACTAGAGAGAGTGGTTTTCATGACTAGGATGTTTTTTTTTTTTTTTGTAGACTTTTTCAGTAACAATCATCTAAGTTAAACCTACCATTTTTTTTTATTGAAAACTAAGCTTCTATTATGTTGTGATTTTGAAAATGCAGAGTTTGGTTTTCTTGTGATGGGGCACGAGTTTGACAACTATCCTAAGGGGATGATTCGGAACGCGAAGGATTGGGAGTGGTTCCTTGAGGAACCTAGAAAGGATAGCGAAGATGAGGAAGATGATAGTGAGAAGAAGAGGAAGAGAGTGAGGGGGAAACGAAAACTGGGTAAGGTAAACGAAGATGATGAGTGGACTGGTGAAAGTGAAGATGATAAGGGCGTTGTTGTCAGTATGCGGAAGAAGAAGCTGCCCAGGTACTCCACTAGGTCAAAAGATGATAAAGGAGGTAACAAAGATACCAAAGCTAGTAAAAAATCTAAAGGAAAGAAAACAGCTACTGATGAAGAAGATGAAGAAGAAGAAGAAGATGGAGATGAAGATGATGATGATGAGACACTGAGTGGATTCATTGTTGCTGATGAAGATGATGATGATAAGGAGGAGGAAGATGAAGATGAAGAAGAGGAAGAATTTAAAGATGATGATGATGATGATGAATTAGATGATTAAAGCCAAGGTTAGCATTATATCATATTCATTTTCAAATTTAGTTTATAAGCTAAAGTTATTTTATAAATATAAAATTATGTATATATTTTTTTAATTTCTTCTTTTTAAGCATAAAACTTATATATTTTCTGGCAAATGGTGCATAGCACATCACCCTTCTAATTGAAACGTATGGTCTGCCAAAAAGACATAAACAAGTTAAGTTGGAACTTGTTAAACAGGTATCCGGGTAAGAAAAAAAACAATAATTTATGAATTTGGACTTCAAGAATCACAATTTATGTTCAAGGGCTTTTGTTATTAATTGAGATGAAGTTTCTTATCTTTTATGTGTGTGTATCAGTCTCAATGAAACAAATCCACACCAAAACATGAAGCTGTGTTATGATACCCATCATTGTGCCATGCTTGATCTGTTCCATCAAATAGCACCTGATCCACCCCACTGATCTATGAAGGACTGCAATTGGAGCCTTGTAGAAGCCACTGATTGTGGCCAAATTCAACACCAACTCTGTCCTGAAGATAATATATGGTGCCATGTATGTACTTCTTGCCATGTTAGGTCCAGCCAAGAGCAAGCAGGACTGAACCAGATTCATGTAATGGACACAACTTGAGCTGATGAAGAGGATTGACCCCTGAATGAACCCACCTTAATGCAACAGAGAAGGAATCCTAAAAGAAATTGCCAGACCCCAAACCCCATCAAAATTCAAAGATTATGTAAATTCTGTTATTTGATCTTTTGCACGAGTAATTCTTTTTCTGTTATTGAGTCATTTTCTTTAATCAGAAAAGGAATTACACGTGCAAAAGAATTCCATCTTCTTCATTTGTGTCCATGACAATGATGCAGTTCCAGAAGTACATATCCATAAGCTGTAAGAAGGATTAAGAACATTTGGATCACAGGTTTAGTTTGGAACAAACATTTTCTCTTCAGCAGTGGGGTTTTTATTTTATTTTATTTCTGTTTTTTGTTCAGTATATTGAAATTATAGTGATGAAGGTAAAAACACAATTACTTAACCTGTGTGAAGTTACTTCAATCTGTAATGAGAAGTTGAAGAAAAGTGCATTCTTTGAGTTTAGTGTACTGTAGAATTGTACCTGTTTTCTTATTTAAGGGAAGAGTAATGATTATTTTGACACATCTAAATTTTTTAATTCATTTAATACTAATTTTATTTATTTTTTACTTTTTTTAAATAATATAAAAATTTATATTTTTATGTGACAACTCGGAAGTTATCCAATAACTTATTTTTAATTGTTTTTACAGTAATGATATTTTTAGTGGGTTTTTAATTTAATGGTAGACTCATATAAACACATTTATATTAAAATTAAAGAACTTTAAAATATATATAATTGTGTTAAAAATTAATTAAGCGCCTTCTTTAATAAACAATTAAATGCATCCAAATTACAAATAACTGTTATCACAGGTACATATTTCTTACTATTTGTCTTTATCCTATTAATAGGGTAAAGAAAAACTATATACAGTGAATTTTATTATAAAAAAGATAATTAAAAAATTAATTGATAAAATAATCTTACTAATAAAGATACATATTTCTCATTAATTTCTGTAATGTTGTAATTATATATAAAAACACTTATAATTTTCTATCAAAATAAAAGGTAAATATAATAAAGCATATATAAAAATATTTTTATCAATTATTATGATTATAAATAAAAACACGTTCAAATATTTATTATGAGTATTTTTTTTATAAGATGATGTAAAGTAAAAAATTGGTTAACAAAAATAAAGATTCAAAGAGGGAAAAAAAGTGAAAAATAAAAAGAAAATATGTAGATCCATAGTTGTATACTACATTTGTTTATTATGTTGCATAAGAAAACACTTGTCTTACATGCAGTTATTTGATCAGACAACATTTCCTAAAAAGATAAAAAGAAAAATGTTAAAGTCTTATTTGTTTGGAAATTTAAATAAATTGACCCAAATTTGAAGTGGCAGAAATAAAATTTTTGTTTATATAATTGTGCACCTTTTTAGTTACAGAGGGCTTTTTAGTGTGGAATTTTGTGTCAGGTGTAGTGGGTAAGGGAAAGCTAGAGGTTTCTGAACATTTCAACTTCTAGGGTTTTTCACTCTGCTTTTCTTCATTTTTCAACAATTTGCGTTTTGCCATAGCATGTGCGATTATTTATCTTCTGAAATTGCACTCTTTTGGGTGTAGTAGTAGGGTTAGAGAGCTGAAATTTTCAATGGAGTATTTTCCTTCTCAACATGGCTTGCAATTCGAATCTGAACCTGGCGCCTACCATGGTGATGCGAATGATGAGCTCGCAAAACCCTCCCCCAATCCTCGTGATTCGTCTTCAGGGTTAGTTACTTCTGTAGTGGGTGGTGGTACATGGGTTTTGTGGAGAAAGGGGTTTTGCAGCGTTAGGTTTTTTCTTGCATGTTCTTGGCGCCGCAACTTCTCCCAATTGCACTTCTTTCGTGGGTATTTTGACGATTTGGTTTTTCTTGTGTGCTAGGAAACTTTTCGTTGGGGGCATTTCGTGGGAGACTTCTCAAGGTATTCTCACTTCTTCTCCATAAATTAAATTTAATATTTTCCTGTTGGAGTAGAAAATTTATAGGAAGGGATTTTTGTTTTGTCGTCCATGAATGCCTGTTCTTAAATTATTGAATGAAAAGAACCGGAGGAGCAGTTCTGATCTACTACTTTTTTTCTCACTCGTTCGTTCAATTCCTGCTCCATGCATGGATGTTTTATTGCCTAGTTTTCGTTCTTTGAAACTACAGGCTTCGAAAACTACCGTGCTCACACTTTTTGGGTCCTATCTATGTCCTGAATTACATTTCCGTCTTGTGCAAAAACCGTCTGGGCCAGCCGCCAGCCGCTGGTCCAGTGGGCTGGTGGGGACCCATGGCTGGACCAAGAAAAATACTTCACAAACTCAAACACAACTAACAAATTGTTTTATGAGACTTATGGTTAAATTGTTTGTCTATTCCTAGTTTAAAATTACTGCGCGGAGAACACTATCTATTATGTATAAGATATATTCTGAAGTTATTTTTTATTGCCTCTGAATCTTACTTTTTGGTACACATTATGATTCTTGATTAAAAAAAAAATTACCTTGACAATTAAAACATACACATACACGAGTCACAGTCTGGTTATCGGTTGAAAAATGCTACTCCCTCAATCCCTGAAAATGGCACAGCTTCGAGGGAATTGAGTTTTCGACAGGGCTTTCTGTTGTGCAGCTATAGTGCCAGAAGTTGTCACAACAATGGCCGAATTTACTGCTTCGGTGGCTGCAATTGAAAAATGCTCTGCTTTGCAAATCTTTTAGCTGCCTAAGACAGTAAGGCGCCACACACCGCTTGACTGCTATAGCGGACCTAAAGAGTGCTATCGGTACTAGTTCAATGATTAGAAAAGGCCATTTGTGTCCATACACTGTTTGTAGCCTGTTTGGTAGTTTTCAGCCCTTCTCAGTTTTTCTTGAACATTAATTTCTAGTGCTGATTGTTCTATGGTGATTTTTTTTTGCGACTTTTGAAGAGAGTCTGAAGTACCGATTAGGAGTACTTAGTTGAACCTGAATATGGCCCTGGTATTATTTATCTTGTTCATTGAGTATATTTTATAGATTGTTATCTGATGCGAAGTGTTATTAAGCATTTCGATTAAAATGTGGATCAGAATTTTTTTGTAGAGTTTTTCCCCTCATCCTTGATTTATGCCATGCATGCAACTCAAGCGCAGTTTGTTTGATACAAAAGACTATGTTATTATGTTAATTCATTCACTTTCTGTTTACTTATTATTTACGTGTCCTTATCGGACTGAAGAAAACTGTTCGAAGATAGGGGAAGGTGGAACCTATATTCCTTTATGTATATATTATCTCATTCTAGCATGTGTTTCTTTTTGTTTGTCAGAATCATTTTTTAATTACTTCAGCAAATATGGAGAAGTAACAGATTCGGTTATAATGACAAATAAACTTTCTGGAAGGCCACGCGGCTTTGGCTTTGTAACATTTGCCGATTCAGCTGTAGCAGATGAAGTTTTGGCCCAGGAACATACCATTGATGGCAGAGTGGTAACTTGTTTCGAACATTTTGGCTCAAACATTGTAGCAGTGCACATTCTTGCTCCTGATGACAAATTCAATTTTGTTTGATCAGGTTGAAGTGAAGAGGACAGTCCCTAGGGAGGACATGGAAGGAATTGGAGTACTAAAAACAAAGAAGATATTTGTAGGGGGAATACCCCAACTTTTCACTGACGGTATAGTGAACCAGATGCCCTTACTGTTCTAGGTTATATTGGAATTTGTGTGTTCTGTCTTCTGACTACTGGATTGTGTGTACGTTGTAGATGAGTTGAGGGGATACTTTTCACCTTATGGCGATGTTGTTGAGTGCCAAATCATGTTAGACCACAATACTGGGCGATCTAGAGGCTTTGGATTTGTAACTTTTGACAACGAAGATTCAGTTGAAAAGGTATTTTCAGCGGGAAAAATACATGAAATTGGAGGCAAGCAGGTTAGTGAAACTGTTGAAGTTAGAATAGGATATTCATATTGTGCTGCACATAACCTGATATTTCTTTTCTTTTGGATAACCTTTTCTGACTGTAAATATAGGTTGAAATTAAGAGAGCTGAGCCCAAAAGATCTGGAGTTGATCACATCAGTACCTCACGAAAGTCATATGGTGGTTTTAGCAATGGAATGGATGGATATGGTGGGAATAGCTCTAGAAATCGTAATCATGGAAAAAGAGGTGGACAGTATGCAGATTCTGGAATGAACGGAGCATATGGCTACTTTGAGGGAAGCTTTGGCGGAAGTGCTGCCACTGTTTATGGTGGTTATTGTGGATATGGTTATGGCTTTGGATATGGTGGACCGATGTATTGCTATGGCGGCTATGGACTGAATTCTTATGGTAATCCTGGGGTTTATGGTGGCGGCACTATTTCCCATGGAGATGGTAATGCATATGGAAGAAACGGTAGTTTCAACCGCAGCAGTGGCTATGATGGTGGGAAAGGGGCTGAGAAGGACGATGGTCCTACAACTGGAAGGTACCATCCTTACTGGAAATGAATTTTGCTATTCAGAGTCTGCAGACTGTACAATGCTCCAAAAGGTATGGGTGCGACAGCAATAGCACCCTCCAGGTTTGATGCAGATATAATTCATTCAGATGAGAAGTTGGGAAACAAAAGGTATATATGTTATTGTATCTAATGGATTTTGCAAAACTTTCTTGGAGTTTCTTTGAAAAGGACTAGGCTGATTTGTAGAAGCGTCATATATGAAAGGTCCCTAGATGCTGGTAAAAATTAACTACCAGAAGCCAAAATCACACACAAACACTTAGATTTCTCGCTACAAATATGTTAAGAATCAGGTTTATTCAAAATCATCTCGGTGGAAATGGGTATACTAGCTGAACATCGTTGTTTCTAACTAGGTTTAAGGGAATTTGTTTGATATGACATAATTTAGGAGTAAACTTTTTTTTTTGTACATGTTTGAAATACTTTTTGAACTTTTTCTTTATTCTGGTTGAAATATTTGCACTTTTTTACATCCACAACCAGTTCTTTACTTATCTCTTGTAACATTTGTATACATATTTTACTCTTCGGTCCTTTAGTACTTCACGATTTATGGATGTCACAAATGAAGTGTTAAATTATATTATATTAAATAATAAACGAACGCAGTGATATATAGTGATAAGATAGGAGCTAGACAAAAACAAATGAATGTATGCATTTAATGAGATTCACAATTTCTCTATAAGTACTTTTCAATTCTTATGCACCTTGGGTGGGTTCGCGACTTTGCTCCACGACGCCGTTTTGCTAAGCTTTTTTAGCTTGTGTTCTTTACCTCTTCTACCGACATTTAATTATATTTAGCATCTGAGTGGAAGCTAAAGATTTAGGGATTTTACCTGACAATCAATAATTAAAAAGTGGCATGATTTATGTTATCAGCGTATTTAATTAAATTCTTATATTTAAGTACAAAAATTGTCAAAAAGTGAAAATATCAAGTGAATCATAGTCCTAAGATTGATAATGTTAATAAGCCACTTTTTTTTATTTTTCCACTTATCTAGCATCCAATGCGTTCTAAAAGAAAAGACATGAGTGAATTGTTTCATCACAAACCAAAAAATAAAAAATATTGTAGTGAAAAGATTTATAACTTTTATTACGAAATAGATAATTTGATGTGAAAATTTTATTAGTTTTATAATGTATACTTTTATGGTTGAATGGTTATTTAGGATAAATGAAACCTGTTCAGTGTTTTCAAAGTAACAACAGAAATAAAGAAATAAAAAAAAAATCAGTGTTGAGTTTGATAACTGTCTAGATAGTAAAAACTCTAGAATGAATATGAAAGAAACTCCAGCGCATGCCAAAATCATTTTAGAAGGGTTCTCGTCAAATGTTCTCTGGCTGTAGTCCAGGCTTGACTTAGTGTCTGCAATATCAGAAATTTACAATCATCAGATTTAAGATCAAAGCAATAGGCTGATCTTAACCTAAAATTTGTCCATCAAAATTGATTTTTCAGTTTTCACAACAGAATCAACTTTAAGGAAAAAGTGTTACGTAATAGCCTTCTAAAGTAAGTTTAGTATGAGGACTAAATGAAGCAACCTCCGCTCTACATGGCAAGTGATATGACTCTAATGTAAAAGCAGTATGTGCAAGAAACAAAACAGAAAGAGTGTTGCATTACCTGCTCAGTCAGGGGGGAATCGCCATCCATGCTATGCGAGGTCACTTTTTCAGCAATAAGCGGTCCATTTGTTTCTAGTATCATCCTTCAAGGAGGGAAACCTTTACAAAATAAATAAAAATAGTTGCAATTTCAAAAAAGAAATGTGACTAATAACATATGCATACCCTCCATCCACAATCTCATCGAGGCATAAAAGAATCAGATCCAAGTTTTCAAGCGCCTCTCTTTTGTCAACATTGTTCCTGTAAATGGCACAAGAAAAAATAGAAGAGAAGACAGAAGCATGATGAGTAAAATGCATCTGTATATAAAATCTAGATAAAAAAAAAAAATCCAATCCAAAATACCTTAAGAGAAGCGTGACTGCATCAAAGAAACCTTGAAGAACTGAAGCTAAAATGATCTCATTTTCATGATCGCCCCCAGTGACAAAGAAATGGAGATCTTGTACAAATTTGTAAATAATGACATTGTTGTCGAGCAATGTGATCTCAGCTAAAGATAATGTGAAACAATATACATACCCCCGTTACCAAAAAAACAGGATAAACACGAGTAAAGACTTCCACTTGGTGGTAAATGACAATATAAAATAATGATAAAAAGAAATCTCTTTAAAAACCGATACTTTATATATCTCAACTTTCAGTGACCAATTGTTCAGTCCAACATTCTGACAAAGTTCGTTCTTTATTCAATGATAACAACAAATACCAGTACACATAGTTTGGTCTATAGAAAATACTGATGCATGTTGATATGTCCAAAAAGGAAAAGAGGAAAAATCAAGCCTAGAGACGATGAAAATGTTTCCGTTATATCTTGGAATTAATTTGCAGACTTGACACACGGGTATAGAAATGGAGGACATCATCAGATGACTTATAAGCTAAAGGACGAAATAAGACATGCTGGCTACTTAGAATGTTTCATAAACACTTACTATAAAAATGTTGGGTTCTGGGTGGTAAAAGATATAGAAAAGAAGCCGAAAGCTCTTAATTGATTACTGAACCCCAAGATTACTACTTATAACCTCACCATGCTTAAGAAATCACTTTTGAAACCGAAAGTAAGAAAGACTAACTATGATCCAAAAATTACATAAACAACAACAGACTTTAAAAGACCTATCTGCGTAACATTATAGCCTGCAATACCTACGATATGCCAGTATCCTAGCATCGCATTTAAAATCATGACTTGGTTTTGTGATGAGTGTTTGTTAAACTCTGACGCTTACCTTCTGTTCGAGCATTTGTCTTAACTGTCTTACTGAACACAAACTTCTCAAAAGCAATCTTTGAGCTGTTAGTTGGCCAGTCCTCTGAAAAATATCTGACCGCCACACGCTTTCCCTCTGAATCAAGAAGAAGAATATTCTTTATCAACGGACATGAGGCCTACAGATAAAATGTACCAACAATTCGTGAAAGGAGAGTTAACACTATTATATAATACGTGCAGCCTATACTTTACACAAATCAGATTTCATCATTTTTTTATCACGTCTTTCTATTTTCAATTTGACAATCGTTCTCGTTCATTGTCCGATACTAGTTCTCAATATCCGTATAATAAAAAACATGTCAAGTGGAATGAATGGAAGAATGCTGGTTACCATGATTTATTTACAGAGTACTCACTATCCCGGAGAATCCAATTAAGCCTTGCAGTATTCAATTGTGACTAAAAAAGAGAAAAACTAATCTCATTCTTATTTAATCCATTCTGTCAGTACTGTTTCCACTATTGCAGATACAGATTCATCAATTGATGCTATGTTGGTAAAGTTTACGAGATGATAGCACTGAATAAAATGAATCTGAAACTGAAACAAGCACAAAACCTCGAATCCGCATATATATCCTTTTCAATTTCTAAATCTCTTTCGGATTCATATAACTAAAGGAAAACGACAAAAACAAAATATCGAACATTGGTTCAACCTTCACAAATCAATAACAATAAATAATGTGAAATAGTTGATACTGTTAAGTATCAGTAATTTTCTGGAATTGCATTGTGATTAGGAATAGTTTGAAATGAAAAACAGAGAAACTTGCCTGGGAAGCCATTTCGGAGAAACAGAGTCGGTTACAAAATGCGGGACTGTGTGTGTATATATATAATTGAGATTTGGTTTGAGATAGAAACTCCCTAAATAAAAATATTGGTAATATTATAATTTATGATAATTAATAAAGTTGATATAGTGTTTATATTAAATTTAAATTACTGTACAAACAAAGGCCGAAAACTTAAAAAAAAAAATGTCACGCACAAATTGATTTATTTTTTAGACTAACAATTAAGTTTATTAAATAAAAAGGAAACTAAATAAAGTTAAAAGACAACAACAGTGATAATATAACTAATTACCATATTTTTGAACCTGAAAGTTAACCCACTTCAAATACTTGTTTGAGTATTTATTACAGAAATGGATGTATCAATTTCCTCATAAATACTTTTAAAACAAAACAAAAAATTAATAAAGTTTTTAATTTCAATTTTTTTTCTTATTTTTTAGACGCAATTCTTAGAAAAATCTATCAGACATTCCTGAAAGTATTTTTTTTAAGAATATTTGATAAAAAAGTTATACATTATAATTAAGATGTGCTGTTTATAATGGTGGCTCCAAGCCTAAGGAAGATTGGGCTACATTAAACAATAAATATGAAGGTGAGAGAGAAGTAGGAGATGATGGATTATATGAACTAATATATTCATATTGAATGGGTATGAACAGGAAAAACATATATTATATTCATCAGGGGCTGTAGAGGGAAGGACCACACTTGCATTTCCAACTCTCTGGCTCATAATTTGAGTACTGCAAACCCAAATGACTGTTTCTGCTGCTGGTACTGGGAACTTGAATAGCTTCACATGGAGTGCAGCCATAACACTTGTGCTCACAACTTGGTGGAATTGATCCTATTTTCCTCACTCCTATGTTGTATGTTTTTTCCATAGAATCCGACATAACTTTCTTGTCCATTAGACCCTTTAACAAAGGAAAACAAACACATTAGTACTAGGAAGTCTGAAACCATAATGATCTCAACTGATGTTTATATGCAAAACAGTATTCTTTTGCAGAAATTGAAAAGCTTATAAGCATATGCCACTGTCACACAAATTTGAGACAACTACTTAATCATTTCTCATACCAGAAACTAGCATCCACCTATAAAACTCTAAAATGGGAGAAGGGTGACAAACCTTTTCTGACTCTATAGTATTCTGTGGTGAAGACATTGGTCCTGGTGCCTCTTGGGGGCCTGATGGAGCATAGACAACAACATAGAACAAAAAGAATGAAAAAGTTAGTTGTCAAAGAGCAATGTTCACATTTGAAAAGATCAAGCTAAATTATATATGTTTGAAAATACATGGAAAGGAAATGGACTGAGAAAAGTTGAATATCATGAAGATGATTATAACTGGCACATGATGTTAACGTGTCAAACATAAAAACAGTGTGTAGTTTAAGTAATAACCTGGATTGGACATGGTATCAGAAGGAGGAAAGGATCTTGTGGCTACAACTGCAGATTCCCAACTAGTTATTTGTAGAGCTAACAGAAGAAAACAACATAATGTTACTTTCATTTTTTCTATTTTCAAAACAGCAAATGATGAATGTGATGATGATGATGTGAATCTTGCTTCTCCCTTCACAACAAGAGGCAAGGAATGATTATTGATTTGGTGTGAATTGTGAAATATAAGAAGAGGAGAAAGGGTAGCTAACAATTGCAATTCCCAAAAAGATCAGAATAAACTCCAAAGTTTTATCAGATGAGTCTTGCAGAGGTCTGAGAGATTTTGCTTGAGAAGCAAGTGATTTTGCTTCACTAGCACAAGTTTCACCTTCTTTTGACACCTCACTAGGTGTTCTTAGAGTAGTCTGTTTTCCACTCCCTTTCACCCTTAAGCCAAACCAAAGCCTAAGCTTATCTTTTTTACAATCAATCTAAAAGTATTGCACAATATATGGTGATCTACTAGTGCAGAATGACAGCACCCATTTTGGGTCTGAAAACACCTGCAACACCCTCATAATTTTTCTGCTATTTCATATTAAAATAAGGATTTTGATATCTAGACTGCAGAGCCATTGTCTTTTAGTGATGCTTTAATTTCATTGCCATATATGGAAGAAAGAAATCAATGGCAGGGTGACAGTTATTATGCATATAAAGCTGGAGCAGCAGAAAAAAAAAATACAAAAATAAACATCAGCCTCTGCAGCAGCAAATATAATACTTCACTGTAGTAGTAGTATTTATTTACTTAGTTAAATGGATATATTAATATATTATTACTCTTGTTAGAGTCAACTTTGCAGGAGTTAGTTGTTGGGAAAGAGACAAATCTCTTCATCAATATCCAAAATTTGGACCATTTCTTTAGAAGAAGACATTAAATTTGGGTGTCCTTCATTTTCTGCTGCATATTTTTCCACATAACAGGTTGTAGTTTGAATGTTTTTGGTTATGAATGTCTTTTGGTTTTGAATCTGAAAAAGGGAACATTTGCAAAGTCTAGAATTTATTCAGATTCAATTTAGCAGTATTAAAAATAAGTGGATGAATTTGGGTTTAAAATATTTATATTTTAGATTGTTTAACTAACACTATAAATGCTTATTTTCTATAACTAAAATATATATAAATATTTTTTAATATATTATCATTGGTCCTTGATTATTCAATAATTATATTTCAAAATTTTGTATTTAATAATTTTTAAACCACATCTTATTAATGTTGACCCAAACTAAACTATCTCAAAAACAATAGCAAAAACATAAGACAAAAAAGAATAACAAACACATAACAGATACAATGTAAGTTTGGGATTTTATTTTTGAAAATGAAATAATATTTATATAGTTTTTTATTTCTCAATTTCCGTAACATATTTTATAATATTTATATTAAATCGAAGTGTTATGTGTTTTATTCAATCATTAATGAGATAAAGACTTCCTAAATAATATAGTTTTTCTTTCCCTTTTATTAGTTACTTAATAGAATATAATTTTCTTAATTATTTTTACCAAATCCATTTTGAAATCAATATTAAGTATAATCAAAATGCTTACATTTTATAATTTAAATAATATTTTAAAAGATCGTCATTAATATTTTTAAATTAAAAATTTTAATTACTTGTTATTCTTATATTTTAATCTCAAATCTAATTAAACACCAATCATTAATAACATGGATGAAACCTTTAAATAAAAATATGAACAATTGAGTTTAATAAAAAAGAGCATTGATCTTTTAGTATAATAAATACAATCTTACTTATTTACTACATATGAAAGTAAACATTAACTATATATCTTACCTTATTAACTTGGAGATGTTCTAGTTATAAAGGTTAATGACATAAATCTCTCATTTATAAATCATGCCAAAGGACAACTTTGGTTGAAATGCAGGGAAACTCCAAGTGTATTTATGTTCTCTATATATAAATGTATGGTGCTAGTGAATATATAGGTCTAATATCTTTAGAAGAAAAAAAATTGTTGCTTTGTAATTGTTTAAAAAAAATTAATTTTAAAACTATATGATACAATATAATCTATTATAATATTATATGATTTAGTCACTAAGAAAAATAAACATATTCCCATAAGGATTATGTGATTTTTTTTTTTTACAAATTAATCATTTTTTTTCTTCTTGAATTTCTTTATCTGGTCTCAAAATAATTTGACCATTTTTTTATGGAGATAAGTTTAATACATGTACTCCAACATTATATATTATGTTTAAAATATTACTAAAATGACTACAGCTTTCATTTTACAAAATAGTTTTAAAATTATGTATATTCTCATAATTGAATGTAATATTAATTTTTAATATGTTATTATATTAATTATTTTATCTTTTTTTGATATAAAAGAATAGTGAATGAAATTACTTATTTAAAAAGAAAAATAATAATGTTTTCAGTATCATTTTGTTTATTTGCAAAACTTAAAGATAAATAAACTCTCCATCTCCCATTCCATCAATCTCATATACTGAACCATTGGTCTCATAGTGCCAAATCAGAGACTTCCACTTGGCAAAACATGAAAGCTTTCAAAATTATATTATTGATGGAATATCTTTTATAATAATTTTTAAAATCATGGTAGTTTTCTCATCTCTTCATCCTCATGATTTTTTAGCATATCTGAATGCAACACAGCTAATCCATTTTTGAAAACTTGTGACATCAATTGTGACCACACACACAACCTATGATTTGTACATTGCGTGTCGTTGTTAATCACAGATATTCCATTACGCAGAAGGTCATTGATGTCACTGTGACCACTTTTAAGAAGCAAGAGCCATTTTTGTTTCATCTCCAATGCATCAGTCGCTGCAACTAATGACCAGTTGTAAAATGCAAAAGCCATTTGGTCAACTTCTCCTTCTCTTAAACCTCAATCAACAACATGAAATAGATGGAACAATTTAATAACCTTAATTACATCAAATTAAAAATTGAAACATTCTGTTTATGCACTATAAATGTAACTACCTGGGAATACCATCAGCCACAGCCAGAGTGTTCCATTTGGTGACATTCATAGAAACAGTTATCAGTGTATCCTCTGTGCTGTCACTGTACTTCTCATCACCATAAACATAATTCAGGTACCTTTTACCTTCTTCTATCTTAGTTTTTATCTTCGAAATCCAAAAGTAAGTTTAAGTTTCATATTAAAAAAAATATAAGAAAGTAAAAATTTATATAAAGATGAAAGACTTGTTGATTTATTATTTTAAAATTTTAAATAAAGAATATTGTGAATTTTTTATATAGTTGGTCTCATATCTCACTAATACTGTGTGTTCTAAACAAACTTCCTCTTTCCCAAAACCAAAAGTTTATGCTATGTTACAGACTTTCATTTTAGCAATCAGATTTTCTCATTTTCTCAATCTTATCCTTCCAATCACATTCTGGTTTCACCGTCTGAACTTTTTTTTCTCTACTTCATAAGGGCTATTCTTTTTATGTGGATCTTAATTATATTTATTTAGTTTATTTCAATTTTATTATCAGTGATATATTTATGGGATGGAGCAAAAATGCGAAACATTAAAATAATAATATTATTATAATATTTGTATAAAAAAATTTAATATCTTTTTATATGGATTGATAACGGATCAATAAAACTGTTTCATAATTCTTATGAATATGAATTAATTCAATCCGCTATTTTGTAGGTCAAATATGGAGTGGGTTAGTCATATTAACATAGCTAATTTAATTTTTTTTACTTGTATTTAATATTGATAATTGTTAAACAATGATTTAATTTTATATTTTCTTGTTCAGAAAAAGTTTAATTTTGATATTTTTTATGTATATTTTAATTTTATATTTATTTAATTTATTTCAATCTTATTATTAATTATATAGTTATGAAATGTAACAAAATATGAAATATTAAAACAATAATATTTGTATAAAGAAAAAATTAATATTTTCTTTGTACAAATTGGTGACGGATAAAAAAAATTAACACATACTTCTTATGTTGTAAGTCAAACATGGAGTGGAGTAACCCATACTCACATTCCTAATTTAGTTATCTTAAATTTATTAAACATGAATAATTGTCTGTGTAATTTTTTTTCCTGCTTATTAAGTCATAATAGATTATCTATTCTTAATTCTTAATTTATACAAGGATTTTGCTGTTGTGGAAAGAAGAAAAAAATAATTTTTTTCTAAACAAAACTCCCATGTATTAGTAATGGTATTAACCAAAAGAAAATCCTTAGAACTTGTAATAATGGATTATTGAAGAATAACATTTGACATTTTCTTCTGGCATTTTATCTATATCTAAATATTTATTTATTAAAAGCATGCACAAATGATTTTAATTTGACCCGTTCTTGTTTTTGAAATATAATGCCAAAATTTATAGCTTTCCACTCTCCGCGTGAAGCCAAACTTTTCCTTTTCACTTCTTCTGCTTCCAAAACGTACAAAACCACGTACCGTACGGTATACCATTTTTTTGTTACACATGTAAGACACCTACTATTCTTCACTATCATATACGTATCACTATACTGTTTGAATATTTGAATGAACCCATTCAAACACCTCGTGGGTTCAGCAAGTCGCAACATCCCTTTTTTTTTTTTTTCTATTTTTTATTTACTATTCAAAATAACTGAATTTTATGGAACCAAAGTCACATAATGTTTCCTCTTAATTTTCTATTCAAACAGAACCAGTTTATTGGCAACCGATTTTTCAATTGTCCACATTTTTCTATGACATACTTTGAGAAATTGTATCTGCCTAATGCCTATTCCAAACTTGTGCAGTATATAAGACTCTGGGAAACGCCATTTCAAAGGCTACACTCTGCTGTATACATGAAACTATAAACAACCTCAATTTTTAATACCAGGTCAGTCGTTTCTCCTCCTTCTATTTAAACTCTCTTAATATTAGTTGCTTTCTGTATATGATTTTGCTGTGTATTTATAGCTATCCCATGCATATGTATATTTAGTTTTGAAATGTTGTTCATTACGTATCCTCCACTAGAACATGAATCATGTAGTTCATTACGCTGAAATTGTGAATTTTTTTCAATTTTGAACATTGGTTTGATTGGCATTAATGATTTTTTGGAGACTGATTTACTCCTTGATCTTTACTGTGAATTGTTGTTGTTTTTTTTTTTTCTGAGAAGTGTATGCTCATCATTTAATAGCGGTTGTTGTTCCTGATTGCAACTTTCACTTATATGTATCTTGAACAAGTTGTTGCATTAAGTGTGTCAGTGCTGATAATTAACATGAATACTGGAAAATGTAAAGCAGTGTTGCAGATTTTTGTATAGGAATGGGAATATTTGCGGTAAATAAGGAAGGAGAAGTCACAGTGAGCTTCAAGAACGACATAAATTTGAATGATTTCTTTAAGCCTGGTCAGATAGCGGATGCAACTGCTGAAAAATCTACAAGTTTGAAGAGAAGGAAGGTTGGAAATCTGAAGCTCCAAACTGCATTCTCGTTCAAATATATGCTTTCACTAGAGCCCTATTCTCAGCTTGAATTAGCAGCAATTAAGCTTCAGAAAGTCTACAAGAGTTACAGGATCAGAAGAATTCTGGCTGATTGTGCAGTTGTTTGCGAGGAGCTGTGGTTTGCTCAATATCCAACTCTATTATTGTCTTCTCATTTTGTGCTTATATTTGCATTTAGTGCTAGAAAGTACTACTTCTTGCCAATTAATTAGGAGTCAAAATTTTCCATTAATTTGTTTCTCTTAAAAATTTGAAAAAACTGTGTGGTTTTAGCCTCTTCTAAATTGAAGAATACTTTTAGTTAAAAATAGTACATTTAAGCATTTTTGAAGCTTATATTAGCCTACAAATTCAATTATTAGTGCTCAGTGAACTTTAAAAACTACTTTTTTTTTCTCTGTTCCAGGTGGAAGGATTCGGTGATTACTGCTTGCAGGTGTTCTACATCCCATTTTGACCCTGATAAATCAGAAACAGCTATTTCAAAATGGGCAAGGGCTAGGATGATGGCTGCTAAGGTATTTTTTAATATTAGAAGCCATAAACTTTAATCAACTTTGACTAAGGAATATCCTTTTTATGTACTTTGCTTCAATATTTGGGCCCATATTAGTCTTCTTTGAACCATTTACATTTCCCAAAAGATGATGTACTTAATATAATTTGACTAGGACCATAGAGACGTATTCAAAGTTTACCATCTCCTTTCTAAAAAAATTTCCTTTAGGATCTTGTTGAATGACAACCACTATACTTTTTTCTTTCTCTGTTGTTAGGTGGGAAAAGGTTTGTCTAAAGATGATAAGGCACAGAAATTCGCACTAAGACACTGGCTTGAAGCTGTAAGCTCATCCGTCTACATCTTGACTAACAAATAAATTCATTTTTCTAAATATAAACAAATTTTCTTTTGTTTGGTCATTTATTCTCTTAGAATCCAAAGAAGCCAATTAATCAAGGCTATGATTTCCATATATTTTTCAGATTGATCCCCGTCATCGTTATGGTCACAATCTTCATTTCTACTATGAAGTCTGGTTTCGTAGCCAGAGCTATCAGCCTTTTTTCTACTGGTAAATTTTTAATGGTGCAATGCTAAAATGTCTTGGTCTGAAAAAAATTTAATCCCTATGTTCTAATTTCTTAATTGCATCTTGGTGAATGAAGGTTGGATGTTGGGGATGGCAAAAAAGAAGAGCTAAAAGCATGTCCTAGAAGGGACTTGCAGGACCAGTGCATAAAGTACCTAGGACCTGTAAGTTGTTTCACTAAATAGCATATACAATTTCACGTATGATAATACTTGTACTAATTCTATAATGCAACAATGGCATCTTATTACGTGACATTGATACTGGTGAATTGTTGAATTCACCTATGATGACTTGATATTAAAACTTTCAACGTTGTTCCTTGAATTTTGCAGAAAGAAAGGGAAGCATATGAAGTGATTGTAGAGGGAGGAAGGCTTGTTTATAAAGAGAGCAAGAACCTTGTACACACTACCGAGGAATCCAAGTGGATTTTTGTTCTTAGCTTATCTAGAGTTTTGTATGTTGGACGGAAGAATAAAGGCCATTTTCAACACTCTAGTTTTCTGGCTGGTGGTGCAACCATTGCATCTGGAAGATTGGTTGCTCAGCATGGAGTTCTTCAAGTATGCTGCAATCTGTTTTATACGTATACCCCTTTTTCACAAATGCAAGATTCCAAAGAAGGAAACTGAAGAATGGTTCTTATTTAAACAATGTGATAACTAAAAATTTTAATCTTACAGTTATATATGAATGTCAAAATCAGAAGTTTAAATTGATCTTACACTTTTTACAATAATGTTAGTTCTAAATTGATCTGCATTTTAAATCTTACGCAGGCTATATGGCCATACAGTGGTCACTACCGTCCAACAGAGAAAAATTTCATGGAATTCATTAGCTTCTTGGAGGAACACAGTGTGGATATGACAAATGTAAAGGTGAAACACTATAAAAACATCTTCCCCTATAGCTTTGTCAAATTGGCATTCAATAGAAGCATGAATTTGGTGAAAATTTGTTGAAACATTTTGCAATTTCATGGTTGTCTGCTGCAGAAAGATGCAGTGGACGAAGATGTTCCACCTTCTCAACCTGCCAATGATGAGGAGCTGGCCTTTGAATACATGGATGGCAATGTGGATGTCACTGCTAATAAAAATGGTAAAGAAAAAGTGGAAAAAGGTTCAGTACATGAGAACAAGCCAATGTCAAGCAAATGGAGTACTGGAGTAGGTCCTCGGATTGGTTGTGTGAGAGAATATCCAACAAAATTCCAAGTTCAAGCACTTGAACAGCTCAATCTTTCACCTAGAGACAACCAGGGAACATTTGCAGACAAAGCACCAATTCCTTCTCCCAGACCAAGAACCAAACATCTGTCACCTAAGCTTGTGAACATGGGACTTCCTAGCCCTATGCTACAAGGACATTGAAGTGCATGCTGGACACTGCTTTAGTTTTAGCATTTAAATTTGGACAATTGGTACATATTACAGTATTATAAAGGTCACAAAGGAGCTAACCCAACAACTTTTTTCTTTTGTTTTCATTTGGGTTTTCATTGGCCAGTTCATAGAGTGAGTAAGTTTCTGTGGAATTATTTTTTTCTCCTGCCCCTTAAATATACTTGGCAGTTTATCCATTGGTAGTAAGGGGTTAGGTTAATAGTTCATTCTTGTGTATGTCAAATCACATTTGCAAATACAACTATTTTTTATTAGCTTCTCTTGCCTGTCTTCTGATGTAGATTCGGTCATTGTTAGAGAATTAGCTTCATTCTGTTTTATATCTTCTTTCTTCTTTTTGTTGTTCTGTTATAGTATGTTTGTTAGGAGTATTGCTTGGATCGTTGTATATATTCAACATACTCATCTATGTAATGGTGGATTATTCTTTTCAATAATCTGCACTGCTTCTAACATTTGGCACGATCTTCTTCAACTATTTTCTCATGGTTACAAGTTTTGTATTGATGATATGAAAGAAGAACTTTAAAATTGCAAGCAAGGTGACTCCACAATATCACAATACTATACTGGTCTCAAAACTATTTTGAAAGAACTTTCTCTACATCTTAAAAAAAAAAGAGATTGTGTCTTAATGATGATTTTTCTCAAGCTTTGTTCTCAAGTCACCCATTATAGTTTTGATTTATTTTTTGGTTACTATTTTTATTAATATATGTTTTAGAACGTACTCAAAAATATTAAAAGATAACCAAAATACTCTTAAAAGTTAAAAGTTGGTTGTGAGCTGGTATAAGTGATTTCAAAAAAAAAAGTTCTTACTTTTTTTTTAATTTAACTTGATCGATTTATTGGTAACACTATTTACTATTTTGATTATTTTAACAATATGGTGAGTGTTATTATAATTTGGGAGGATTTTTTCCCCTCGTATCATTAAATATTTGACTTGACGATTATAAAAGGCGATTGTTGTTTGATATAGTTTCTCAAATTATTTGGTGCCAATTAAAAAAAATAAAAAAGAAGTAAGAATAATAAATATTTAATGAATAATTTCTTTTCAAGATTCTTAACACTTTTTATAAACATTGTAATAGGTCTCGAGTTCATGATTTTTTTTTAAAGAAGAAATTTACCTTGTAAATTGTTGATTATCACAAAAGTAAAAGTTCTAAAAATGCTATTTTTATACTTTGAACATTTTATCTTCTTTTACACACAAATAGTTCTAGTGTCTTATTATAAGTAATTAAAAATTATTTTACGATAATCAACAATAAAAAATAATTTATTATACACGTATGCCATTAAAAATAACGAAACTAAATGGAACTTTCCTAGAATTGATTATTGAAGAAATCTATAAAAAAGAGTTTGGGCTTTGTTATATTGGGCCTTATTCTAATGGACTGTGTAGGGGTGAGGAGGCTATGTCAAGGGTCAAATCGGAGCGTGCGTGGGAAATGAAGAAAAAAGTGAGTTTTGATTTTTTTTAGTTTGAGGCTCTAGTTACCGTTATGATTTGATTTCATGATCTTTTTCTTCCACCAACACATTCAAATTTCAAAACTTTCTTCTCTCTCAACCTTGCCTTAATTAACCCAACAACGTACTCTCTCTTACACACAACTAAACCCCAAAATTCTCTCTTTCCTCAGCATAAACCAAATTTCTCTTACCCGTTCAGTTTCTTCGGCAAAAACCGTTACTTTTCTCCAATGGGTGCTTCGGGAAAGTGGTTCAAGTCACTCATTCCTTTTCGGAAGATCTCAACTTCAACAACTGATCAAGTAAGTGAAATAGTAACCTTCTATTTTTGGTGTTTTTGCTGTTGTTCACTATTTACAGAGTAAGTATGGGTAATGTAATGTAATGTGTAATCAGGAGAAGGGTAGTGAAAACAAGAGCAAGAAGAAATGGAAGCTATGGAGGGCTTCTTCAGAAGGGTCCACCGTGAAGAAAGTTGGTGAAGCTGCTGTACCTGATTCTTCCTTTACTTATGCGGTGGCTGTGATGGTTCCCAAAGATTTCAAGCTCATCAAGCAGGAGTGGGCTGCCATCCGTATTCAGGCTGTGTTTCGAGCCTTCTTGGTAACTTTCACCCTCATGGATGCATTAACTTACAATTTAATTTAAGCTTGTTAATTATGTTCTGAGTTCATGTTTTATAACATATCTTGAATTAGACCCATGTTTATGATAGATGTGACCCTGAAATTTGAATTTCCAATTCAGGATAAAGAAGAATTAAGATTTAGAATTTGGGAGTTCGAACCTCCGGAGCTTAGCATGATTTTGTGCACGATCCACCAATAGATCGAAATAAATAAGAAAAGGAATGCTTGTGTTTTTATGATTTCAAATAAGTTCAGAGCTAATCTAATCTCAACCCAAGTGAAAATGAATTTTCATATTCCTGGTCAGCTTTTTAAGTGTCTCTAATGAGTAGCAAATTATGAATGTGTCTATTCTGCTTGATTCATTCTGTTCTTACCTTTTTTATTTTATTTTTCATATTGACCTTAACTCTTTTGATACGTTTTGCAGGCTAGACGAGCTTTGAGGGCCCTGAGGGCAGTGGTAAGGCTGCAAGCTATTTTTCGAGGCCGGTTAGTCAGAAAGCAAGCAGCCGTCACTCTGAGGTGTATGCAGGCTCTTGTTAGAGTTCAGGCTCATGTGAGGGCAAGGAACGTGAGGAATTCTCCCGAAGGGAAAGCGGTGCAGAAATTACTTGATGAGTATCGCAACCTAGCTGATCCTTTTAAGCAAATTGAGGTTAATAATTTGCTTCAAGATTATGTAACATTCTAATCATGATTTTGAGTTAACATGTTAGGAGATGCTAACATGTATCATTTTTTGTGTTATTGTTATCAGCAAGGATGGTGTGACATTCCTGGAACCGTGGATCAAGTTAAAGCAAAGCTACGAATGAGGCAAGAAGGAGCTATCAAGAGGGATAGGGCAATGGCATACTCTCTGTCCACACAGGTAATGAAGTTGGCAAGATTTTCTTTGACATAAGCTTGTCTCTTTGGTAAGATTTTATTAGCTAAGAAAGAAATTCTTGTGGTTCGAATTTAAATTTTGCTTGCATGTAGCAGTCAAGACAGGTTGCCAGTCCAAATCCTAAAGCCAATAAGCTATTGACTCCTCTCAAGCAGCACAACCTAAGCAACAAGAGCTTAGGATGTAGCTTGTTAGAACGCTGGATGGAGGCCAAGCCTTGGGAGAGTCCAAACTACAGGAAGAGTGAAGACCTTGTTCCTGCTTTTCAATCAAGAAAGAATGGTGTGACATCCAGGATTTCAGCAGTTAAACCTTTAATGATAAGCCAATCCACTCCATCATCTTCGGCCATAAGCTCTGAATACATGTGTGATGATAGTCCTGTTTCAACTTCTTATACAGCTGGATCTCCATCTTTTCCGTCCACCAATACTGTTTTAATGGACGCAACAGAGGAAAGAGAGGTTCATCAACCAAGCTACATGAATTTGACAGAATCAACCAAGGCTAAACTGAAAACTTGCAGGAGTTCTTCCCAGAATTCAAAGAGTCTTGTGATGGAGGATTGTGTGTCTCACAGCACAACCACTGGTTTGATAAATGGAGATTTTAGAAGCAGTTCTAATTCTGACCCTTCAGTTAACATATGGAAGGATTCTTGTGTAACACCTCTGAGGGCAAGTTATCAAAAACGACAAATTGGGATATGAGCTTCTGTAACAGTGGCAACAGCTTGTTGTCCATTGCCACTTTGGCAACATGCGTGCAAGTGTAGATAACATAGGTGGTTTTGTTTTTGTGTGAAAAATGAAATAGCAGCAAACTAGTACACTATTTTAATCTGTATGGTGTTTACATACTAATATATGCACAAGTGACTTTTCTGTGTGAATTATATAACTCTAGTAGCTTAATATGAAGACGGTATTATTCACTTTTTGGAAACTATCTATGCATTATTTTTTTTTCCCCACAATTTAGTGAAGTTTTAGTGTTATGGCTTTATCTATATATAATGGATGGAACTACTCTTCAACAGATTTTTCAGTAACAGAAAATAATAATAATAATAGATGAATTTGAATGTTTTTGTTCCAAATAATAAGGACAATAATATTTTACAGCCTGTAACATTGTCAGTTGCAGGCTTGGTTGCTGGGCTTCAATTGGTGTTAATACCCATCTTAACATACTACATGTTTTCGTTGCTGGGCTTCAAATGGGAACCGTATTTTCGAAAAAGAATTAAACAGACAACTATAGAAAGAAAAAAAAAACTATTAACTAATTAAATTACTCTTAATATTTTTTTTTTCAAAATAAGCCAAATTAAACACGTTTGCTATCTCGCAATAATACTAAGCAGCTGGTCAGTGTGTCCCATTCTGCATTACTACAAATTAACATTTACTTAACAGTGTCATCGGTAGTCTGATAACAGTGACATCTGATCAATTATAAATGATATCTAATTAAGCATCATTAAACTTTTTAGAAGTAAAAAATATTAAATGTCACATAAAGATTAACCAAAAGTTAAAGTTATTATATTCTGTTCACATGAAATTTAATAAAGTGCTAGTATTTTTTTATAAATTGGAAAATGTGAATGTCACATAAAGATTCATTTGAGAGCTGGGACCATGTTGAAGGTGTAGTCATAAACTATCTAATAAATTTCCTATAAACCACTTAATCATTTCACTTTGCTATTTAATATCTCAACTGAATCTATCATAAATAGTTCTTTTATTAGTTGTGGACCAAAATAAAAATCATGTTTGTTTTTTCTGCACCAGTAACTCCACGGTCGACCCAAAACAGCAGAGCAGTAACTGTCAAAACGATGGGAAGGATGCAAAAAGCATCAATTCAAGATTAGAGCAGAGTATGTAAGCTTTATTTGACAAAGCTTATCTCCACTTAAGCAACAAGAATAGTATAATAGCTTGTTAAATCACGTGGTCCAATTCATAATATGTAATGATGAAACATGCAGTATGGTCCAGTTCCAGTCAATCATGCAAGGACCACAGTTATTACCGTCACAATTGAAGCATCTCTGCATAATTTAACTGCTAAAAAAGATTGGTAAAACAGACAAAGCAACACTAATGAAACATTTTGAGTGGCAAAGAGATCAAACAAATGGAATGGTTCAAAGGAGAATTCAGAGAGTATTAGTTTGACTTGTGTATATTGCATGGTGTACGTGCACAAGACGAGGAGGCTGTTATAGGCTTTCCACGTGAGAATATGCGCTAACAAAGGCAAGAAATCAGGATGCCACCAAAAGTTGTAAAAAAAATTTGAATGTCATTTGATGGGATTCTCAAGTGAGGGAAAGAAAAAGTGTGTGACGCTTTCTTCAATTTGGAGTAAATGTGCAAGCTTCCTTTCATGGGGGATTGCCATGAATAGAAGGAAGACGAAGTGGGGGCAGTGGGACCTTGTAGGAGGCCTATTTTCTTGGATATCCCTTTTTCTGTAGGGCATTTCTAGTCTTGTTTCCTTGCTTTATGAAGAATATAACCTCTGTTCTCTTTTTCTTTCTTTTTTTTCCCATTATTTGCACTGGCCATACTCATCAATACTAATGTGGCCCTTCAGCTGTAAGCATCACTTTCAATTATTGATTGACTCAGCAAAATTCAAATTCAAGCATCTTCTGTCTTCATTACATCACTAGTATTTTAATCACAGTTAGAGTTATGAGTTCAATATCAGTTTAGTTTTCTGATAATACAGATGCATGACAGTTTATGCAAGAATTTTAGTTTTTGTTATAGAGTTTATACATAGACAGTGTGGTGGTTATTTATTTACCATGGTGGCAAAAGAGATTTGAAGATAACTTTAGGTGAGGCCTATGCAACTTTTCTTTATTTAGATTCTCGTTGTATCTGAAGGGACAATGCATCTTGATTTCTTTCCTTGTATCAGGAAAATTCCCCACCCTCTCGAGAGGGGGAAAAGCAAGAAAAAGAGGAGGAAACCAGCATTTGACTGAAAATGACCCTTACCAAAACCAATCTGAAATCAATAGAGGACAAAAAATTACATGGCATTCTTTCATGTACTTGTTTTGATATCTCTGTGAATGAGGAAAAAAAACAAAAGACTCTGACAGCAAGAGTCCTTTGATGGCTCAACAAATAAAGCAAAGAGCCCAGTAGTATTAAATGTTGCATGTGCAGCAATTAATTAGGAATCTTGTTTTAACTAGCTGTTTCTTCCATCATAAGCTTGCCAAGCTCCTACTTTTTTCTCCCAGAAGCAACAAATTATAAGAACTCCGTGCTGTCTGTTTCACAGCAACAAAGAAACTTGTTCTTCGCTTTTCTTTTACTACAAATGGAACTCTTCAAAGGGCTACCCTCCACTTGTAATTAATATCACCCTAAACCCATAATTCATCGTCTTTTCTGTTCAAACTTCAAAAACACTGCTTTCTCCTCCTATTCCTGCATAACAATTTCTATCCACTTCTAACTAACACAAACAGAATTTATGGGAAAAACTGATACTATATGTAGACGACAAAACCCTGAGAAAGTATCTAGTTTTTTGGAATTTTAATTGGAATTTTAATGCAGTATCCAACATCTAAGACACAAAAACTGAAGAACAACTTAATTACGAAGTTTATATGCAGATCAGAATAACAAAACCTGGAAGGACATGGAATGGTCAAACAGAATGAGTATGCAACAATAATAGCCAAACAAACACATGAAAACAAGGTTGCCTTTAGTTTATGCTTCGTGTTTTTGCCACCCACATTACAATTTGAAACACCCATGTTCCTTTAACCAAGATCGTTCGAAAATAAGTATGTATTTATGTATGTATGCAACAGACAAGCTTGAAAATGAAAAAGAAAACCCAGAGGAGTAAATTAAATAATATGAATTATGAGAAGGTGCAGTTAATAATTTAGGGCATCCGATCCAGAAAAGATTAAGATGAGGCAATTATTTTTACATGGAATCCCCCAACAGGATGCAAAAAAAAAAAAACATACTTTTTTGGCAGATGCTTTTGGTGGCCATCGATCTAAATGAAATGAAATGCGTACACAAAGTGGCCGGCAATTATATTCTTCAACTTGTCCCCATTGCCTTCTTTCCAGTGCTACCATTTTCTGGGTACATTTTCTTACCATTCTTTCTTTATTCTTGTTTACATCAAAATCTATGTCAATTTTTAACTTGTTAAAGTAACTATCACACTTTTATACAAAAGATAATTGAATATTCTCTTCCTTTGATTCATCCTTTTTTCCTTTCCACCCTGAAAATAAATATGTTTTATCTTTGCTAGAAAAATTATAAAAATATATTTCATTTCCAAAATGGTCATGCTTCACATTTTTAGCTGTTTTTTTTTCATTAAATTGGATGACTGTTTAATGTATTTTCTTAGGAATAAAAGTTATCATCTATTTATCTTGTATTTTTGAATTTTTAAATTAAATATATGGCATGTCAAATTAGATATTTCCAATTGCAAAATAAAAAAGTATTAATTTTTTAAATATTTATTACAATAAACAAATTTTCTTTTATACAAAAAGCTTCTTATTTTTGTTGAAGTAACTTATTAGCATTTTATGACTGGTAAATAAGAAACATTAAGACGTATGTTTGCACACAAATATCTCATTTATAATAGTTTTTGATGATTAAAATTTATTTAAAATTGTAGATTATTAGTAAAATAATGTTTGATAAAATGTAAAATTAAAAAACTTTATGATTTTTTTTAATAACTTAGAAAGTGTGATGCTATAAATTACAAACTTCTATTTACTTAAAAAATTGGTAAAAAAAAGTTATGGAAATTGCTAAAGAGTTATCTCTAAATATGTTTGTTAATTAAAGATTTAAAACTAAAGAATATTGGGTAGAAAAGTAAAACGTTTTTCAGGAAGTGGTAAAGAATGCATTGGAATGCGAAGGGAGAAAAAGAGACAGACAAAATCTCATCATAGATCCAGTAAGAATAACATAATCAGTAACAATATAAATATAAATATAAATGATAATACAAAAGTTGAAAATATTAGGTTTATAGAATTTGAATGTAACATTAATTACTCAATCCTAATATCTATTGTGGTTTTTAAATTAAAATTATTACTCAGATGTATTTACAAATATTTAAAAGAGACGGAAAAATGTCAATAATAAAAATAATTTTAATGTACAGGACAAAATTACTATTGTGATTATCATTTTTATTATTATGACCATTTTAATTTTACTTTTTAAAATTATTTATTTTCATTATTCATGCCAGTTTAAGTCGAACTTCTTTTTATATGGTAAAATATTTGGTCATTGACTTATTACTAACTAAAATTAAAAATTTAATAAAACAATTTTATAAAACCCTCATTAAAATATATAGATATTCTTTAAAATAAATACTATATTTTTATCCTTTCAGTTTATATTTAATGAGTGTACTTTGAATATTTATAAGGAATTCAAAAATAAAAATATCATATAAAAGAAGAAATTTTGAAATTCTAGTCTAGTTAAAATGAACAATGACAGCAACACACGAGTAATTTCTAAACGAAAGTTTACTAAATTCTAATGAATTATATGTGTCATTATTTATTTACATGTACATACAATTTTGCTTTAATATGGTTGATTCATGCATTTTTTAAAAACTTTTCATAATTTCTCCAAAATTAAAAATAATAATAATAATAATAATGTAGTTCTTAAATTTTTACAATTTCATAATTGAATCCTCGAAGTAGTTTATGAAAGTTTTGAAATTGTTAGAAAAATAATCACAACTCTAAGAATTGAACTATAAAAGGTATTAAAGATTAAGGATTGAATTAAAAAATTTTAATTTAGAAAATTGATTAAAAAGTTAGTAATAATTTAAAAAGATAGTGATGCTTTAGATATAAAGTTGAAGTAAATTATAAAAATTGTTAAAAGTGTGTGTTATTTACTTAAATTATATATGAAGATGAATTGAAATATTTAAAGTATAGTTTGCTTTAAGAAAAAAATAAGTTTATGATAAGCTCAAATCCCCATAAGCACAAAGAGAAGAATATAACTGGACCCTTCTACATATAAAGAAAAAGTATTGGCTATGAATTCCCAATTCCACATTTCATTTCCTTTTCCATCATACTTTCTTTTTTTATATTTCCATCTGCTTTAAAATATCTATCATTTCTAAAAATTAAACATTAATTTACCTTCTAATACCATCATACTTTATTCATATTAATTTACTAACAAATTCACAATTATTTTTTTAAAAAATATGATGTATACAACAATGTATACTATTAATTTTTATTGTATCTCTCTCTTATTATTATTAAAACTATTATTATTCTTTTAACATTTACGTTTTTTTTTCTATTTTTATCCATTTTCATTATATTACTCCTTATATAAGTTTTTTAATTCTCTATTTTTTCAATAGGGAGGATTAATATTACATAAGATGTAATACTTACATCATATCCAAAATTTAGGTAGAGATTCTAAATCTTTAAAAAATGTTGAGTGTTTTATTTAAAAAATTACAATTATTTTGCATTAGGAAGTGAAATGTATTATTATTATTATTATTATTATTGTATCATAAAAATATTTTTTTATGTTATCCTTAACTTTATATATCTATTCTATTATTTACATGTCTATATATCCATACTCGATTATTTAATCATACATGACATAGAGCAACTTGAAATTTATTGTTTTTTTATTTGAATTGAGAAAATTTCTTTGTTTGATTAAAACAAAATTCAATTTTTTATTTTTAAATTTAAAAACGTTTTTCATCTCTTTTTTTTTCTTTTTTTTCGTCATAATAAATCACGTGCGCAGAAGGAAAGATTCAATTATCTGTAAGATGAATTTTCAATAAATATATATTTATATATAAAAATTTATTTCTAAAAAAAAGATAATACAATTAGCAGAAAATGAATTTTTTAATTATTAGAAATTTTAAACTTTTATGTTCTAAAAACGAAAGCTCATTGCGAGGGAATCTAGCTCTCTAATATACGATCATGGTTGTGGTCAACAAGCAAAAGGGTTGCGTTGTGATCAGAAAAAGCTATTCTTTGGACAAACTAATTAATTATATACACGCTTCATGGATCATTTATAATAATAATAAAAAAATCAATTAAAGTTGTTGACTTTTTGTACGATTTTTTTTTTTGATAAATATTTATAAAATCATAAAGTTTTATACTAATTATTAGTTATCCTAAAAAGTATTTTTAATTGATAAAAAAGAAAAAGAATTTATGAAGTTTGTTCTATTTATAGAAAATGTTGATTGAAAAGAAGGTTTAATTTATGTATTTTCTTCCCCTTTGAGATGGTAATTAATTGATATAGTTTGAAAGTTTCGTAAAACTAAACACTTGAATGAATCTTGTTGTTAAAGACATGAGCCTGGCAGCCATATCATAAATTTGGAAGGATTTGTACATTATAATGTCACTTTTCAATTAAACTTGGTTAGTCTCAATATGAATAAGAATGATTAATCATCATTACTTAAGCATTTATTCACCCAAGTAGTCAAGCATATGCCTTATATGGGTTTGAATGTGTACACCCATCTATCACTCAAGAAAACACCATTTCAAGTCTCTTCATAAATCAATTATATAATTAATATTTCATGCACAATTACAAAATCTCTTATTTTAATGTCTAAAATATTACTCACTAAACTTATTTTCACACTGAAAAAATATACTTTTAACACACAAATATTTTTTTTACATTTATTTCATATTATTCTTTTTTATTTAAAAAAAATACAATAATCATCTCACAATATAACCGATTTGTATACATTGAAATTATCAATGTAATATAAAACTCACAATTATTTTAATAAATTAACTTTTATTTGATAAAATTATTGTAAAAATACAATATTATTTATATGCTTTTAAGATTATTTATTTTTACAAGTTTTTACAACTTAATGTATATTTAGGTATGAGAATGGATTATTCGTCTTCTTTGTATTGATATGTGAAAAGTATTACTAAAAAACCTCTGATGTTTAAATCAATTAAAAACGTTTGATGCTCAAATCAGCATTATACAATAAATAAAAATAATAATAAATAATACTTAATTCATAAATAATGACTCTTTCATAATATTGTAATAGATGCTTACTTAAGTGGACTTAAGTTAAATCGGTTAAGTTTTAGAATGTTTTAATCTTTCATTAAGTTAAACATATTTTTTTTAATCCAATAATTTTATTTTAAGAAGTAATTCTATAATACGATGTCGGCATACATAAGTTAAAAATCATTGCAGGTTAATTGTGTGTGTGTGATTTAATTTCTTGAAGTATTTATATTTATCAGCTTTGATGGATTCATCATCACGATAGGACCACTTAATTTGTACTGTATATGGATGTAAATTCTGTATTATATATTTTTCAAATAATTAGCTTAATTACTTTATTATATATATTGCTTCAAAAGAAAAAACCTTACTCTATTTATAAAATTGGTTATAAGATTTTAAAATATTTCGGTGAAAAAGGAACACGTGATGATTAAGTAATCCAGCAAATAATTACTATCTTTGACCGCGTTTGGTGGCAATTTTGCAAAGTTCACAGACACTACTATTTCACTCCTTTGAGCAGATCCCCCAAACATTTTCCTAAGAAACATAACTGTTTCTAAATGAACATATTCCTTTGTTACATAAACTAATAACAATGTTAAAATGTCAAACACTTATATCCAACCTAACCTCGTAATGCATGGATGGATATACATTATTAAATTAATTGGCAAATACATGAAAACAAAAAGCCAAACACCAACGTTTATATAATAGTAGAAATTTTGACAGTTTGGTCTGATATATAGCATGTTCGTGAAATTACACATATACCTGCTTCTACTTTCTGGTTTTTGAACGTAAAAATCTCTTTTGATCATATGCTACACTTGTGGTGTGGCCCTTAATCATCTCTGTTGTTGATTAGATTCTTAAAATACATGGCGCTGAAAAACAAAAGCTTTACGAATTAGACTGAAATAATTATGCATAGCTATATATATATATATATATATATATATAATCTGTAAAATGTGTTGTGGAGGGCCAAGTTGCTGGAAGTGCATGCACAAACTTTTGCACAGAGATTAAACAATTGATTTCATCATAAATAGCATATCATAGAGGGCCTTGGCCACCTCTACCTTTAATTTCATGCTTTTCATTGAAAATCTTTCAGAACTTTATATACATGCATGCAGAATTAATATATATTGAACAATATAAAACTGACATATCTGATATGAAATAGTGACATGAGAAAAGAAAGTTATTACAAGCAAACGGTTATTATTTTTTTTTTCTCACACAATTACCAAAGTTATTTTTTACACTTTGTGGTTGTTGAAGTCCAATGATTGAAAAAGTGATACCTAAGAAGTGAATTCATTGAGCTTTCACCATTGCAATTATGCATAGTTACCGCTCTCAAAGGAACAAAAAGGGAAAACCAGAGAGGTAATTAACTAATGAAATTGGTAAGGCATCAATCTACAATATAAAGCAATTGAGATGCAAGTGTCACCAACCAACCCGGTTGAAAATAATTTCTTTATCTGCGTGTGTCCAACGTGAATCTGATAAAACTGTGGGCCCCACCACCCTGCATGTGTGCCACGTGTACTATCCAGCCCATCTCAGAGTGAGGTAACAAGGATCCATTATAAGGCCTACAATTGTTGCAGTGTAACACTGCACATTTTAGCCCTTTGCTACAAACCCTAACTGGGCCACTATGGTACAGCTTCTCTCATTAAATTCACCACCTCAGTGTACTCACACCTTCACCATATCATCCATTTTCTGTTCACTCTTCTCTCACCACCATTCCTTTCACATTTCCATATAACCTCTTCAAACCTAGGGCTAAACCTACTACCTACTACTTCCCTAATCTTTCATATATTATTCAAAATTCAAACATAGTACCAAAACTGATCTTTCTTTGCCCATTGCCTCTGTCTATCACTGCTTTTAATTCCAGTCTGAGGAATAACATAGCCACACTCACACAAAGAAAAAGGAAATTCAAGATATGGGGCACCACTCTTGCTGCAACAAGCAGAAGGTCAAAAGAGGACTATGGTCACCTGAAGAAGATGAAAAACTCATCAACTACATCACAACCTATGGCCACGGTTGCTGGAGTTCCGTCCCAAAACTTGCAGGTAATTTTATTCATTCAGTAAATTTATAAGTGTTCTATATGGTTAATAATATATTTTCTCCAAGTGCAGGCCTACAGAGGTGTGGAAAGAGCTGCAGATTGAGATGGATAAATTATCTAAGACCTGATTTGAAAAGGGGAAGCTTTTCTCCTCAAGAAGCAGCACTCATTATAGAACTTCATAGTATCCTTGGCAACAGGTTTTTTTTTTTTTTTTTAGTTTTTCTTGTTTTGCTTTAACTTCTCCTTAATAATGATTTCTCCGTTAATTGCTCTTTTTGATGATGATCAAAGGGAGCATTATTATATGAAAAAGTTTTGTTTGTTCACTTTTCTTAGCAAGAGGGCATTGTTTTGGACAGGTGGGCTCAGATAGCGAAGCACCTACCTGGAAGAACAGATAATGAGGTGAAGAACTTTTGGAATTCAAGCATAAAGAAGAAGCTGCTTTCTCATGATGTTGTTCCTTCTTTAGCCACATTTTCTGATATTCACGGTCTTGCCAATGGTTCCATGGAAAGTTTCTTCCCTTTAACTGACAACACTATCCTAAACTCCCATCATCACTTAGACCAGCTATACCTTCCCATCATCCCAACCCCAATCCTACAAGCCTTTGATCATCTCAACAATGATATCAAGATTGACATAAACAATTATCATAATAACAATAATAATAATCCCAATTTCCTACATTTTCAGAATCCAATGCCAGAAACAGTGCCACCATCATCCAACAACATTATTCCATCTTTGTTTGAATTAGATACATGGTCTTCGTTGGGGTGTGTACCCATTCATCTTAATCCAAATCAACAAAGTCAAACAATGATCACCAAAAGCGATACCACCCCACACTTAATTCTTGAGAAATTCATCAATCCAAGTACATGGCAGCACCAGGTAGTGGAACCGACCATTGATCTTGTTCCAAAAGTGTGTGAGAGCATCGAGGATTATGTCTGCAGCATCCCATTTTCTTCTTCTGCCAATTCACAACATCAACACGAGGATGCTGTCGCGTGTTACACACCGGGTATTTGTCCACAAGATCAAATTGCAGTACCCAATCAAGTGGAGTACATTGATGCCATCATCATGTCATCGTTGCCATCCTCAACAACATCATCTTCATCAGTATCACTCTATCAAGCAGACAAATAGCCACAGAAAAAAAAAAAAAAAAAAACCTTCCAGTTGCTGTCATCATCATAAGCATTAATTAATCAAAGCACTACTATATATAATAGGTTAATTTTATGTATATATAATTGAGTAGTGGGAGTGTTGTGATGAGCTGAATTAATTCCATGCATTTAATTTTCTTTTGAATTTTGGAATAAGAGGGTAAGTAGATCTCCTATTGGCAAACCTCTGAGCCATGCTAGTTCTGACTCTCTTCCATTAAACGATGTTTGCTGAGGTTCCATAAATATATGTAGGTTCTTTCACATGTTTGTCCACTAAAAGTACGTGTCCATGTATGATTTTTATTTCTCTTGTGAACTGCTGGATGTTGTATAACAATCATATACATTAAGTTGACTCATTGCCCTTTGTTTTCCTCTCTCTCTCTCTCTCTCTCTCTCTCTCTCTCTCTCTGTGACAACGTAACAAAGACAAAAACCGTACAAACACTATAGTCAACTTGTTGGCACTTGAGGCCAAAGTGCCCTTACATGTGACCTAGCTAGGTTAGGATGTTCTGGCTGCTATATGACATACCATGTTCTGATGTGATCGCTTAAACAAGAAACAACCAATATGAACTGATAAATATCAGAACAATACGAGCTAATTGTGATTGAAGAGAACAATTTCATAACTCCAGATCATATCGACATAGACTTCTTTTTGCATTCTTCCACAAGTTTTCTTTAACTTTAGCTATAGAAACAAACTCTATTATCAAAATTAAAGAACAAAAAAGAGTCCTTTTTGCTTTTGCATGGTGCCGTAGATATATTTAAGGGACCATCCTATCTTGAGTCTTGACATGTTCATTACCCGGAGAAACTTTGATCTTGCTTATACTTTGGTTAAAGTTTTAGAAAAAAGAATATAAAGAACAAAACGTCACTTCCAGTCCTTTGAATAACGAAAGAAGGGTGACGAGAAAAATAGAAGATTGATTAAGTGAACGTTTATATCTACATCTAGTATATACACAGAGAAAGAAGAATTTAATAAGGTAAAAATTAAACTCCCACTACATTAATAAATACGTGGTTGATGTCGAAATTAAGGTAAAATTAGTGATCAGGATTATTTGAAAAAGTCATTTACATGTAGCAAAATGATGGGAAAAAAAAACTTATTTAAAGATTAAGTAATCACGTTAATTAAAGGATATCATGATTCAATATCTTTCTAACTTTATCATGTATACATTATTAAGAACAGTACATCAGGAGATTATTACATCATGTCCCATATTCCATTATTAAATATTATACAAAAAAGAAAAACTTGTTTTTCCCATGTCGTATGAAATACATGTTTATTAAGTGATAAGATCTTTAATATATTACAGCTCATGATTGCATGTAAAGCAACATTAAGCTGAAATTGTTGTGGGTGTAAATTATGTATATGAATTTATTAGATTTCTCCAGGAACTGTACAATTTCTTCTTCCCCAACTCCAACTTTCCATTTATTTGCTTCATTTTGTTCTACTTCTTCTCATTTTCTCCATCTTTCGAACTGATTAGTGTGTAAATAACAAAGTTTTATACTTATCATTAGAATTCATGATAGATGACTTGGATTGATATATCTTTCAGCACAAATAGTTGTCAAGTAAGAGAAAAATTATTGCCAGTTAAAAAGGAGATATATTCCTTTATTGAATCATCATCATGTTTTGAAGAACCAAAAAAGAATATTTCATTCTAAGTTGATCAATCTATGTTCTATTAATCTTATTTGAATTGATTTTCTGATATTAAAAAACCAAAACTTTTGAGTTTGCAGAAATACAAACATTGAACAACCAAAATGGAAGTGTAAATTATATAATGTTACTAATATCACCTGCATTCAAACACAAACCAGTTATTTATCAGTATCTTGCCCTAATAGTAATGTTTCTTCTCTCTCTCTCTCTCTCTCTCTCTCTCTCAAAATTGCTATTGAACTCGTTGTCACTTTTTTCTGTCACGTTCCTTAACATTTGCTTTCTTCACTTAAAATATTAAGACAATCATGTTAGGCAATTTAAAGTATACAAGGTACTGTAGAGAGACAAAAAGAGACTTTTGACTTATATTTGTATAATTTATATAGCAATTTAGGTTTAAGACGTCTAACCTATTAGCATGGATTCTCATGACTTCAAAATGTAGGATGTAGAGATACACAACACTCCATTATCAGACATGTCCGAGCTTCTTAACATCTAACATAAAACAAGTTCATTACATCACACGCCAAAAAAATGTGAAATGAAACCAATCAGAATATCTATGATTCATTGAATTTATTTCAGTTATGGGATCAAAGTTATTTTTTTTACTAATTCTTGTGTCTTAAAGCTTGTCTTCATCATCTTATTTGAATTGTTTGGTTCAATTGGAAGGTTATTTAATACTCAGCTTTGAGTTTAGAAGTGAATTTTAACTCTAACTCAACTTCATAAAACTGGTTTGGTAAATAAGACTTACACCAATATATACTATGAATTGATCTTATATCTAGTCGATGTAAGACTTTCAACATATTTTTTAAATGATCACGGTGGTCATTGTCGACGGTATAAATCATCTAATCTAAGATTGATCAAACAATAATCAATTTGGAGTTGAGTTCAGAAACAATAATTGAGAACAGTATTCACACATAATTGTTGTAAAGAATGACAAAAAGACAATGGATAAACAAATTTACTAAGAGAAACTGGAGTTGTTATTGTGAAGCTGACATTATAAAAGCAGCAGTAAAATTAAAAGAAAGGTTAAAAGATATTGAGAGAGAGAAATGAAAAAGTTGGAAACTGAGAATGGTTGTAAGATTCCATTGGTCGTGTTGTTGGTTCATATACCATTTGCTGTCTTTCTCTTACATGTTGTCCCTGTTTCCTCTTCCTTTTCTTGTGTTTGCCGTTACCTAAGCACAGTGAATATAGTAAAATATGTTTTGTGTCCACGGTAACAACCCAAATATCTAGCTCTGCTTTTTCTTTTATTGCAATGGAAATTCATATTAAAACATCTGATATAAAGAAAAGAGTAAAAATGAATGAATGAGGCATTAAATAAAGGAAAAGGGGTTGGAAAAAATGAAGGGGAAAGCATGATTGTGGAGAGATATGGAATCTTCTGAAAGAATCTAAGTTAAGGGGACAAAGGTGGTTTCAATCATGGAATGATTGTGGCATACCTACCCGTTTGCCTTTTTTCTTCTTCTCTGCCTTCATAATTAATAATGTTCTGATATTGCAAATTGCAATAGAAAAAGAACAACAGTCAGAAAGTTCCTTTCTCTTGTTCATCACAGTCGTCGGCACCGCGTTTCTTCAATAATTTGAAGGTCCCATAACCATGGAAGTCGACTCGTTGCTCTGTTTTGACACAAAGGGTGGCCCTTCTTTTTCACTCTAATCAATTCTTCCATGCCTCAGAATCTTACAAACTCTTCTTACTTATGGCCCAACTGTCTTCACCATCATTTCTTTTTATTAATTTCCTACCCTTTTTCTTCGCACGAATTCAGCAACAAACTCAGCTCACAAAGAAATTTTAAAAATAAAAATTAATTTCCGACCCTTTTCCCACATCAATCTTTCCTCATTTTCTTCTCTTATCATGCTTCATTTCCCTTTTCCAGTCCACATTGGAAAATAAATTTATTATCAAAATAATGAATTAAAATTTATTCCTAAATGTTTAGTGATCAAATATTTTATTCATTTGCCTCTGGAAAACTCAGATCTTGAAGTGAAACTTGCTTAAAATCCTCCACAATTGATTCAGTTTTAATATATAAAGAAGAGAAAAAAAAATCGAATTAACGGTGAAATTAAGAATTATATGGATGCAGTCGATCCATCTTCGGACAAAATAAAGGTGAGAAAACTGCTTCCTGCACCCCATTAATTTCTTCCTGCACCCAATTCTTGGTATGGAGCCCAGATTATCAAACTGTTGATCTACTTGATAGATTCGATTGGGTTGAAATATTTCTTATTTTATTAAAAAATAAATATTTTTTAGTTTTTTTTTATAAATTTGCACATTATTTCCGCTAATTATTTTTGTCTGATTCTCAATTAAAAATATTGTTTTCTGTTGTTAAACAACTCGTCAGTGATTAAGTAAAGCTAATATTCTGTATTTTATTTCCCATTTTTTCTCCCATTAAATTTTGATATTTTGTTTTTTATCCTCAATAAATCCTTTCTCATTTTAGTCTCTGAAAAGTATTGCTATTTTAAATTGAGATCTTCTAAATTGTTTAATTTTGAAAAACAAATAATCAATATGATGCAAAGAATGATGTTTCCTTTTATTTAAAGTCGTTGCCATTTTTTTTCTTTTCATGCGTCCTACTTGTTGGTGAAACTAAAAGGAAGAAGTCCAAAAAGAAATTATACCTTTTAATTTTCATCTTTTTGGATTTAACCTTTAAAAAAAGGAAGCTAAAAGAAATAGGAAATACAAATTCTAATTAAAATACAATGGTATTTGATTCTATCACATTGAATAATTTTTTTTCTTTAAAAAAATACACATGTCCTCATACTGAACCTCTTACATACTTCATTAATGAATAACTCCCCCTTAAAAGATGTCAATAAACAATAAAAACTAAAACAGAATAAAATTTTGATGGCAGACCAAAATAAGAAAAAAAAATTGAGAATCAGTGTAAAGCCATTGACACCAAAGAGGGAAAAAAAAGCATCGTATATGTCCTACTTAACGAAGTATCACTTTACAAATATAAATAAACTAAATAGACAAAACTAAAAATATTTTTTATTAAAAGTAAGAAGAAGAAGAAAACAGTTCGAGCAAATAATATGTGAAGTAATAAAATAAAATTAGGATATAATTCAGTGATTATGCGATGATTACATAGCGGTGAGAGGGATTTAATATTCTTGTGAGAACTTAACCAAAAGTAGTAATGGTGGTTAGTTCGGTTTCAATAGTTTTTGACCGAGTTGTTCATTAATTGGTTTGGCGAGAAATCGTCCAAACAAGAAAAAAAAAGTGTAATTTTTTCGTTGTTTTTTCTTTTATTTTTATTTTTTAAGAGTTTGTATTATTGATTTTTTGTACTTTGAAATTACGTTGAATGGTTACATGCAGTGAGCGGGCATTAATTTCCATGACGACTCTGTCGGTGTTACAATGCATTAGGGAGCCCAACCTTCCACCAAACCTCACCGTGCTTTCACGTTTCACTTATTGCTATCAACCCACGATACCTTTTTTCTATAGTAATAGCATACCAAAATTAACGCCATAAATAAAGCTTCTTCACAACAAATGGAGCTATATTCTTTTTCCAAAAACAATCACACATGTTTGAAAGTGTTACATTTTCTAAAGATCTCGATTATAAAACTAACTCTTTCAAACGGCATTCTTCACAATAGCACACAAACACGATAGTGCAAACTAACTTGTAAGTGTATTTTCATCAGAGAAAATTTTAACTATCTTCAAACAAAAACAATCGGAAAATTACAGCTGCTTCAGTGTTTTTGCTCGCAACAGACGAAAGGGCATTTTTCTAAAATATGCCCAAGAAATTACAAGAAGCATTTGCTTCAAATCAGAAATAACTTAGTGACCAAAGGAACTGAAACAATGAAGAACGAAACAAAAGTGTAAAAAGGAAAAAAAAAATAGTACAGGTGGAAATCCACTATTGAATTGGTGTGACTGCCTCTGCTCCATCTTTGCGTTGATTAAGAAAAAAAAGAATCATCATAAATCTCGAATTTACACAATCATACTAAATTTATTGTCCATCAGGAAGCACGGTAGAAACCCAATCAGAACATGCCATTTGAATATCAGATTCAATAAGAGGAGAAAGAAACTGCGGAGTCACTGCAACCTGTTCATGCAGATCACAATGCAATAGTCGTCAGTCAAAGGAGGGGAAATCGGTCGCCCCCGAAGATACCAGCATAGTGGCATGCACCGATAAGGGAAATGAGTACACTAAATAAAAGAAACTAATGTTAACTGAAATGCAATAATTCATTGCTCCAACTTACATATCCATTTTCAAGTGCTCTGTAATCAAGATCTTCGTCTCCTTCTTCCTGCTCCTTGTCCAAAAACTGAAGATACAACATGAGTATAGCTAAGTTCTCTTCTACGAAAAATTAAAAAATATTCAATTGGAATAATATCCATAAATATAAACAAATGCAAGGGAAATTAGAAACCCGAATTATGTCACCAAACTGCAGGGGTGTCACAAGAAATATGAAGGGATGAACCCGTGATTAAAATAAACCTATTAAAACTACACGCGACACGAAAACGTTACTTTATGATAATCTCCTCCACATATTGCTATCTTCAAAATCATAATCATGACACAGACGTATTAGCGGATGATAGAAAAAACTGTAATAAGAGTTGTTTTTTCCTCATATTTACCTCTAGTCTGAAGTACTTCTTCACCCTGTTGGGATCAGATTTTCCTGCAGCTCCAGTTGATTCAACAATCTCCAAATTCTTTTTTTGCGTGGCCAATCGACGAGCTGCACCCTGAGGTTGATAAAAGAGAAAGATTGGAGAACCATCGCCATTTGAATAGAAGCATTAAAATTACTTTGAACTACCGATAACGTAAAGGCATGATATGATAAGTACGTAGGACACCTACAGCTGCTGAGGCATCTCGACCAAGCTGTGCAAACTGAAGACCAAGGCCACCTTGATTGGCCATGAAATGACCGGGTGGATAGCGGCTGCTGGAAACCGCTAGCCAGTTCAGAGTGGATTTCCGCATACTTTGCTTGGTCAATTTGAAACCCTATCAAAAGAATGATTAAATTACATCCATGTAAACAAAAAGAAAGATATAACTATGTAACATTTCAAATCATTAGAACTAATCAGCCACCAGAGATATTATCATGCACACTAAACTTTGCACAACATAAGGCCAAAGAGTCCGCATTTGCATAACGGAGCAAAACATTCAGAAAAATTGACCAATACATAATAAAATTTACTTACCTTGTTACTCAAAGGAGATGTTGGAATTTCTATATTCAAAAAACAGCTTTTGGGAAAAGTTCCCTTTTCAACATCCTTGATGGCCGCATTTACTAATGGTAAACAGACTGATACAGCATCCTTGAAATCGTCTTCTTGGCTTTCGTCCTTCTTCCTACAACCAGACACAATATCAATTCATAATGCCCAGCACAAAAGCACCAAATGTACTGAATCATGAAATTACCAATTTAACGATATCGATAACGCCGGTACACCCCATAACAACGCCTCCCTAGCTCCAGCAACAACCCCTGAGTATAACCTGGGAATTTTATAGCACGAGATAAACACGGGTTAAAAAATAAAGACTTTAAAGTTCCTAGATCGTGTACAGACTTAGATCTACATGTTCATCTCTAACCATCAAACGAACAACTTACATATGATGACCACAGTTCGATCCCCGGTTAATCCCACTGACAACCTGAAAATTCAAACCACATTATCATCGACAAATCCTCAGTCCTTCATTATGAGAACTATGAATGACACACACAATTGATAATCACTAACCAGCGTAGGCTTTGACCACGAAAACAAAGCTCCTGATAACGCCAGCGAAACACAATCCACGGGAGTTCCTGAATTATATAAACAATTAAATTCTATTAACCGTATAACTGCATCGATATTATTATTATTATCACTATTACTACCAACTAAAAAATACCAGAAATCTCAAAGGCGGTGGCGCCACAAACTTTGGCAGAAGCGGCTTCAACGGTTTCTCGGAGGGTTACGGAGTGCCCCGAAGCCGATTTGTCCCTACGCAACGGTTTGACAAACTACCAAATTACAAAGAGAGAACTAAAAACCGTTGTAGAAAACTGCATTGAATTACGTTACAGACTCACGATTGAGGAACGCAGACGTGGACATTGTAGAGGCCTTGTTGAACGAGAGCCTGAACGAGGTGCGTGAGGCCAGGCGAATCGACGCCATCGCTGTTGGTAACCAACACAATAGGCTTCGACTCGTCGAATTCAACGGGCTCCAAGGCCTCCACGGATTGTTCCTGCTCCGCATTGGCGTTCGAATTGGATTCGCCTTTGCGGCTGAGAAGCACTTCTTGGAGATTGGAAACAAGTCCCGGTGGCATCATCTTGCAACGACGTCGTTGCGAACGGTCGCAGAGAAAAAGAAGATTGAAAAAGAAAAACCCTAACAAGAAGAAGAAGAAGAAAAAAAAAGAAAGAGAAGGAGAAAAAGGCGGAGCAACAAAGCGCTGAAAATGAAGAAAGAAAAGTGAGTGAAATTGAATTGATAAGTGATGAATGATATTAGACCGCTTCAAACGCCCTTTAAAATAAGAGAGTAATGAAACAGCTTCTTAAATTTTCAATTTTATTAGTTATTTATGTCTCTTCGTTTTTTGTTTTGTTTTTTTCCCTCTTCTAAATTCAAAATGGAATAATTACATTCACAAAAAATCAATTTCATGACGTCAATCTTCTACTTTAATAATGTAAACTTGTTTGAATAAATGTTAGGTTATGTTTGAAAATTAAATATAAACGATCGCAATCAATTATTCGAGAAAATTCAGAATCTAGAATTATAGTGAATATTTGTTGTGTTTTTTAATTGCTTTTTATTGAAAAAAACGCGTTTGTAACTTTTGATTGAACTTATGAAATTAATTTGGGAAAGTCCACAACTACAAGCTACTGCCCCGGTTAACAGACTTTACAAGCTTTCAATGCGTCACACTTTTTCTTTGGAATGATCCCAAATGGCTCATGCCACTTCAAAGTTTTGAATGGTGGGGCAATCAGACGAAAAGATGAGATTTTAAAATAATATAGAACTGTATAAGTTTTATAATTTTACATTCACTTGAGTTTGAAAAGAGAAGAACGACTTATATAAAAATTTAGTTATGATTTTTTTCATTATTCATGAAAATTAATTTGACTGTAGGCGTGTTATGATGCATATAGAAATTAGTAGTTCTGTTTATTAGCAAGAAAGATTAAAGAAACTGTTTTGTGATAAGAAGTAATCCTGTAACCTTTTATTTCAGAAAAGAAATGGCCAAGCTTATAGACATAGCCTTACAACTGCTTTGCTAAAAAAATAGCAACACACATTTGCATTAATAACTTTATTCCAAAAATATGTAGGTAAGAAAGTATCAATAAAACTAAAACATAAATGTTTCGTGTCAAAGTTAGTTCAATTTAGATAAAGAATAATTAATGTTTTAATTGGTATCTAACTTATTTTATTATTTTAAATTTTTATTTATAAGTTTTGTGGTGAACTTTTGATTAAAGTTGACCTAATTATGGTTCAAACTTGAAAAATTATATTTTAATTTTGAGTCAATTGGTTTTAAGGTCCTTCGACTTGTTTTGTCCCACAAAACTCTTTCATTGTGTGTCTCATGTTCTTGTAAAACAAACAATGCTTATTGCATAAGCATTTTGAGGAGTGAGCTTCTTTTGGAGAGGATGCAACAACTCGACACTTAGAGCTTATTTGAGAATCTTTGTTAGGAGTACACTGAGAAGAGTATATTGATGAAAATTTTGACCCTTTAGGCAATTCCTTGGAGCAAACGTCACTCATTTTCCTGTGTAATTTTTTATCTACCTTCTTATCGCTTGATGAGGCTTCTTATCTTACATGTCGTCAAAAGTCTCGCATTTCTTCCACCTGCATGAACCGAGTGACTATTTGCCTCATATCGTCCATGTCCTCTACTGGCTTCATACAAAGACTATTAGCAAAGGGTCCAATTCGTAAGGTCAAAAGAGACTAAGAAGAAGAAAATGAGGCTAGAATGTTGAAGTGGATTGAAACAATGCAGAAGAGATCGAATGTAGTTATGCGATTGAGGCTTATCAAAGTCAAGAGCTTGAGGCTAGAGGTGACAGTGTAGTTGAGGCTAAACAAAGCCAAGTTAGGGCGAGAGATGGTCGTGCAATTAAGGTTGAACAAAGCCAATAAGTTAGGATGACTAGGTGGTTGTCTTCTTCCACTATATCACTCATTTGGTTCCTTGTGGTCACCGTAGGGTTATAATGTTGATCAGTTGGTCCCACGATGAGCTCTAAAATGTTTTAGGAGGTCCTAAGTCAGGCTTGTAATCGGTCTCCAATGTCGAGTATTATTGATTTTTGACATGTTTTTCCTTATTGTTCGAGTGACCTTATTGTGTTTTGTGACTAGATTGGTGTTGGGTTGTGAGTTGCTTGATTTCCAAGGTTGAACAAAATCTTCTCGGATGATACTTGTAGATGGTATCCCAATGTTAAAATCAATAGATGTTTGTTCGATTAACAATCGATGTTGTAATGCATGTTCTATTCTTTTACTCCTCCAAATTAAAGTTAAATTAAAAATTTATAATTATATAGTATTTTTGTCAATATACAAATCTATAACTTAACTAATAAAATATCTTTATCTCTCTTTACCTTAAGCATTGCACGTCCTATATTATAGGAGCAAAAGAGTATTAGAATTATAAATGTAAATTTAAGTTGATACAAATTTAAATGGAAGGGTTGAATAACGTACCATACATGTCATTCACTAAAATGCAAAAACATGTTTTATTAATAAGAATTTAGCGTCTATGTCGTGTAGCCAACAATCAGTATAATGCAACCAAAATTTTTAATTAGTGCTTATCCGATCTGAATCTGAATATCTTCTAATTTCTTTTTTCTGCTGATTAAAACTTTGTTTACCAAACATAATTAAATCCAATTGCTCAGAGAATAATAAATATTCTTCATGGTATGCTTGTACTGGCGACGTGTAGATCATGTCAGATTTCCAGGACAAAAAATATGTTAAAAAATACTTTGAAAACATGTTAATAATGAAATCTTTCATAGGGTTTATTTCTTTACAAATGTTATTTAAATAAACAAATCTATGTTTTTTTAATCTTCTTATTTTATAAATAGTTTTCTAGACACATCCTATCTACTTTTTTAACAATTTTTTTTTAATTATTTATTTCATTAACACTTAATTTCAAATGTGCGATTCGCCGCCATTCGTGTGGGCTTACCGTGTGGACAAACAAAGTCTGCAACAGGGTTTAAGCATCTTTCTTCCTGCACCACCCTTTTTTCCCTCCTGCACCCTTATAAGAGTTGTAATCCCAAAATACCTTTTATTAAAATTATAATAAAAACTCCCACACCTCTTTTATTAAACACATCATATCTACTTCTTTAACAAGTATTTATTTTTAATTATTTATTTCATTAACACTTATTTCAAATTTAAACAAACAAGAGTTATCTCTCTATGTAATTAGTTTGTAATACTCAGAACATTTCTAACAAAAATTCGTTAAAAAGTTCACAATGATTATTTATAAAAAGTTTTGTAAACTATTTTTTTATGATCTCTGTAACACTTTTCATCCCAGTACGTCACATCATCTTTAAAAAAATACTCATTCAAGTTAAAAAAAAATTAGTATACCACATAAAATTTCTTCAGTAATAAACCATTAAAAACCCTCTTACAGCTAATATGACAGATTTTTAATACTCTGACACTATTGTTAATATGACAGAGCAAAAGATAACAAAACAGTACGATGAATTTATTACAATGGTTACCGAACAAGTTTCTGACAGTAAGTAAAATCACCTATCATCAATTTATTAAATAGTCCTAAAGATCTTGATCCTGGTTGGTAACTGGTGTGACATGTATAGAGTTCAAAAGGGGATATTGTGATTTCAAGATGCAGTAATATACCAAAGAGAAGTTTACTTTAGCTTTCAACATCAATGCAAAAACTTAGTGACACATAAACCAGAGAGCCAAAGCTAAAACTTGTTTCATTGAAGCAAGAATTACCAAGTTAAATAATACTTACATAAAAGGACAATTAAACATGTTACAGAGATAATTTAAGCATTGTCACATGGTGCTGTCTGCAGTGCAGTGCCCCATGTCTGAGCTATCCCTGACCCTTTCTTTTCCTAGCTCTACTTCTCAAAGCAGACACAAGGGCCCTGTTCTCAGTCTCCTGGAATGAAAAAAACCAACTCAGTATCCAAAAAGAGACATTTGAGAAACAACAAAAAATGGCATGCATCACAATAACTCACCCTTGTTACAATCATATGTTTCAGGCCAGCAACTAGCTCAAACAAATACTCATAAGCAGCCTTGTGTGGCTCCTGCAAAAGGAAAACTTTAGTTTTGGCCTAACAATGTTAACACATGTTGTTGTTGGTATATCATAAATGACACACTCTACCTGTATGTTTGGAGGCAGAGGTAACCCTTCAACCAGTGATGCCCTTGGAACCTCCACAACTTGAGTGCCACCTGATCCATCAGGAAGCTCAACACTCCAACATGGGGCATTGTATATACCTAATGCCCCAAAGTCAAACTCAGGTCTCCTCCCTTCTGGATAAAATCTTTCAGAAGCAGAAAGGGTAGATGTTGAAGCCTGTGCATTCATGTCAGCACAGAAGTAAGCTGATTCAGTGTTTCCATCTCTAGCCAGCAATATGACATAATGATTATGAGAAAATGTTATGGGCAACTCAAGTCTTCACACATGAAATAGTTATAGAGACACATAATAAATGGAGCTTTAAGTGGTACAAATTAGCATGGTTGGCTGCACATGTTATATATCATAGGCATGGTCAAGGGCCTTGAGCCTTACTTCCCATATATTTTTTTCACTCCAACACCAGAATATTACTGATCCATATTCACACAAAAGTCCTTAATTCAGGATGATATGGGCACAGACAAAATTCACATTCAATCCCACCTTTCAAACATAGAAAGGTTTAGTGGGCAATCATTGTAAATAATGTGGGAAGAATCCATTTTATCCAGTGATACATGAAGAAAATACAAAGCATTATACATAATACCACTTTAAATGTCAACAATCCTGAGACTAAATTGAATAGATGTCTCTTGCTAACACAATGTACATTTTAGAATATAAAGCTTGACAATAACCGCCCAAAGGTAAAATGATGTGAAATATGTGAAGCACAACATTGTCTACATCTATTAGAATTTCCGTTGTTCTTACATGCAATTATACTCATTCATCCTATAGTTATCACATGAAAAGGAAAGCCGAGGAGCACTTCTTGGAAAAGCTATTTGCTAACATACACTTTGAGAAGAGTCTAGTTTACTCGAATCAATGTTATTAGCACCAAAATCAACATAGGGATCCACCTGAGAAGCAAGTAATAAAAAAGTCAGACGATAAGAAAAACAATTCAATAATTGTCTGATCTATAATTAGCATGAAATGAATATATTCTAAGCAAAAAAACTTTTCAAGTGACAATTCTCACATAAATTAAAATATTTTAGTGTATAAATTCTCCTTATAACCACAATTTTCCTGATTAATTACTTGATTTTGTTTTTCAAATCTTCTCCAAATTCAATACAAATCTCATTTTCGTGAAGCTATCCCCACTTTGTATTTGATTCACATCCCTACAGTAGAAAAGAAAACATATCATTCAGATTTTGTATGTTAATTTGATAAGTGAACAGTACCATTGGTCTTTCTGTCCCTTTGAATGAGTGAAAGGAAGGACTGGCAAAATCAGGAAACTTCAATACGGCATATGCCCCCTTATTGTTACATCCCCTTTTACCAAACTGCAGCATAAAATAGCTTTTAGGAGATATAATATTTCAGATGCTGCGGATTTCATAGGGTTAGAACTGTCTGAAGTGTTAAAACCACCATGTCTGTATAACAATTCCTGTTTGCAGAGTTGCTAGTGAAATCAGAAATGTATACCACATGCTAATTATGTATGAAATTTCCATCAATTCAAGGATAAGTTAATTGTAAACAGGTATTCCATCATGCTAGATTTCTAGGTTCTAAAAACTAGATGTTACTTGCAGAGAAAACTGTAACCACTATGAGAAGTAATATTTTTCAAGTTAGAAGTGTCATAGCACGTAAAGCTAGCTTTCCCAGTGAGAGGTTTTAATTTTTTCCATACATAACGTTTGAATCTAAGATCTTTTGTTAAGAAAACCCAAACACGCACGCATTAACCATCCGTCAGTAATGATATCTCATACATTAACTATAAGACGTAACAAACAAAATATATCACTAAAATTCAACTTAACAAATTAATTACAAAACATAATGTTAGTCCAGTGCTTGCAACAAGCAGAATAAATAGATTTAAATCCAACATAACTGTTAGAATTATTGGTTAGTGTGTGTGAGTTGTGTTAGCTGTGTGTATGAGCTTAATGTTAGAATAATTACCAAGTCTACTTATGTTAGTGTAGTCAGTAGGACTAAAGTAGGGAATAGTGTGTTGGGTTATCTATAATCATTGTACCTAGCAGTCTAGGACAATCTCTTGACTTTCCATCTCCCTATTGTATTATTTCTTTATCAATATAAATAGCAGAACATGAGAAGGGTCCATTAAGCCCTTTAAAAATATATTTCTCTGTTTTTATCTCAACATGGTATCATAGCAGGTTCTCTGATCCTCTACCAGTTGCCTTTACTGTTCGTCGGCGGCCCCCTAAAAATTTAGTCTTTCCGCCTTTGTGTTTCAGTGGGCAGTCCTGCAATTGTCCCAACCAAGTTCAGTTTTAGACTGATGTCTTTCTCAGCAATAGATCAGGCTTCTAGTGCCTGACTCAGCCTTTCTCCAATATCACCAATACTTTGCTTTTCTGAAAAAGCTACAGAAAGCTGTACTTCCAGAATGGGATTCAAACCCATGTATTTTCATACGAGTATCTGAAATTTGCACCCTGAATCAAAGAGACCTAAAGTCTCCAGGGAACCCTAGAAAGGCAACTGCCTCCACTGAAACAGTTGTCCTAGTCGCAACCCCATTGATCTCCGCTGTCAACCATCGTCGTCCGCCGTCGACCGCCGGCCACCGTCGCAGTTTCGACCGGTGACCAGCGGATCTGGACCGCTTCCTCGAGCGACGGCCAACCCCACCGGAGTCGGGACCAGACTCCTCCGCACGCGCCTCATCTCTCCGTTAGATCTCGTGTGCGTGTTCGTCACGCGCCGCCCTATCGGTGTCGGAATCACACCGCGACGCTGTTGGTCGTGTCGCCGGACCTTCCTCTCTCTATTATGACCCTCCATAACAACCATTGCTGCCATCTTCGTTGTCTTCACAACATCTTCGTCTTCTCACTTTCGCATCGCCGAATCTCGCTCTAGTTTCTTCGTTCTGGTTTGGTCCTTCTGGTTTCTGCATTCTGATGTCTGATTTCATCCGTTCCAGAGCAGAATCTGCATTCTGGTTTCTGTCACCACCAATGGGTTCTTCTTCCTTTTCTTGTGTGGCACTGATTGGTCCTTCTTTCATTCGCCGCTTGTGCCACCGTTGCAGTCAGTCACTGCGTCCACAGTCAATTGCCAGATCCTGACGCACACAGTTCATCACTCTGCAGAACAGTTATTTCCTGCAGATTTTTGTTGCTGATTAGGACAGTTAAGTCCTTGCAGATTTATTGTTAGCCATTGAAGGCTCCCCATCTATTAGTGATGGAAATCCTGTCTCTGTAGTTTATTTGTTGTTTGTTGTTGCAGGACGTTAATCTCTTTTGTCGACTTCATTTATGTGTGTTTACCCAAAGCAACTGTGATGCTTCCAATTCCAGTCAACAATTTCACTGTTTCCATCATTCACGGTGAGGGAGAGTATGGTTCCAAGACACTGCAAGTCAAATATGGCAGTTCAAGCCACATAAGTATGGTAGTCCCTGTAGTTTGTCGCTTTCAGCCACTACAGGCCCCATCACTCCATCAGTCAATGATGGTAGTCCCTGTAGTTTTGTAACTTTCAACCACTACAGGCCCCATCACCCATCAGTCTCAAAGATGGCAATCCTTGCAGTTTTGTCGCATTTAGCCACTGTAGGCCCCATCCTTACTTGATGAGGGATTTTGTGCTTGCAGATTGTCATTGTCCACCACTGCTCTCCGTCATCCAGGTTCATCCTGCTCTGGTTTCTGTCCCGGGTTGTCCACCAGCATTGTCATTGTTGTTCACATCTGTCTGGTGTCCTTTGTCGTTGTCTGCGGTTGTCTTGACACTATCTGCAGCTGTCAACTGCAGTTTGAAGCTCTGTTCTGTGGTTCGCCGCTGTCCGCTGCTGTCCACCACTAGTCTCCGTCATCCACTTTTGAAGTTTCATAAGTTGTTGTTAGTGGTTCATTGACATGTGATAACACACTGCCTCACACTCTTGAAGAAAAATCATCTGTTTCAAAATCGAGTTTATCTATTCCAAGCTTGGTTCATACAATTTGTATGCTCCAGCTTGAGGGGGAGTGTTAGAATTATTGGTTAGTGTCTGTGAGTTGTGTTAGCTGTGTGTATGAGCTTAATGTTAGAATAATTACTAAGTCTACCTATGTTAGTGTAGTCAGTAGGACTAAAGTAGGGAGTAGTGTGTTGGGTTATCTATAATCATTGTACCTAGCAGTCTAGGACAGTCCCTTGACCTTCCATCTCCCTATTGTATCATTTCTTTATCAATATAAATAGCAGAACATGAGAAGGGTCCATTAAGCCCTTTAAAAATATATTTCTCTGTTTTTATCTCAACAATAACAAACTTATGAAGTAAATAATTTATCAACTTCTAAAACCAATACTTCCATTCTCCAAGATATGCAAAATACAGTAATGGGAAAATATACAGAGATTTGTGAAGTTGAAATAGCACAAATCATATAGTGATTTAAATGGTATTTGTTAAAGTAATGGTGTTTGTAACATTATTTAAATAACAATTATATATAGGTATAGTCATAAATGAAAATTACAACCAGTGATAAATTAATAATATTGATAAAAAAATGCAAATTTGAACCTGTGGATAGTCTGAAGCACTAGAAAGTGTACAAAGTTTTCCCGATTCTCCATCATGATCTATGCTGTATCCTCTCAGCATATTCCCAAGATCATTATCTTTACCAGCCCTTGAATCGGGTCCGTCATGTGATCTGATAATCAGCTATGCAGAAAAAATAATATTTACTAAGAGTAATCTTATTTAGTAATAAGTCAAATAATAGTTTACACTGATTCTTTTTTACAAATCTAAGCATGCAATGCAACCCATTTTGTGTGATGACAGGTCTCATTGATGACAATATGTTATAATAGTTCCAAAAATATAACACTAAGCTCAAGCGTGGTATTTTAGTGATTGCATTCTCGATAATTAAAGTGAAAAGAATCAAGTATAAACAGTGTAAGGGAATTCTTGAAAACAATAATGGGGAACGAGCACACCAAAAAACATGAATAATTCAATTTCCTTGCTGGAACAAATGATTATAATGTTTTACTTTTCAGTTAATAAATAAATTTCCTGAACATAGGAATATACAAGAAATAAGAAAAGAAGGCAGACTATGCTTAATCAGAGTACGTAAAAGAGAAAAATGGTGCTTTACTTCAAACAATAAAGAAAATAAGTTAGGTTATTACCTTTAAACTGTGGTGCTTTAGAAATTCCTCAGTGCAATCAGGACCCCACCATAAACCTAACTTTTGGCCTGTATTATCCCTCAGACCATACCTGTTTGATGGTCTTGACCAGAGAACATCACTCAACAATATGTTAGGACCTTCATAAGGACAATCTATACAGGATCTTTTAACTTTAAATAACTCGGCTAAAGAGCCAAGATCCACTCTATGTGTTTTATTCCGTTTTGGTCTCTGTGAAGGGGCTGCATGTATGCTACGGAAAAGTCCTCCATGAGCAGTATAAACACAGTTGGCAATAACTGAAGCTAATGGAAGCTCCTTGAAACACTCCAGGAATTTATTGTACACATCATCACCCTGATCACCATATTTGGCCCACACCTCCTTCTTAAAACCATATCTCGCAGTGCAATATCTTGATTCATGATTTCCACGAAGTAGAAATACTCTGTGAGGCATCAATACCTGAATATGCAATAACAGCCTTTACATACTAATAAATACTCAATGGGTAATATATACGTAAGTATTCTATTTGTCCATCATAACAGTTATTAGATCATACAAATATTTCTAAACAATATCTTCTGTGACCTTTTTTCTCCTCTTGGTGAATATACACCAACAAGGCAACAACCGCCAACAAAATCATGAAGGATCTCAACATATAATAAGTTTTGCAGCCATCACCTTACCTTCCAAGCCAGTAAGACCAAAAATACTTCAATTCCCCAAGCTCCTTTATCTACATAATTTCCATTAAAAACGTAAATCTGGTTCTCGGAGGGCACTCCCTCATGCTTGAAAAGAAACATTAAATCATGAAATTGCCCGTGAATATCACCAACTACGATTACTCTTGAATCTTCTTCTCCTTGGCAATTGATCTCCACACAGTTTGGTTCTTTACACAAAATACTGCAAGCAGCACCTGTCAATTTGTCCACCAAAAGGGTGGGCACAACATGACAGAATTCCGATGGCAACATCTTCTGTGAGGCCTGCTCAAGGATGACCATCACATCCTGAACCCACTCAATGGTGACACAATCATTAGGCGGCCACATAAGAAATTGCTCAAAGCATGGTAACAAAGACTCCTGTATTTCATCTATCTCATTCTCAAACCTTAAAACGTGTTCTACATCCAACATCTCATCTTCGTTAGTCATGCTCTGTGCCCCATCAATTAGGGCATCCCCATTACAAATCTTGGCTGACTCAACCACGGGACTATCTTGCATTCCTTCATCCACAAAGCCAACCTGTAAAACTGATCAATGTACCTTAAAGAGAAATCTTAAGTCGAGACAAAATGAAACAGATTAAAACATAAGAAGACAGCAAGCAGAATTAACCCCTTAACCCCTTACTTCTTCGGCAAGCAAGTTAGGCCTAGCTATTGCAACTCGAGGTTGTTTATCAATAACCCCATGTGCAATTTCTTTCATCTTCGTCACTAAATGCATCCTTTGGTCATCCAAACCTTCAAAGGACATTCTACTTAATATCTGAATGATATCCCTGGATGCACAGACCTGCAAACTGCATCAAGTCAGTTAAGAGAGACAAACATCAACATTGACACAGTGCATGGCGAATTAACCCTCAAACTAAAAGGAATAATTGTGAACCATTTTTTCAATGCTGTAGCGCAAGGCAGTGATGACATCACTCCTAGTCACCTGCAAATATCACCCAATTTATGAGGGTAATGTTCAGCAGGACAAAGATAAACGTGTAAAAATAACACTTGTAATAGCAGCTGCTAAATTTCTCAATGTAAGTACCTTTCTATCTCGGTCATCAACAACCCCACGTGCTATTTCTCTCATCATCACTAAAGAATGCACTTGCTGATCATCTAAGTTTGCCAAAGACATCGAATTTATTCCTTCCAAAATCTTCTGGCACCCATTCTTAATTCCCTCTTTCTGGTGGTCCATGATAAGAGCCGGCAAGCCCGAAGAGAGAACTACATTAACTGACACATATAACAAAGACAATACCCCAGATGATTATTTTCACTCAAACTAAAGTGAAGATAGTTAGACAATAGAAAGGTGAGAACTTTAAAAGTTCAATGAAGACCCATATATGAGGAATGAAGTGGTGAAGCAGGTTAAGCAATAACCTCGCTCCTAGTAGAACCTTTCTTCCTTCATTTTAGCAAGTACTTCTGCTTTTGTTCTATAAGAAAAATGTTCTTCAAATTGAGAATTTGAGTGCCCCAATTTGGGTAAGGCAGCAAGCGGAGCTTCAAAGTCTTCTCCTTTATCCTGAGCGAGTGATGTACGTTTCCCAAAAGGAAGAAAATTAGGGTTTGCTTCTGGTGATTCACCGATTCTAATACTTACGGATCAATGGAAATTGATAATGCAGAAAAAAGGCCGAAATTATATTATTAATTATTATTAATTGTCAATAATTGAAGAGTAATAAATATGTTTGTGATAAATGCTTTTAATCACTCCAAGTTTATTTTATTTCTGTAATTGGGAGATATTTGTGATCAAACGATATTTCAGTAATATCTTTCACCAAGTGGTTGTATTTTTTTAAATAAATACCACTTGGTTACAATTTTATGTTTGAATCAAAGTTCATATCTAAATATTTTTATAACTCTATTGCATTTCACATTACCATAATAATGCATTGAATTCAATGTTTTTTAGTTTATATAAATCTCCCTATTGTTCACATTACTTTTAAGAAATATTAATTTTGGGTCTTGTAAATTGCAAGAGATTTTATTGTTATTATTATTTAGTGATAACATAAATATAAAATGTTTGGTAACATATTATTTAAAAGTGATTGCTAATATAATATGTTTTGATATACATTACTCATGAACAATGAGTGATCAAAGCTAAATTTTATAAGGACTTAAAACATAAAACATACTTGACAAATTAAAGTTGCTTTTGATAAACAATATTCATAAAAAAAGTAATGTTAGTAAGTTTCTATATATTTACTTAAATATTGAAAAATATATGTTTTTATTTATTTATTTGAAGATTAAGAAGATGACAGTATGTTAGGGAAATAGTTTTTAAATGTATGTTAGAGGAATGAAGTTGGTTCATTTTATTATATCTGCTATTAAAATTATTATATTAACTTGGGATAGGCTGAGTAAAACTAATATTTGTCTATTACATACTAAATGAGAAAGTTATTTATAAAATAAATTAACGCAATTATAATATTCATAAAATAATAAATTTATGCGATATTGTTGTGTAGCTTATGTTTCGAATATTAGTTAGATTTAATATACACTTACATAGTTTAATTTCTGGAATGCTGAATTAAATCCAAACTCGTGTATAACAGTAATAGGCAGAGAAAATTGACAGGGAGGTGCAATTAGAATTAAGAAGGGGCAGAAAGACACTTTCGTACCCATTTGCTTCTGTGAGTTGGCCCATTTGTGAATTTCCAGTTTTTCATGTCTATTATCAGATGACTCTGAATAATCTACGAATTTGTAATTATTAATAAAAATATTTTTTTTTCACGATCACTGTACATTCATGGTAATCATCTAATTTTGAAATAGAACTCGGATTAAACCATAAAAAATAAATAAATAAATAAATATGTTGGACAATGTTGATAGAGATTGAAGGGTCAAAATCTCAAAAAAAAAAAAGAAAAAATCTATTTACTATATTTTTTTATTTCCTTAATATTCTTCTAGAGTTTAGACATTTATTTTACGTATTTATACTCCTAGTTAGGAAAGTTTTGAATTTTTTTTAATTGTTTTCTTGTACTGATTAGATATTTATCAAACCTTAACATTTTATTTTTCATATTTTCCTGTTTTATTTTGTGCCTTTTTCATTTTGTATGTCGTTCTCATAAAACTACGACTAACGATTTTTAAATTGCTTTAGATTTTTATCGAGTCTAACATTTTCTTTACTTTGACGTGCCTTTAAATTTACAAAACAAAAAATAAATAATAAAATATTATTTTAAAATTAATTACATATTAACGTTATTTTAATTAAATATAAATGAAAATGAATCAGTATAAAAGATGTTTGTACTGAAATTGTATTTTCTTTTATTGTGTAAAAACTATGTAGAATAATAGTTGCCATCCAAAGCTGATTATTTATAAATAAAAAATTTTAAAAAAAAAACTATTTTAAAGAAAAGTGATGATATATAAGTGTGAAAGGAAAATTAGCAAAGATAAACGAATTTATAAATTCTGCCGGCTTTTTTCTTTCTATTTTGCCGCCTTTGGTTAAATATTTAATTATTCTGATTATGTTAACACGTTAAGATAAATATAGTTATATTAAAGTAATACAAAATATCTGTTAATAAAATGGGTTGTGTGTAAAGTAAAACTTGATCGAGTTCCAAAAGCCGAAAGGTGTTTTTGACCTTTTGGAGATGGAAAGAGTAAAAATAAATCTGTTTATTAGTTTAGTACGTCATAATCATTTCAATGTATTTAACAATAGAAATGTTAGAAAATTATTCGTATCAACAAACAAATATGGCTATTTTTTATAATAATTTGAGTTTAAATTTTATGTATTATGAATGAATATTATATATCAATGTTTAATTAAAAGTTACTTCCAATATGATATTTATAATAATTAATTTAAAGTTAATGACTTTGTGACGGGTATAATTAGTGAATAAATGTAACGTCCCAAATTATATAGTAAAGGCGTACATAATATAGACGTCATCATGCATAATAATTGAAAGCAGTTAGAGAATAATAGAGGTACTTAGGATTACAGTCATCCTTAGAATAGTACTGAAATGAAAACTAGAGTACTAGAGTTTCTTCCTGTAAAAATACAGAGAATTTAAAACTTAAAGCATAGCAAAGTTCTTCAAAATAACTTGAGTTCAAGGGAAAATAAGGCCTAGAGAACTAGGCAGCAACATGGTCGTCCCCACCAAGAGTTGTTTCCAAAGTATCTTTACCGCCATCTGCTCCCATCCAAGTGGATGATCATCGCAAAGGAAACAAACGCAAACATGGCAGCAAACACAAGCAAGCAAGGGTGAGCTAATTATATAAAAAGCATGCATCATGTTAAGCATAGAATCTACAAGAGTTATTCTCAAATCAAAACAGATTAAGACAGGTATCCTAACATGTTGAACACTAGACTTGACTCGTCCGGACTTTAGAATGATAGTCGAGCTATGGCGAGTCATACACCCGTGGTGGCTTGTGATACTTAGGCTCCCCGCCTTGGGCTCCACCGCCCTGGGCTCCCCCGCCCTGCCACACTCACGAGGTTAGTCCGCGCCCTGGAGCATGATGGAAGCCTCCAAGACTAAGACCTCCTGCTACTCCTCACCACATGGTTCAGTCCTTTCTACGTGAAAAGAAAGACCATTGGAGTTTCAGGACGACCCCCAAGACTGAGCTTCCTACTTTCATTCTAAAACACTAAAATCTCACCAAGAGATTTGGTACTTTGATACACACCACGAACAACCTTGAACTCATATTTCAAACCCCATACTTTTGAATCATAACCAACATACAGGATGGAATTAAAAGGGTAGAGCCATATACAGTAAAATATACTTCATAAGATTACAAGTGGACCCCACAAATCCAATAAAAACAAAACTTATATACTACTTTCATAAAATTACAAGTTACTGTTTCACGTCATCTTTAATCGTAACATCAACACCTAATAAATCTTTCTAAATTTTACTCATTCTTCTAATTCAAAATGAAACCCACACTAGGACTGAATTTACCATATCAAAGAATCCCCTACTGCACCTATTAATTCTTTTCTACAACCTTATGTTTCTAAACCCCCTTAAATTCTAATTTTTCCATAAAACTCTTGTGCATAATTCTCAATGTTTCCTATCATCATAATAAATCTAAGTTTCTTCTATCTTTATATAAAAATAAAAATAAAAACCAAAAGAAATCACGTATAGTTTAATTAAAAGCATGGAATACTTACTACAAAATATATATATTACTTCATGATAACAATTATTTAATAACATTATTATATTATGCATGACACCTATTATACTAATACTTTACAAGAATTCATTACGAGAATTAACCTACCATTTCATGATTAAAAATATTAATTGATAACATTAATATAAATTTAAGATATTCCCCAACCTACTTGACTTTGTCATTGGCCAAATAAAAGTTACATAAACCTAGTAAAACAAAAGTACTTAACCAAACTTTCCTTATTCTAAATTAACAACAAAATTCCTAAATCAATAATTCCTTTCAAAATTTCACAATAATCAAGAATTTTAACATTTCATAATTCATTTTATTTTAACTAGTGTGAGACCCATTCTCACCTACTTATTTTATTTTTCATTCTACTTCTTTTCTTTGTCTTAGATGCTGCTACCTACTCCAACATACCACCACTCACCTGATTCCACACAACCCATCTTCCTTCTATTTTCTCACACTAAACCAACCCCCCCTTTTTTTTTTCTTCTTCCCTCTGTCACGTAAATGAAACCCCTCATTTTATTTACACACTCTCACACACATCCAACCCGCCCCTCCTAACCCTCATCCTTCCTCTTCTCTCTTTCATTCTCTCTAACCACACCCACACACACTATCATCTCTAACTTTCTTCCTTCCACTCAAAACCCTTATCTCTCTCTCCACTAGAATTTCTCCCTTCACCCGTAACCATCTCCTGCACTCTCAACTTCTTTCTTCTTCTTCTTCTTCTTCTTCTTTTTTTTTTTCTACTTTCACGGCACACACATCTCTGCACCAGATTTTATAGCATTAAATAAAAATAAAACTTTCCTTCCATCACCTCTCTCACGAATCCACACCATTTAAACCTTCAAAACCCATTCTTTTACCTAACAACATTTTCTAATATAAAATTATAGTAAAAATGAAAAGGAGCCTGTGAATGAACGAGGCACCCTCCTACACAGAGAAAGCATTTCTTCCATCAATGCAGAACTCAGAATATAACCACTCCATACATTTCCTAACAGTCCAAATTATATAAAACAGTGAAAAATACAGTTCAAACAGTACATTAATTTCAAATTCAACATGCATATATTTTATAAAATAAATTCACACAAAATAATTAGCTCCCCTTACCTGGATTTCTCAAAGCACAGCTAATTGGAAAATGTCCTAACAGTACCCACACAGTAGTGAACTCACAGAACCAGTCGGAATGAAGAAATCGATCGGTAGAATTGGAGCTCTTTACGCGGTGAATGCTTGAGCACCTTCAGAATCAAGTTTAAACGGTTAAATTTGCTGGAAACCTAGAGAGAAGGTAGAGAACATTTTAAAGCAAAAGGGTTCTCTAGAGAGAGAAGGGAAATGAGAATCTGATTTCAGAAAAAACCTCTCCCTAAAGCTAAAGCACCCCTTGACTTATGGACCTGGCTGCCCTAATTATAAGGCCCAAAGGCTTTAAAATAATTTTCAAGCCCTTACAATAACTATACATAAATTGACACAGATGACAAGTTTTCCTTTATATCACCTGTATAAAAAAAATTGAAGTGAGTTAAAACACGTAAATTTTTACAAAACAAAAAAATTTATGGAACAACTTATACATAATACCATAATTATAAATGTGCAAAATACACAGTTTGTATTTCGACATTTTTATGTAATATCAATTTTGTTCTTCTTTAAATTTTACATTCTCGTGAAAGTCATAGTCATATCAAAACAAAATACCAATATAAACAAAAAATAGAATAAGCTAAATATGATTTAAAATTTATAAATTTTAAATAAAAAATAATATTTATATAATTTATTTTTTAGTAAAAATAATATAAATTACAAAACATTCAACATTTCAGTAAAATATATGCATATTGAAGTACAAACAAAATTCCACATTTGATTAAAAAAAAGATTGGTCAAAAATAAAATACATTATCACTCAAAAAGACTCGATTTCAGAATAACTGATATATTGACTATTATCATAGGATTTTATATTCGTATGTGGTTAATTAATCATTTTTTTTCAAGAGTTATAGCTATATTATTTCCTGTACAACACAGAGTTAATAATAAATTTGGTTATAAAAACGTGGTAAAGTTTTTTTCTTCTTTAATATTGAAATGAAAAACTCGTTTTAGTAAAATTCAAAATAAGTAAAATAGTGATAAGTTGGAACATAAAGATACACCGAATGCATGATTGGTTGGTTCTTTTTGCAAATAAAGGTCAAAGTTGGTGTCGGAATGTTTAAAGCACGATCACATGGTAATGTGATGGACTTGTGAATTTTCCTGTGTTTCTCAGACCATTTATTTGCCATAACAAATTGGTTGACGAATAGATTTTGTAGATCGATCTTCAACCACATGATCCTATGACCATAATTAATGTACTACATCTTCTGTCGTGCAGTGCCACCACCTACGAATCACTCAACATTTCGATTATTGTAGTCAAATTCTGCATATAAATAACTTTTCTAAATATTTGTATTTTTTATATAACCTTTTGAATTTTATATTCATACTAAAATCTTTTATTTTGTAAATTTATAAATTAATCACCACATTCGAGAATTACCTGTTTTAGAGTTTAAAATGTCATTATAATTTTATCTTTAAAAGAATTATGAAAATTGAAAAAATAAAATATATTTAAATTATTTTTTATTTTGGTTTGTTTTTGTTATGTTTTCATTTTTAATTTCAAGCTTACACGGAGTGTGAATTTGCAAAAGTTGATAATTTTTAATAATGGTTTGATTATTTTTTTTAATTAGGATTTTTGTATAGTAATGTATCCATGTTTATAAGAGATTGTAAGAGTAAATATTCTTCAAAGAATATTAAATATATTTATAAAATTATCATGAATTGTGTATCTATATTTCTATATAATAATAAAATTATAAATAATAGCTAACAATTGATATTTAGTTATAACATCTCAATATAATCAAAATAAATATAAGTTTTCACTGTTTTATAATAAAATTATTTATGAAACCTTATTAAACCATATTATTTAATATGTTTACCTTATTAAACCACGTTATTTAATATGTCTACTGAACTATTTAAAAATAAAATTCATTAACATAACATCATTAGAATTAATTGAAATATTATTTATTTTAGAACTCAAAACTTCATCATAAATTTATTTTTAAAATATGTTTCAAAATATTTGAAAAGTAACATATATTTAAATTAGTTTTAATTATAACTCTTAAACTATATATAAGACTCATAAACGTGATAACAATTTTCCTTTTATGTATATTATCAAAAGAAATTTATGTGAACAAACCCAATTAGCTAATATTAAAACTTTCTAGCATAAGATAATATTATTTTGAAGATGATATTTTTATTGGTTTGTTTCATTAGCTAATTAAGTTGATTTTTAAAAGGGATAGTTGACTTGAAAGAAGAAAAGTCAACAATTGAGCAATCATATGTACAGAGAAACTTTTACATTAAAATTAGTGAAAGTTCATGACGAAGGTAACATAGTAAAAGGTAGATAAAGTGAATGTCTAAAAAAATGTGTAAGAGTGTTATTTAAAGGCAAGTGGGTCGAGTAAAAAAATGCCTAAAATGCCAACTTTCAAATGTGCAAAAATTTAAGGATTTTGTAACCAATATCTTCACCATTTACATAATATAATTTCAAATGTGTAAATTAAATTAATTAAAAATCTAACCCACTATCTTTTGTAATATCTCAACCACTCTCTCAAAGTATTAATCACAATTATTGCAACTGTGCGTTAATTTCTCCTACCTTAAAAAATGTTAACTTTTGAAGAATTATTTCCACCAAAAATATCTAACAGTCTTTCATAATATCTCAACCACTCTTTCAAGGTATTAATCACAATTAACATAAGTGTGAGTTAATTTTTCTTAATGTTAACTTTTCAAGAATTATGTCAAAGGGAGAAGAGTTACCAAAAGCTTAATTTGCTCATAAAAATATAATTAAACAATAAAATGCATCATTACAATATACGACTAGCAAATTTATTTTTTAGAAACAAAATAATAATAAATAACAAATAGATATTTTACTTTATATATCCTTTAACTCAAAATAATAAAATAATACTTTTTTTACTCCGTGCAAATTTTCTCCTTTACGTTCATAAAATCCAAGATGGTTTACATTTTTACAACATGAAAGCAATTTATTTGAGTACAATTTAATAACTTCAATATATATATATATATATATATATAAAAGATAAAAATTATTTGGTAGATATACCTATGTAACGATTTCGAAAATTTAACTACAAGTTGCTTTTTAATTTGAACTTTAAATTAAATTCAAACAACAAAATTTTAAACATTTTAAAATATTAATCTACTGGCTCATTCTGTTTCATACAATAAAAAATTAAAATAATTAGGATTTTTCTATTTGTATAAAATAAACAATTTAAAAAACAGATTTTGACAATTAGATAGGATTGGATTTGATTACGTCATCTTTTATTGTTATTCTCTTAAAAAAAAACTCGGAATGGTACTCATAAGAAAAAAAAAAATCCTAAGACACAAATATCTGTAGATAAAACCCAAATTAGATACTTACTAGTTAATATTTTCTATTGAAACAGCTAATGGATATTTTAATATTCGTTTCTAAATGGATTGGATAGATACCATATTATCCGATCCGCGGGTAATTCATTACTTATAAAAAATAATAAAAATTTAATTTATATATTTTTAATTAAATTTATTAAAAATAAAATAAAATTATATTTTATAGATTAAATTTAATTAAAATTAAATTTTAATTTACATTTAATTTAATTTATATATATATATATATATTGTAATTTTATTTAAATTTTATTTTAAAATGTATAAAATATATATATTTTTTTCGGGTATTCGTGTATTTTAAAATATCCGTGTGTATTTTTTAAACGAATACCCAGTAGTGGGTACAGTTTATCTGTCGAGTCGAATTACGAATAAACACTATCCATATCTGATCCGACCTGTTGTCATTCTACTCATACCCGTTTTTTGATTTTTTCTAATATCAATTAAACAATTTTGATAACAAAATAAAAATCATAAAATAAAATAACATCATCAAATATTTAATGTCAAAAAAGTACATATTTTTTTACAGATATAATTTTTTTTATCAAATATTAGATACCCTTAAGATGAGTGATCTTAAACAAATGTAATTTAACAATAACTTAATATTGTGAATTTTGTTATCAAAGACAATCGCCATGGAAAACTGATGTATGTTTTTTTCTTTTTTAAAGTAGAATTTTAGGTTGGACAAGGATTAAGAAAAGAAGACTTCGTCAATAAGCTTTTGAAAAAAAAAAAAACTTTATTTTCTATAAAAAGTGTTAAGAAAAAACAGGATATATTCTTAATATTTATTTATATTTTGAATAATAACCTTAATAATTTATTTTTTAATAATATAAAGGAATTAGGATTGAAACCTATGCCTAATCTTCTAGGGAGTTTCATTACAATTGACAGTTTCAACGTGTGGTTTGTCCTATGTTATATAAAAGTAAATAAATTTATGCTGTAGTGTAGTAGCCCTACCTACTTTTCCAAACCCAAACAACATCCTCCACGTGGCATGTGTGGGCCCACAAATAGAAACTAAAAAATCCTATGCCTGTTACTGACAAACCCATTATTAGGTGCTTCTGAATCCGATATTAGGACCTGCCACGTCGGAAAGTGGGGTCCACCTTGTATTTTCTTAATTTTACTATTTAATTTTTTCTACCGTGCAAAATAGGTTTATTTTGTTAGGCCATTTGGCACTTCAGAAGAAACCCATGTTCCACGCAAGAAACCGTGTCGATTCTGTCAAATAAGGAGAATTTCTTTTAATTTGTGAAAGTCAAGAAGAAGAGAGTGGAAGGTATGAAATTATGAAAAAAAGAAAAAAAAAAAAGAAAAAAGAAAAAAGAAAAAACCAGAAATTTGTTTGGACTTGTGAAGAAGGAAAGTGACAGAGGAGTGACACGCGCTTTCTCTCTCCCTCTCCAGTTTCTTTTTCTGAAAGAATAAAATAATAATAATAATAATAATAATTTTTATTTTTATGATTTATAACAGTAGTATAGTAGTAGTTCTCTTTATGGCTGTGTTCACTGTATTTATTTTATCCTAAAGTTTTATTTTCATTGAATTTGAAGAGAAGCACTTTTCTTCTCTCTATATCTCTCTCATGGGGTAAAAAAACACCGATGCAATTACTCTTGTCAGAACCTTCAACACATACAATCACAATAGCCAGCTTCTATCTATCTATCTATGTATCTATCTGTTGCTGTCATTGCTTTCTTTTGTTTTCTTCTGTTACAGCCTCTGCCGTCTTCCGCTGTATGGAGAAGCTACTGCCGTGTGGTGCGTTTTTTTTTTTAATGTGTTTTTTTGTGCGGAATGCAGTTTCTTCGAAATCTTCGTCTGTTTGTTCTCATGTCAATTCATTATTTCTTTTTTCAATTTCGAGGTTTTTGTTCCTACGTGATCTTTATTTCTAGCTAAATATTTCTTTCTCCGCTTCTCTTTTTGTTTCGCCAAGCCAAAATTTCAAACGAATAGTAGTCCTGGTAAGACCTTCGCTTCGGCCGTTCCTTTCAGTTCTTGTGAATTCTTGAGATGGCCGCCTTTGCATTAGCTTCTCAATTTTGTTTCGACTAATTTCTCAGACCTCACTGAGCCGTCACAAGATCTCTCTTCAGCTTTGGTTTATTTTGTTTCCTCTTAACTGTCAGATTGTTTTTTTTTTCTTTTGAAATTTCCGATGTATGGATGCGTGAGGGATTTTAATATTTTCTCCTTTGTTTCGATTTAGTGGTTTTAGGTTTCACGCCTGGATTTAGGTTTGTTTTTTGGTCTGTTTTGCTCGATTGGTAGCTGTCTTTATGTTCCTTGATGTGCATCAATCAAGTTATCATCACGTTTATTTGCAGTGGTTAATAGTTTTGTTTATGTGTATATTTTGTCAGGTTTCAGAAAAACAAAATTGGGGATAAGGGGGGAGGTTTAATTGGTCCCTGGAGGCTAGAAGAAAATTTAGGTTTTGCTGTTAGTGGTTATGTGTCAGCTATAAACTACCTTTGAGCTGAAATCTTGGTGGAATGACGCGGGGGAGGATCAGGGCAAGACTCCGTAGGAGGAGCCATCTTTACACATTTGGTTGCCTGAAGCCAACCACCACTGAGGAGTTGCCCTATTCACTTCAAGGTCCTGGCTACTCGCGAACAGTCTTCTGCAACCAGCCTCAACTCCATGAAAAGAATTCCTTATTTTACTGCAAGAATGATATATCAACCACCAAGTACAATGTCATAACGTTTCTGCCTAAGGCATTATTTGAACAGTTTCGAAGGGTTGCTAACATATACTTTCTTTTGGCTGCTTGCCTTTCGGCTTCTCCAATTTCGCCTTTCAGCGCACTGAGCATGGTTGCACCTCTGGCGTTTGTTGTGGGACTTAGTATGGTGAAGGAGGCATTGGAGGATTCTCGCAGGTTCTTTCAGGATGTCAAAGTTAATCGACGGAAAGTTTGTCTCCATATAGGCAATGGCACTTTCGGCCTAAGATCGTGGCAGAAGATTGTGGTTGGGGATGTGGTCAAAGTAGAAAAAGATCAATTTTTTCCAGCCGACTTGCTTCTCTTGGCGTCAAGTTATGAAGATGGAATATGCTATGTGGAAACAATGAATTTAGATGGAGAGACCAACTTGAAGGTGAAGAGATCCTTGGAGGCTACCTTGTCTCTGGATAACGACGAGGCTTTTAAGGATTTCTCCGGAACAATATATTGTGAAGATCCAAATCCCAATCTTTACACTTTTATTGGGAACTTTGAGCATGAAAATCAGGTTTATCCTCTTGATCCTAGTCAAATTCTTCTCAGAGATTCGAAGCTTAGGAATACTGATCATGTTTATGGAGTGGTCATTTTCACTGGACATGACAGCAAAGTCATGCAGAATTCTACAAAATCCCCTTCAAAGAGAAGCACAATAGAAAAAAAGATGGATTATATCATATATACACTTTTCACTGTCCTTATATTGATATCTTTTATTAGTTCAATAGGATTTGTTGCAAAGACCAAATACCAAGCCCCAACTTGGTGGTATTTACGGCCTGACAATATTGAATACCAGTTTGATCCTGAGAAAATTGGATTGGCTGGAATGAGCCATCTGATTACTGCACTCATTCTCTATGGATATTTGATTCCTATCTCGCTTTATGTTTCAATTGAGGTTGTGAAGGTATTACAGGCAACCTTCATTGACCAAGACATTCAAATGTATGATGATGAAACTGGAACTCCAGCTGAAGCACGGACATCAAATTTGAATGAAGAGTTGGGTCAGGTAGACACCATCCTCTCTGATAAAACTGGCACTTTAACTTGCAACCAGATGGACTTTTTGAAGTGCTCCATTGCCGGAACTGCATATGGTGTTCGTTCCAGTGAGGTTGAACTTGCTGCAGCAAAGCAGATGGCTTCTGATCTTGAGGAGCCGGACATGGATATGTCTAATTTTTCCATTCCTGAGGAGAGTAAAGTGTCATGGGAAAATATCACTGTAGATGAAGAATCTGAACTGGGGAATGTTGCTAATTCCAAGAATGATGAAGATCAAAGGACTTCCATAAAGGGATTTGGTTTTGAAGATGATCGCCTCATGAATTGTAACTGGATGAAAGAACCCAATGCCGATGTCCTTTTACTGTTTTTCCGGATATTAGCAATTTGCCATACTGCCATCCCTGAACTAAATGAGGAGACCGACAATTGTACATATGAGGCCGAGTCACCTGATGAAGGGGCTTTTCTAGTAGCAGCCAGAGAATTTGGTTTTGAATTTTATAGGAGAACTCAATCAAGTGTTGTCATCCGCGAAAGATTTTCTGCCTCGGGACAAGTGGTTCAAAGGTGAGATGGTCGTTCGCAACAAACACTGCCAGGCTTACCCTTTTCCCATTTTTTTGTGAGAAGGGTGGTGTTCTGACATTTGCTTTTAAATTATTTCCTTTGTGATGTCATAATTCTTACTTTTTATTTGTATGCTTATTTATTTTGGTGTTTTGTTTGAGTTATACAGAGAATATAAAATTTTGAATCTGCTGGATTTTACTAGCAAAAGAAAGCGCATGTCAGTGATAGTGCGTGACGAGGAGGGAAACATCATTCTTTTTTGCAAAGGAGCTGACAGGTTAGCATATTCATGTGTTTTTGTCTGTAATATTGTCAGCTCAGCTGAATGGATGGTGTTAATGATCAAGTATGACCTTCTATCAGTTTCTACAATGGAATAATTAAAATCCTTTTCATGATTGGAGTTTTATATTCTACGAGCATACCATGTAATCACAGCAACTCTCTGCTTCCAGAAAAAAAGTTTGTTGTGAAAATATGCATATGCTGTCTTAGTATAGACACTTTCAATTTCCCTATGTAAGCTTCACATCCATTATTTTCTTGCTTGATTGTGCAGTATCATATTTGATCGACTGTCTAAGAATGGAAAAGTGTATTTGGACGCTACTACTAGACATTTGAATGAATATGGAGAAGCTGGGTTGAGAACACTAGCCTTGGCCTATAGAGAGCTTGACGACCTAGAGTACTCTGTTTGGAATAGCAAGTTTCAGAAGGCCAAAACAGCTATTGGGCCTGACAGAGAGGCAATGCTTGATCAGGTTTCAGATGTTATGGAAAGAGAGTTGATACTTGTTGGCGCTACTGCTGTGGAAGATAAACTACAGAAAGGGGTAGGTTGTACCATTATTTATACAGTCAAAATATCTTCTTGCTTCGCTCTTTGCCTCAACATTTTGTTCTCCTCAGGTGCCACAATGCATTGACAAACTTGCTCAAGCTGGTCTAAAGATATGGGTATTGACTGGGGATAAGATGGAAACTGCAATCAACATTGGGTCTGTCTTCTGCAAATTATTTAACCACATAACACCATTTCATTTTTGTTCTAAATTTATTTGTCAAGTTTTGAAAATGCTTGTGTAATTGAATTTGTGAAACTTCTGTTTCTGTTCTCTGCAGATTTGCTTGTAGTTTACTTCGACAGGGCATGAGGCAAATCTGTATCACAATGAATTCAGATTCAGCAACCAATGATGCGAAAGAGGTAGTTTTTTCATTGAGATAGTAGACAAACTCACTAATAGACATGAGTTTCATCTGATATTAGGCCTGGCTTTTGTAACCCTCAGGTCATAAAAGGAAACATCTTGAATCAAATCACCAATGCCTCGCAAATGATAAAGCTAGAAAAGGATCCACATGCTGCATTTGCATTAATTATTGATGGGAAAACTCTAACGTATGCTTTAGAAGATGATGTCAAACTCCAATTTTTGGGACTGGCTGTTGGCTGTGCGTCTGTTATTTGTTGTCGTGTGTCTCCAAAGCAAAAAGCACTGGTAAGAACTTTTTCCTTTTTGATCGATTCCTTTGTGAGATCTACTCTAATAGTTTATACGGCATCTCAATAATGGATCACTATAAATGATGCTACTCTCAATAATTGGAGTGAAAAACATTGACAACTGCATGCATAGCTCTATGTTGATGTTATATGGGAAAGATCCTGTATGGAGTTCTGTTGTGAAATATTGTTACTTAAATGCTTCTGTAGGTAGATTTATCTAATCTAATTTAATCCCAATCTCTTCATCAAGTGTACGATTATAATTATAAAATGTGTATTGCTTTGTTGTGTTTTTAATCCCTTATTCCTTTGGAGTCAGGTTACAAGGCTAGTGAAAGAAGGAACTGGGAAGACCACTTTGGCCATTGGTGATGGCGCAAATGATGTTGGCATGATTCAAGAAGCTGACATTGGTGTTGGAATCAGTGGGGTTGAAGGTATGCAGGTCAGTGTCCAGCTCTTTTATGCATGATTATGCGTGCTAAATTATATCTGCACATGATGTATTCTAACATACTTTTTCATGTTGCAACACTATATGATTAATTTTCACAATATAAATCAAATTTTGGTTTTGTATACCTTTGGTATTTTAAAAAATGACTGAGGTTAGGAATATTGGGAGCCTGTCATGTTTGTGTTTTAGACTTTGTTCTTCATGTTGGACTCGGGTTAAGATCTTTTGTCAAGCCTTTTCAATAACTTTATTGTTGTTTTCGATGACCAAGGGCGAAGCTTTTTGCTTTGGATGGAATATATTGAGCTTCCTTGTTTTATCTTAAACTATTTATCGAAGAGCAACTATTTTCATTGTGCTCAACACTATTTTCCAACCTATCAGCTTCATTCCATGAATGTTAACAATGCTTTCAGCGTACAAGTTAATGTTATTTTTTTTACAGTAATTAATATTTTTTTAGTAAAATTTCTACTAGATTCTTTGGTCTAACTTATAGTTTTTGCCATGAAATATGAATATGGACTTCATGGAAACTGTCGGCCGAGCACTTTTTGAATTTAGCAAATTTGTGTGCTTCCGTTGATGTGAAATAATGCAAAATCTCACCTTTCTGACTACTTTTCATATTTACAATATTACATCATCAATTGTGAAGACTAATTTGGTTAAAATCTACAATTGGCTTAGAACATTCATACTTGAGATAAAGGAAAAACAGATGTGTGTTCTTTGTCTGTTTGGAAGCATATACCATTTGTTGAAGTTGTGGAACTCAAGCTTTCAAATTCTTTTCAGGCAGTAATGGCTAGTGACTTTTCTATTGCCCAATTCCGGTTTTTGGAGCGGCTTCTGGTAGTCCATGGACACTGGTGTTACAAGAGAATTGCACAAATGGTAATTGATATATTTATCTTGAATCTTGATCATTATTCTCATATCTTCAATGTCTTTGATGTCAAGTTCACTGTTATCCTGGGCATGGATAGAGATAAATGTAATATCTTTCACATGTTGTTTCTGTTATGAACTGACTCGTATATTTCCCTTCTAAAGTTATTCGTTATGTATACCAGATATGCTATTTCTTCTACAAAAATATAGCATTTGGCCTCACCATTTTCTATTTTGAGGCCTTTGCGGGCTTCTCTGGACAATCGGTTTATGATGACTGGTACATGATATTGTTCAATGTTGTTCTTACATCATTGCCTGTCATTTCTCTTGGAGTTTTTGAACAAGATGTTCCATCAGAAGTTTGTTTACAGGTTTGTTCTGTTGAAAGCCTTCAATATAGGCTGTATTTTTGTTCGTGTTTGGATGAATCTAACCTATGATGTGCCATCGCTCATTGCAGTTTCCTGCACTGTATCAGCAAGGACCCAAAAACTTGTTCTTTGACTGGTATAGAATCTTGGGATGGATGGGGAATGGTCTTTATTCCTCCCTCGTCATCTTCTTTCTTGTCATTATCATCTTCTATGACCAAGCATTCCGTCCCAATGGCCAGGTCGCAGACATGGCTGCTGTTGGTACCACGATGTTCACTTGCATCATCTGGACTGTCAATTGCCAGATTGCACTGACAATGAGCCATTTCACATGGATTCAACACCTCTTTGTGTGGGGCAGCATAACCACTTGGTACCTCTTTCTCTTGTTATATGGCATGCTTCCACCAAAACATAGCAAATCTGCCTACCAAATATTGGTGGAGGTTCTTGCTCCTGCTCCTATTTATTGGACAACAACCCTATTAGTAACAATTACATGCGTTCTTCCATATCTCGCCCACATATCCTTCCAAAGATGTGCTCATCCCATGGATCACCACATTATCCAAGAAATCAAGTACTACAAGAAGGACATTGAAGATCAGCACATGTGGACGAGGGAGCGGTCTAAAGCAAGGCAAGAAACGAAGATTGGATTCACGGCAAGAGTGGAAGCAAAGATTAGGCATTTTAGAGGTAAGTTACAGAAGAAGCAGCAGCAGTCTTCAGTGGGGTCTTTGTCCCCATTGTGACAATTACAAACACAATTTATTAGTTTTCATCCTTTTAGGAGTTGAATTTTTTAATTTTTTTAGCTCTAGTCTCATTTAAATTCTTTTCATGCTTATGTGTGGGGGTGAATTAAAGCCCGTTGCATTAAGAGAAAAAATGTGAGCTGTTGTATGTAACATATTTGAGTAGAAGAGCTCACCAAGCTAGTAAGTTCTGAATGATCAAAGTGTATTTCTTGCGTAGCAGATGGTTATAATTCAAATGATGTTGCCAAATAGTGTTAAACAGTTTTACAATTTCTGTTTTCTCGGACGGTATACTTTGTTTCGAAGTTAAAAAAATATGTTATTATTGCATTCTTTTAATATAAAACGACTTTCTTTTTTTCACTGAAATTCAATGCAAATATGTGGTTCAGATTAATTTTATTCACACATCTTAATCACATTCAGTGACTCAACTAATTTGATCAAAAATAAATTTTGCTAATATTTCAATCATATTCAGTACAAAATTAATTTTTGCTAGTAAAAATTCTTGAACTTCTTGCTGACTGATCAGTGAGTTTCTTAAACAAATCTTTAAAACTCCATTAAAGCAATTGTATAGAACTAAAAGTTGAGAAAGATTGTAAATCTGAAATAAGAAATTCACAGAAAAACAAAAATGGGAAGGAAATGGAAAGCTGGAAACGACAAAAATGGTTATAATCCTCTTCCCACCTCAATACAAATTGTCTTAGGATTTTTTCTCTTTTGTATCTGTCACCTGTCAGAACTATTTTGGATATGGCAGCATTTATCTATCTGTACTTGACAACCATGGCTATCCATATCTTCCACTTATTACAAAAAAATGAGATAAAAATATCTCCTGCTTTTGCTTCGTTGTTATCAAATCAATTTTCCTATTTATTTTGTGTTTACTGTGATTGCAAATTTATATTATTATTTAGTTAAATATTTTAAAATAATTATTACACAAATATATACAAAAACTGTTTTTTATTACCCATAACCGTAAACTAACTTACTAAAATATCAACATACAATCTTGATCTAAGTAACCTAACCTACTTTTCAAGAAATATTTAGATCTAAGTGTTGTGTATAAAAAACATTTCTTAACTTTCTTGTGTAGAAAAAGAATGCAAATCATGAAAATAATGTTATTTTTTAAGCTGAATATGATGGTTGAACAAAGAATAATGTTATTTGTGGACATATTTTTCTATACTCAATGCATGGAATTGCTATTGTTACTAATAAAATATCTTTAGGGTGATTTTGTATTATTCTTTCTTTTATTTTATTTATATTTATATGAATGTCTGTACAGTACTTCCAAGTCATTATTATTTTTACTTCTATTTATGTCATCTATTACTTTTAAAATTTTCTTTGTTTAAAAAAATTTCACTAAAAATCGGGGAAGTATTAATATTACTTGTTCTAAAACAAATATTCAATGCTTACGTAATTTCAACATATATTTTCCCATTTTTCGTATCGATATTTTAGCCAATAATTTTTTTTATAATAGTAATAATTGATATAATAACATTTAAAAAATTGTATGCATTGCCTTAAATAATAAATAATTTAAAATTGATGAGTTGTTTATTTACTCGATGATGGCCTGTCATAAAAAAATGTCTGTAATGATTAATAATGATTAATACATGAAATTGTGACTCTAAGTCAAATTCACTATTTATGTTAGTAGATAATTACATTATTTATTCAATAGGTCAAGAAATTGGGTTGAGATTTTGTAGTTTTATTCGGGTTGAACTGAAGTCAAATTACTATTAATGAAATTATTGTAATAATTAAATAACATGTCCAAAATATAATATCATAACTCTATGATGCAAAATATTAAATTAAATTTTAATTTATAGGTTTTAAAATTTTTAAAAATAAAATAAAAAAGGTGATCGTACTTCAAGATTTTTAATAATATTTATCTACGCTTATTAGCAGTAATTATTTTATATATAAAATAAAAATAAAATAACAGATATTTTAATCATATTTAAAATATATTTTATGATCATTTAAATTCTTCAAATTTAAATTAGCAAATAATGTTTTAAAATGCAGACTTTTAATAAATGTAGATAGGATGAAGGCCTAACAACTATCTAAGTTGTAACATATTTTCCAAATCCTTCACATATATTTTAAAACTCATATTTTTAAGCATAGTTGAAATTTATTACATATATTTCAAGTCTCGTGTATATGTTTTTCTAATCAGTCATCATTCAAGTGTTTTATCCTCTCTTTAGTAGTGACAAAAAACAAATAAATAAAATAAATTGATAAAATAAAAAATGACATTAAACGTGTATGATAAAAAATAGAGAAAAGATAAAAATAAAATAAAGAGACAAGTAGAAATCTATAAGAAACAATACAATAAATTTCATTAATTTTAAATTATTTTTCTTCTCTGTTATCTTCCTCAAAAGATTCAAATTTATTTTCATCTTCATTGTTCGTCTTCCATTCTCTAAGCAACTATCAACAAAATTTTAATAAATTTTAGATCAATTAACCCTAACTTAAATAAAAATAAAATTAAAAAACTAACATCGTAAAGCGGTACAAAATTAAATAAAACATCCCCTTAAAAGAAGTTCACTTTTAAAATGTGCTTTTGCAAATTTTAAGGAACAATTAACAATGTCCTGTATTCTCTCTCTAATAATATAGAGATACATTATGGGCCTCATATCTTTATTATCTTTCGTTTTATCATTTATTTTTTTGCCCATATTATATTTTGTTTTCATCTCCACTAATCAGGAAAAAATGTCAAAAGATAAAAGAATCACTTTTGCAGGTACAATTTTGTTGGAATCCTTGACATTTTAAGTAAAACTGCTTACTGTGTTCTACCATTCAAGATTTTTTTTACCAGTATTATGACATATTTTTATGTTTATTTGACATAAAATATAAAAATTAAATATTAAAAAATGTAAATTTTTATATTTTTTTAAAAAATAAAAAAAATTGTAGATAAAAATAATGTTAAATGAATGTATAAAATGTAGATTTGTGAAAGAATATTTTTATTTTTGTATGGTTACTTGATGAACCATGGAAAGAGATTCGTGACATTGTTTAAAACATCACTTGAAACCAACTTAGTATGAAAAAAAAAGTCATCGAGGTTTGCCAGAAGAAAACTTTCTCTTTGGTTTGAATTTAGCTATGCAAAACAGAACAGAAACAGAGACAAACAGAACATTATTGTCATCCATATAACAGGCAGAAACAGAACAGAAACAGAACATAAACATAACAAAAACAGAGTGAACCTGTCATAGAACTTTCATTTATTTTGTTCTTAAGAAGCATAATTATAATCAAAATCAAAATTAAAATACGAACAAAGTAATAAAAATCTACTTCATGCCCAGTATATTCATCTTAAAATGTGATCTGGTAACCAGGAAATTCAGCAACAGTAATAGAATTTCATAGAAAAGGGAGTTAAAGTTCTGAACCAGAAAGACAATCTTGTATCTCTGATTACTGAAAAGAAAAGATGAAGAAGAAGAGAGAATGAAAGATGAATCACCACCATCCATAGAGAACTTGAGTGTAAGTGTGCTTGATCCACCTGAAACTCTTTCTGAGAGAGCCTTTCATTTTGCCTTCTGCTGCATATATTTTATAGCCAGCAACTCTCTTCTTCCTCTGCAACTCAGGATCATTAAAGCTCCAACTTTTTGATGGTTTAGAAGCTGCCCTTTTCACTTTCTTCACCTTCATCTCCTTAGCACTGCTACCTATCTGCTTTCCATGACCAGAACAACCATTATTCGCACTGTGACACCTCAGATCCTTCATGCTTCTTGGGGCCACCTTGCCTCCACTGTTGCTTTCACTCTCAACCCTTTCATCTCTGCATGACTTCGATCTGAACTCCATCATCATGCCAACCACAATGCCCCAAGACTAGTAAGAAAGAACAACTTCACAATTAAAAGGCTTTCTGGCTTTGCTTTTTTGTAGTTGTATGTTACCATTCTTTATTTTTTTTCTCTCTCTTTAATTTTAGTGGATATTTAAGTATGAGTATAAGCAATGATGATAAAAATATACATAATAATCTATAGATAAATTTTTTTACATGTATTTATTATCTGGATATAATAATTATTTTAATACTTATTTATTAATAGATCAGATATAATATTATATTATTTGTATTATAAATATTTATTATCTGAAAAAAATATATGAGAATTTAATTTATATTTTATTAAATTTTTTAATTTTTGAACAAAAATGATATAAATTTATTATATAGATTGATTTCATGTTTGGTTGATCTTGTTTTTATCCAATAATTCATTTGAAGATTTTATCAAATTTGGACTAAATCATAGTGTTGAGTTTTTTACATTATAGTTAGTTATATTTGATAGAAAAAAAATTGTGATATTAAATTGAAAACTCTTTACTTAATTTATGTAGTAAAATCATTTTGAATTAGAGAAAATATAAGATTAATTTCATATTTTATTGGTGATGAGATGATTGTGTTCCATCATTATCAAATTTAGACTAAATAATAATGTTGGTTGTAAAAGTTATTCTTTTTAGAAAAATATAATGATATTAAATTGAAAAGTTTGTTTAATTTATATAATAAAATATTTTTAGAAGATGAGATGTTGTTTTCATTAATGCAAAAGAGTAGGGTAAGGTGGGACTCATCCAACTCTCTTTGCAGACCATAATTTCATGATGCCATTCCATTCACACTAAAATAGGTGACTAGATTATAAGAGTACTTAAGACACTAATCATTACGAAGTAAATATTATTTAAGGAATATTAATTGTATTTACAAAATCAACATAAATACTAAATATATATTTTTATTAGAATAATATTTTATTCTATAATATAATAACAATATAATAAATAATAACAAATAATATATCAAATACCTAATGTTTACTTAAAATATGCTCAAATAAATGATTATAGGTTGGATATTCTATAATAAAGACGCTTAAAAAGTTTTATTAAATTGTATTCTTTTAATATGTTTTTTGGGTCATATAAAAATAATATTAAATAAAAAAATTTCTATTATACCATAAAAATATTTAAACAATAAAAAAACATTTTTGTTACTATTACTTGTGCTTTATTTATCCGTTATCTTTTAAAGGATAATGATACTTTGACAACATTTTAATATTGTCTATATGTCATTCTCTGATTGATTCAAAATTATTTCACAATCAATAATAATAATAATAATAATAATAATAATAATAATAATCATAAACCATCATGAACTAATAACAGAATGACACATGAATAATGTTAAAATGTTGTTAAAAGGATATTGTCAAACTATATTATTTTTTCAAATATAGACTTAATAGTTAGTAGCTGGATGTTATTGAGAGAGATAGATTAATCATGAAATAATAAAAAATATCAAAGTTATTTAGGATTTCTTAGTTGTTATTTTAAGAACAAGTTTGAGTTTTGTTATCTCGTGATAGTATATAATATTTTTTGGACTTTTATTTGTACATAAATTAATATATAAAGACTTTTTCAAGTATTTAATAGTATCTTTTTAAGAGAAGTTATAAATAAAATATATTTAAGATGTTTTATTTGTATTTTTACTTTTTACTTTTTGAAGAAATAAATGTAAAATATTTGATCTATTTGGGAGTAAGTCCATGACCATAAAGCCTTTATGAATTGTAGACATCTCTCATTTATTACATAAGAGACTAAATTACTTATATTTTTCTACTTTAAAATGTATATAAGGTCTACATTTAAATAATTAAAATTCGTGTATTTAAATATAAGTCGTGACATGAAATTTATAAATAAAGAGTATGAATAATTAAAAAAAACTGAAAAATAAGGATTTTAAGTATTTGTAACAAAAACAAATTTGTAGAGAGATAAATATTATAACATTATTTTTTATCTAAAATTCGATACTAAAGATTTATTAAAAAAATACAATATCAATCAGATATATAAGTTAAATGTAACTTCAATTACATAAACAATTAACATCATTCTTTACTTAAAATTTTAAAAGAATAAATAAATCTTTATTTTTATATAATATTTTACTTTCTCATTTTTATTTAATATAAAATTTAAACTTATACTTAAAATTTTAACATTTGTTAATATGAAAAAGAAAATATTATAAAAAAAAATCTAAATGAAATAATTATTGCTAGCAAAGGTAATTATTATGGAGCTGCCAAGTTCGAATATTTTGTCCTCTTTAATTGCAGGAAGCATTTGGAAAGTTGGTATCACAAATTTCTACAAACTTGGCTTTAAAGTTTTGGCCGAAAGTGCAGTCTGAAATGAATAAATTAATAATAATTATGATGATAAGTGTGTTAGTAACATTAAAGTAATTGGTAGTGTTCCACTAAAACAAGTACTTGATAAGGAGTTAGCATCTACTTTCACTCAACATCACTTTAATCATGTAGTTTTCAAAAAAATAATAGTATAATAATATAATTTTTACATTTGACATATAATATAAGATTAAAATAATTATAAATATATAAAATTTTGTATTTTTTTTAAAAAATAATATCAAATATAAAAAATTAGATTTTCTTTTTAAAACCATCCGTTTTAACACTACTCTTTGAATTATGCATCCTAATGCACCATAACAATATTATGCATGCAACACTTTGCGTCTAAAATACTTTGTAATTATTATACTCACTTTTTTCTTCTCGCAATCAAAACCAGATATTTTAGTAATCATTTCAACTGTTTTTTACAATAGAAATATTATGTGGACTAAAATAAGAGAAATTTCTATTATATAAATGTTTAAAAATGTTTTTGTAGTTTCTAAACGTCAAAAATGATATTTGTTTGCAATAAATTTTGATATAATTTAATTTCTAAATTTTAAATATGAATAAAAGTAATTTTTTAATTTAACTACATTAAATTTGTTTGATGTGTCAAAAGTATATTTTTTATTGATATTTTTACATTGTTTAACATGTTTTAACTTAAATGTTAATTTAAAACATAATTTAATATGTAAAAAAGATAACGTTTGTTATATCAAAATGGCTATATTAATTTTTTGTAAAGAAATTATATTAACTCCCTTCCATCAATAAAACATATGAAAGTTCTCTCAAGGGAACTGTTAATTTTTTAACTTTGTGAAGACTTTGTTCAGGGAAATTGTTTTTGTTAAAAAAATAATTATTATAAACCATAGTAGACAAAACCACAGAAAATGTTACACAAGTGATACATCAAACTGTCTTTTTTCAAAACGCTGCAAGAGAGTTAAAAAATCATCTCTAGTACTTTCTATATAGAAACAGTTATTCATTTTTATCCAATGTCACGGCTAGCATGATATTTGAAATAATTATTATAAAAAAATTTAAAACTATTTTAATGCATTATATTTTTTCTATTTTTATTTATTATTATTATTATGATGATGACTATACCACATTCATCTGAATGGGAAAAAGGCACATTCAATCAACTAACTGCATGCTTTTGAAAGAATTAAAACGAAATAGTACAACCTTTTAGTCTCAAAAAGAAAAGGACATAAGTTGCTTCAAGAAAACGCGATTTGGAGCCTCTATTGACAGGCTATGATTGGACGTATGAATATAATTTCTTAATCAAATTAAATAATAACTCTCGAATTACTAAATTTCACTTAAAAATTTACATTATTCCACACATTGGTTAGGATGAAATTTATTTGGCTTTTGCAGAATTTCGTAATTCACACGGATTCTAGATTTTTTAACTTTGACAACAAAAATAGGTGAAGGCATCATTTAGAAATAAAACAAATAGCACAATTAAAAGGAAATGGCTTGGAACAAATTTTATAGAATCCATTATAAATAAAAAGTAAGGCGTCATTGAACTCTAACCGGTAAAAATTGAAAAAGAAAAGAAAGACACAAAATAATAATTGTCAAAAAGTAATAGCTCTGATGACTTAACAGAGAATAAAAATTAATCCATCAGAGCAGATCGGCAACATTTGAGGGCAACTCCTCTACAGTGACATTGTAGAACTTCTGAATATCAGATAGCATTCTGGCATCTTCCAGTGTCACAAAGTTTATGGCAACACCTTTTCTTCCAAAACGCCCACTTCGCCCTATGCGGTGAAGATAATTTTCAGGTTGGGTAGGCAGATCATAGTTTATAACCAAAGACACTTGCTGTACATCTATACCACGAGCCAAGAGGTCAGTGGTGATTAGAACTCGAGAAGAGCCAGAGCGAAATTCACGCATGATGATATCACGAGTGTTTTGGTCCATGTCTCCATGAGTGGCTGAGACTGTGTGATCATTGCTTCGCATCTTGTCAGTGAGCCAGTCCACCTTGCGCCTTGTGTTCACAAAGATGACACTCTGGGTTATAGCCAAAGTCTCATAAAGGTCGCATAATGTCTCCAGTTTCCATTCTTCCTTGTCAACATTCACATAAAACTGCTTGATACCCTCAAGGGTTAATTCATCACGCTTTACCAGGATTCTCACTGGCCTATTCATGAACTTTCTCGTAATTTCCAGGGCCTCAGGTGGCATTGTAGCAGAGAACACGCCAACCTGAATTTGACCCGGCAATAGCTGGAAGATGTCATAGATCTGCATTTTATGCACCAAAATAAAAATTGTTAGCTATTTAACTCAAGATGACTTCATCTAGCACAAACGTAAGAGACTGTTTTAAATAAAGAGAAATATTACAACAAAAATAAAAAAACATCAGTAATACGCACGACACAATGTTAGATGAAAGTAAAGGAAAAAAAAATACCAAATTCAATTTGTTTTAAACAAACAAGTGAAAAATCAACAAACCTGGTCCTTGAAACCACGTGAAAGCATTTCATCAGCCTCATCCAAAACAAACATCTTTATGTGATCAGGGCGAAGAGACTGTCTGCGCAACATGTCAAACACACGCCCAGGAGTGCCAACAACAGTATGTACACCAGCTTGGAGAATGCGCTGATCCTCACGGACACTGGTCCCACCAACACAGGCATGAACCTTGACGCCAAGGTAATCACCGAGAGCTCGCATAACCTTTTCAATCTGCTGTGCAAGCTCTCTTGTTGGTGCCAAAACCAAAGCCTGGCACTGAACCAATCCATAATCTAGTTGCTGCAAAATTCCAGAACAGAATGTAGCTGTCTTTCCAGTTCCAGACTGAGCCTGCTGAATCACGTCCAAACCCTTGCAGAAAGGAACAATCCCCCTCTGCTGTATTGCAGAAGGCCTCTCAAAACCTATATAACGAAGAATAAAAGATTCCACATCAAACTGTGCCACAGCTAACTGCATACAGCTTTTGTTTTGTTGTTAATAAACGATAGATATCATATGGTTGTTACCTGCAGATCCACTTTGTAATCTTCTACGAAATAGTTTGAAATGGAAACAGATGTGTAATTTCAGAAAACAATAATTCGAAGCATATGATGTCAAAAAAATGGCCAATGCCCCTATATTGCTACACTACTTGATGTTATAAACTGCCCAACATCAGGGGGGCCACGCATGGGTCAAATAGTAGGCATCCTTGTTTTGAAAAGGTCAATTCCACATCTAGATCCTACAACTCCAGGTTGGTGAGAACACAAACCACTGCACCAAGACTCCCCCTTAAAATAAATCTTAAAAACTTTTAAACTTCGAAGAAAAACTTCAGTAAATTAAATAATCCCAATTAAATAAATGATAATTTAAATTGTTTAGCTAAAATATGATTACAATTGTAAGTTCCAGATATGCAGATTTCAGAGATAACTCCAACAGGGTAACCATTGCAGAGAACAATGTTTAAATCCGCCAATGAATGCAGCTATGACACATCTTTAAAATTGCTGTATAAATGACACGGCTTTTAGAGTGTCAACTCTTTAGAAAAGGGATGTATTAACCAGCATCAAGTGTGACTAAAAGAGGGTACTCCTAATATTTCTCAAGCATTGAATAAGCACAAGAGGAAACAAACTAAAAAATCATTTGCCATACCATAAGCATATATGCCTCTCAGAAGATTTTCTTGTAAACCCATTGCATCAAAACTGTCATAGACTTCATCATATGAGGTGAAAAACTCTTCTCCATCGGCAGAAAGCCTGTAATTAGTTTTCAAAAACAATAATAAAAATTACAGAAAACTGCAAGAAAAAATAAATCAAGCATCACACGCAATATAAAATATGAAGTGCAATAACTTACAATTCATTCATCTTAGAATCATACTGCCGAGTATCAAATTGAGTACCCTCTGGAGCCAATCCTGCCATCACTGCAGAACAGAAACTTCAGTAAAATTAAACAGATACGTGTACATAAGGCCTAACAAATACAAAACCAATAACAAAAATTAATTCCCAATAAATAATCGCAAAACAACGCTAGTGAACGAAGACGAAGGGACTCTTGCCTATGCTAAATCCTTCTTCTGTTCGCAAGAAGCCAGATAAGAAAACAAATTCAAAACCACCAATAAATAAAATAAAAAGATATATTAAACTGACCAAAATTCAGATCACTACTCTAATCTGTGTCAAAACAGAAAATGAAAAAGAGTATCAACAGTTAAAAGCCGATGATGATTAAAAAATTGAGTTCGAACTAACCATAAAACAAATAACAATAACATAACACCTAAAATGGAATGAAAAGCTTTGCGAAGAAAGCAATCAGATCAAGCACATGTTCAAAACATAAAAAGGAGAGTGATACGAAAACAGAAGAATATGAAAATAAAAAGGAGATTTATGGAAATGATGAACGTTAGTGAAGATAGAGAGAGAAGTTAGGGTTACCTGATGTTGTTGGAATAGAGAGAAAGAGAGAAGCAAAGAATGGGAAGCGAAAGAGGAAGTAGGGTTTCCCAAACTCCTCGGATCTGCGCCGTGGAGTTGAAGGGAAGAGAAAGGAGAATGAATAGAATAGAAGGAATGTGTTTTAGGTTTTGTTATGTTATTACTTTTGCTTTTTCTTCTACTATTCTATTCTACCTAGTTTTTCGTTGCATCACCCAAAATAATAAATACTATTATTTTAATAATAAATAATATATGTCTTTTTCTTTTATTTTTCTATAATTCATTCTATACAAAATTTAGAGATTCCCATATTCTCTTTTATTTATTTATTTATTGTATATTCAAAATTCACATTGAATCAATACAAACTGTCCAAGTGACAAAATTTTTCTCTTCAAAATCTGTTTAACATATTTTTTTTAATTTTTATTTTTAATTTAAAAATTAATAAATATTTAGTTTAAAATAATATTTTAATATAATTTAATATATATAAATATTTTAATATTTTAAAATAAATTTTATTCAACTAAATTAGTAAAATATTTTGGATTCTGTAAAAAAAAGTATTCAACTAAATTTATAGAATGAGATCTCTAGAATAAATTTTCAAAAATATATGATATGCATTGTATAAAAAAATAAAATTGAATAAATTATTCATAGCATATGATACCTTTTTAGAATATATACCATAGCTTCCAGAATTAATTTCCGAAATGAATTTTTTAGAATAATTTTTTCAAAACACATAAAATACATCTTAAAAGGAGATTTTCTTGCAAAGTATTCTCTTTTTTCACAACAATGACAATGATGAGGATATGGTGCAATATCAAAAAATATTTTGATGTTTTAAATGTTGATATTAGCATAGTTAGTATTAATAGGGGTGCAAGAAGAAATAGCTGATGTGCTTTAGTTTGCCAGCCCATTTTAGTTAACTTTGTAAACAAATTGACAAACACATTTTTGGTGTTTCACCCTACACCTCCAGGCTCTTCACACTGCACCTCCAAACTTTACTAAAATTACTTGTTTAGCCCCTAATTAAAATGTGGTTTAACTTTTGTTGAAATAAACAAGCTTTCAAAGTGAAATTATATTAGCTTTACGAACACATTAGATATGAATATCCAATAGACTCCCTTTCGGATAGACATCCAACATACGTAGAATCGGATATCAAAGATGGGGTGCAAGGTTTTTTAATAAATCAGAAATGGAGGTGGTGAAAAGGTTATTAATAAATAATCACTTTATTAATTAGGGGTATTTTAGGAAATTAGAGGTACAGAAAAAGTTTGGAGGTGCAGATGAAACACCCAACACATTTCAAAAAAAACATGGGCCTTACTATTCTCACTTTCCTTAATTTTAAGTCTACATTCCCCTTTTTTTTTAACAGATATACTCTTAATGGAAGGTGTCTGTCAACTAATGAAAACTTATTTACAAAATAAAAAAATTATGAAGTTATACACAATAATAATAGAGAATGTGCTTTGTGATCTATTTTATATATAATTTTTAATTGTTTTCAATAATAGTAAAATGAATGTATAACTAAAATTAATTTAATTATGATTCCAGATACTCCACTTAATAATAATGAAATTGATTACAACATAAATTAAAATTTTAATTGTAATAAAACAATTATGGTACAATAATCAAACAAATTAATAACACACAATGGACTTTTTTATACTACTATAAATATTCTTTTGTTTTTGTTTATAAGACTTAAATTAATAATTAGAATGACAAATAATTAGAATTCCATTCCAATACCATCTTCATCTTAATTTTTATTTCTATTTAAATCACCAAAATACTTATAGATTATTAGCTAATTAAAAAAATTATATATATATATATATATATATATTATTTTTATTTAGTTTTATAATTTTTTTATTTACTATATGTTTTTTTTTATTTTTTTAATTATTTAATTTATTTTATATTTATAAAATTCATTCGTATATTTAAGATACTTTTTTTTATTATATTATCGATTACACATTTTTTTAATAATTTAAGTAAATCAAATAGATTTTAAGTATCATATTTGATTATTTTTATTATTTCTATTATTTTTATTTATTGTTTAATTTTTTTACATGAAAATGATTAACTATCTTATCGGTTTTCAATCATTTGAATGTTTTTATTATTAAGTAATATAAAAAAATTATCTTCTTTGATTTTTAATTTGAAAAAGTTTTTATTTCGCAAAAATAATTTTCATTATTTTTAAATATCTCTAAAGTTTTATTAATTTTTTTTCCATCTGGTCATACTTTAATTAAATATTTATTTTTCTGTAGAATATCTTAATGGTATATTAAATCAATTATAGGACACATATTTGATTACTTATATATTTTTTTAACATTTTTATTTGTTATTTATTTTAATTGTATAAAATATTGTTTTAATAATTTTTTATATAATTATTTTTATTTTATAATTCGTTGTCAATTTTATCACTATAATTGTATAATATTTTATTTACTATAATATAATAATTTAATATTATTATCACAAAATTTAAAAAATAAAAAATTTATAAATAAATTCAAATTATTATTAGTTTAATATTTTTCTTTATTAAACTCATTTAATCTGTGTATTTAAATAAATGAAAGAAAAAGATATTTAAAATATTTTTAATCATTTGTTTTTTAATATTTTAAAACACGTTTTAACTTTATTAACTTTATTTTCTTAAGTTGCATGATTAAGAAATGTTTTTGATTTTTATAAAATTTTATTTATGTGTATTTGTATAATATTTTTTTCGTCCTATCCAATTGTTATTTAAAATTTATATAATTTGTATATTTCTTTTACATATTTGATATTAAAATAGTAAAAGAACAGTACTTACACAAATGCAGGTATATGTATTACTCGATAAAAATAAGAATGAAACAAAAATTATACTCTCAACAAGCGCATTCGAAGATAAGGAGAGAAAAAAAAATGAGAGAATTTCAGAGTTTCGAAAATGTTAATATTGATACTTAGACAACATTTTTTTGACAACATTTGAATATCATCTACGTGTCATTCTGTGATTGGTTTATGATAATATTTATGATTATTATTATTGATTATAGAATAATTTTAGACCAATCACAAAATAACATGTAGATAATGTTCAAATATTGTCAAAAACGTGTCTAAATATCATTATCTTTTATAAACCTTATCTATTATGATTATTAATGAATAACTTCATATCAGCTAATTTATATTAATTATAATTCAAATATCTTTGATAAATACCCTTCATTATTGTGCTATAGAAACAAATTATACATTTTCTTCAGTAGCAAATTATTTATTTTTAAAACTCATAAAGGTGGCCCACTAATACGTTTACGTCCAATTAGTCATAGGTTTTAAAATAACTATTTTTAGAATATGGGTTTTTTAATCGGGTCAATTTGTTTCTAAAGTTACTAATTTGATTATTTTTTTAAGAAAATTATTTTCAAAACATGACTTTGTTTTGAATATATGGTTATGTTAATTGCGATTTTCAACCAGAGGTGAAGTCGTCAAAAGATATGATTTAATATCATTATGCTTACTCATGAAATGAACAAAAGCTCCAAATGTATATGATAGCTATATTTTTTTTCGACATTTTTATTATAACAAAGGTTATTACTGGAGACAGTTTTTTACCCTTGGATTCACTATTGTATTGATTTCACTGAGTTCTTAAAGTAATGTTAAATCATATAATACATTAAATACAACCGAACTTGTTACTCTAAAGTCATAGATTCCTACAGTTCTCTGTCCAATCTATTAGGATGCAAATATGAATGTGTTCTATTATGTAACTGCTCTTAACTTATGTCTTAAACTGTTACCATTCTGCACTTAAAGCAGTATGTCACCAATTCAACCTTGATAGCAGTTTTAAAACATCGTTTTATACCTGCTTATACTGTCACACGGAATCAAAATGCTACCATTTAAAAGTCAAAAGGATGAAGCATAATTTAGAGTTAGACATAAGTACCAATATTTTATTAATTAAACACTTAACAGTTACAACACACAATTACAATACTAATTACAATTTATTTTTAACGAAAACATAATACAAAACATAATTGTTAATGTCCACGACAAAACAAACAATAAAAATATTATTTTTCCCAACTTTTCTCTGTTCCTCTAATTTCTTCTTCAACTTCTCGTTCTTCTTGTATAATCTTTTCCTTTTCCAAACAAACTTCAACTTCTTCACTTTTTTTTTTGTAAGCTTATTTCAATTTCAGATTCTCCTTCATCAACCCATCGAAATAGTTACAATGTGAATTACTCTGCAATAAAAATTATAAATCATTAATAAAAAATGTATCACCATAACTAAAGCATTTATTCACTTACTGTCCAATTTCTACATCTCAAAAATAGCCTTTCTTTGTTCTTCAAAGTAGTTGCCTTCAACAACAACAATCTTTCCCCACAGCCACAAAATTTGGATGCTAACTGAGAAGAGGATGCACATGTTTGCGACATTCCCGAACCAGTACTCCTTCGCGTGCAATCAATTCCTCCACTGTCAGATTTCATTTCAGTGCAACAATGATTTCTTTGAAAGTTAAATGATGATTTCCTCTTTCGCGAACCCTAGACGTAGATAAGAAACCTTTAATCTTAAATATCAATTTCGCTTCAACCAAAGAAACCCGTATATAACCCTAATCTGAATTTCCATTTAAAAATAGGAAACTTAAATTTCAGATTTTCAATTACTAATTGTACACATGGCGTAAAACGTGTCATACTCCGTTAGCCAGTTCATTTTAAAGTTAACGCCGTTGGTTCTTGAGGACTAAATATTACAGTTTCATTAAGGTGAGGGATGAAAATGAAACAAACTTTGGTAGAGGAACTAAAACCAAAAATGCATGATAATTGAGAGACTAAAAACATATTTAACCCTAAACTTTATCATGAAGATATGATCTTACTATTATACAATACAACTTGATGCTTGACCACTTAATCTCAACATACTCACATTACACAATTAATTTGAACTAACTCTTTGTGACATTTAAAAAAATATAAAGAAAAAAAAAACAAATTTATAAAGTTATTTTTATATAGTTTTCATTTTTTTAAATTTAAACATAAGTTCAGTATATGACTTTATATTTTAATTTTCCTGGAAGATTTAAAATTGAACTAAAAAATATAAACCGAACGTAGCACATGGCATTATTGAAAGAAGAAGTGTTGAATTCAGTTCCTCTTTCTTAAAATAATCGGTGTAGACATGGCATTTTGCACTTGCTGTCTTTCTTGCATGAACTCGCTTAGACACCTCACAACACAACCCTTTTCAAATTTATCTTCTTCTTCCATTTTAATATGCAACAACTCGTAAGTGTTTTTTGTCCTCACTTTTCAGATTTCATCTTCACAGAATCAATCCTCTATTTGCAATTTGCAATTTCCGTTTTGTCTGAGACTGTGCAGAGACTCCACGCCATCGAAATTGCAGAGAACTTGTCTCTGATGAGAAGACCAATTATCAGTTCAATTTTCATTATCAGAAAAATATAGTAGTAGTAATAAACAATGCGACATAATAGTAGACAGGTGTTAAGTGGTTTAGGGCAAGTGGCTCTAAAGGAGAGTGTACGAGTATCTGAAAGATAGGTGTCATCGTATAACTTCTCTATCACTCATGCATTTTTTATATATCTTTCAATTGTTTTTTATTTACTTAATTCATTACTAACACACTGATAACGATAACTTAGACAAAAGCATCTTCATTGTAATCAAAAGTGATGATTCAATAGAAAAAAAAATGTTAATATATATGTTTTTAGTGTTAGTTTGTATATAGTTATCTTTTTATTCAAATGATATTAACATATTTTAGATATTAAATGTGTTTTTAGTATGTAAGAATAATGTGTGTTTCATATTTTTTATTTCAAATTTTAAAAATAAATAAATATAATTCTTTTACTTAAAAAATATTAAGTTATTATATTATGTTATAAATTATTATTTAATTTATTGATACACTATGACTCAAATATTAATTTCAAACTTTTTTTTTATTTTAACACGTAAAAGAAATTAATTTTATTAATGTAAAAAATCTATATCTATTATATTTTAAATTTAATGACAAAAGAATGAATTATAATTTTACATACAAATTTGAATTTAAAAGTTAAAAATATATTTTGATTGCATGCAGATTCTTGGTTCTCGGTGTTCCTCCTTATAAATAGCAGCTTCATGAGTTTCCTTTGAGCATAGCTTGATGTTTGCCTAGTCCTCCCCCCAAAGAAAAAGTCATACATAGTTTTGTTGAGTTGCAAAGATGTTTTCGGGTATTTCTGGTCTGATCCAGAAGGGGCACAAGATAAAGGGGACAGTAGTGTTGATGCGAAAGAATGTTTTGGACGTTAACAGCGTAACCAGTGTTGGAGGCATTCTTGGTCAAGGTCTCGACCTTCTTGGTTCCACTGTCGATAATCTCACTGCTTTCTTGGGTCGATCAGTTTCTCTCCAACTTATCAGTGCCACCAAGCCAGATGGTTCGTTTCTTCTTCTTCTTTTTACTTCATATATATCACTATACTTTCTTTATTCTTTTCTCTTTTTTTTGTGTATCTTTAATGGAGTCTAAGAAAAGTGAAACGAAAACATGGTAAAACGGATTCACTGATTTTTCTTCTTTTCTTTTTGGTTATAGCCAACGGAAAGGGGAAGCTTGGAAAGGCTACCTTTTTGGAAGGTATCATCACTTCACTGCCAACTTTGGGAGCAGGCCAAGCTGCATTCAAAATTCATTTTGAATGGGACGATGAGATGGGAATTCCTGGAGCATTTTACATCAAGAATTTCATGCAGACTGAGTTCTTCCTTGTGAGTTTGACTCTTGAAGACGTTCCAAACCATGGAAGCCTCCACTTTCTTTGCAACTCCTGGATATACAATGCCAAACACTTCAAAAATGATCGCATCTTCTTTGTCAATCAGGTCAAGTATTGCTTACCAGCCACCTTACCCTTTTTAAGTCGTCAATAACTTTGATGAAAAGATGAAGCTAACAGCGTTATATATATTGCAGACATATCTTCCAAGCGAAACACCGGCTCCACTGGTGAAGTATAGAGAAGAAGAGTTAGTTAATTTGAGAGGAGATGGAACAGGAGAACGTAGAGAGTGGGAGAGGGTCTATGACTATGATGTCTACAATGATTTAGGTGATCCAGATAAGGGTGAAAATCATGCGCGTCCTATTCTTGGAGGGTCTGACACCTTGCCTTATCCTCGTAGGGGGAGGACTGGTAGAAGACCAACAAGGAAAGGTTTGGCTTTTATTTCTACACTTGACCATGCTAGAATGATCCTTATCGTGAATATTTTAGCTAGCCATGTCGGATGAATGTTGCTTATTGTTTAGAAATTAAAAGTACTTTTTTAAGTTTGAATATTTATGTTTTGCCGCTGATAAATTCTGGTGTTTTTGATGAAACAGATCCAAAAAGTGAGAGTAGGAGCTCTGATATTTATCTTCCAAGAGATGAAGCTTTTGGACACTTGAAGTCATCAGACTTTCTGACTTATGGGCTGAAATCCGTATCTCAAAATTTTCTTCCAGCATTGGAATCTGCTTTTGATTTGAATTTCACACCCAATGAGTTTGATAGCTTTGATGATGTTCATAGACTGCATTCAGGTGGACTTCAGCTGCCAACAGATGTAATTAGCAAGTTGAGTCCATTACCCGTGCTCAAGGAAATCTTGAGGACTGATGGTGAACAGGTTCTTAAGTTTCCTCCTCCTAAAGTGATTCAAGGTATCTCATATTTAGTACTTGTAACTAAAATGGATCCCAAACAACATGAGTTCCAATGAATCTGAGTTATTTGTTATGACTTGAGCAGTGAGTAGGTCTGCATGGATGACTGATGAAGAATTTGCAAGAGAAATGCTTGCTGGTGTAAATCCAAACATGATTCGTCTTCTTCAGGTAGCCTAATCAAGATATTATTATAAAAAATACAGCAAACCAAAAGGTTATATTTTCTGATTTTCTTATATTTAGTCTATATTTACCATTTCAGGATTTCCCTCCACGAAGCAAGCTAGATAGCCAAGTCTACGGTGATCATACCAGTCAAATTACCAAAGAACACCTGGAGCCTAATTTAGAAGGGCACACTGTAGACGAGGTACATAGTATGATAAAATTGTTTCTTAATAAAAGTTTATTTGATGATTTTTTGAATGATAACGAGTGCAATATATTTGGTTGGAAAGGCAATTCAAAACAAGAGATTGTTCATACTTGATCATCACGACTCAATCATGCCATATTTAAGGCGAATAAATGCAACATCCAACAAGGCTTATGCCACCAGAACCATCCTTTTCCTGAAAAACGACCGAACTTTAAGGCCACTTGCCATAGAACTGAGTTTGCCACATCCCGGGGATGATAAATCAGGTGTTGTTAGTCAAGTTTTTCTGCCTGCAGATGAAGGTGTTGAAAGTTCTATCTGGCTTCTAGCAAAGGCCTATGTAATAGTGAATGACTCCAGCTATCATCAACTAGTCAGCCACTGGTATAAATTTTCTCACCAAAATCATATAAAAGCTATTCAATTCAATCCAAATATATGTATGGAATGATTATTAACAACTTTTCATGGATTATATATTAGGTTAAACACACATGCAGTTATTGAGCCATTCGTCATAGCAACAAACAGGCATCTCAGTGTTGTTCATCCTATATATAAACTCCTGCACCCTCACTATCGTGACACCATGAACATAAATGCCCTTGCTCGGGGATCTCTTGTCAATGACGATGGAATTATAGAGAAAACCTTTTTATGGGGAAGGTATTCTATGGAAATGTCTGCTACGATTTACAAGGATTGGGTTTTTACAGATCAAGCATTGCCAGCTGATCTTATAAAAAGGTGATTCATTTGCATCCTGGTTAAGTTTATTGCTAACAGAAGCTGAAAACATAACTAATCTCATGACGTTATCTGTAAATTGTGATATAGAGGAATAGCAACTGAGGATCCAGAGTGCCCTCATGGTCTTCGTCTCTTCATAGAGGACTACCCTTATGCTGTTGATGGACTTGAGATATGGGATGCTATCAAGACATGGGTTCATGAATATGTTTTCTTGTACTACAAATCAGATGAGACACTCAAAGAAGATCCTGAGCTCCAAGCTTGGTGGAAAGAACTGGTAAAGGTGGGTCATGGTGACAAGAAAAACGAGCCATGGTGGCCTAAGATGCAGACTCGTGAAGAGCTAGTTGAAGCTTGCAGTATTGTGATATGGACAGCTTCAGCACTGCATGCAGCTGTTAATTTTGGACAATATCCTTACGGAGGTTTGATCTTAAACCGTCCAACTATCAGTAGGCGATTCATGCCCGAAAAGGGTTCTGCTGAATATGAGGAGCTGAAGAAGAGCCCTCAGAAGGCTCTCTTGAGGACCATTACACCGAAGTTTCAGACCCTTATTGATCTTTCTGTCATAGAAATATTGTCAAGGCATGCTTCTGATGAGATCTATCTGGGTGAAAGGGACAATCCAAATTGGACATCTGATAGAAGGGCCTTGGAGGCTTTCAAAAGGTTTGGGAAGAAGCTTTCAGAAATTGAGAAGAAACTCTCAGAGAGAAACAATGATGAGAAACTGAGAAATCGCCATGGACCAGTTCAGATGCCTTATACTCTGTTCTTCCCTTCAAGTGATGAAGGCTTAACTTTCAGAGGAATTCCCAACAGTATCTCCATCTGAAGACAAGGAATCTGTATCCTTCTTCCAAACCCTACCCTGTTGTTTAATAAAGTCTTTCGTGTTCGACCTTAATAAAACCAAATGTTGTGCTTTTAAAGTGTTTTCAAACAATAAAGCCAGAGTTACTGCTTCTTGCAATATGGCTGGCTACTCTTGTAATCTGGAACAAATGTAATAGATGGGTTTCACAAAATCCATGATGTTTGGACTTCAATGTTTTATGGATGAACTGTTCAAATTAGAACGCAAAATCCTTCCAAAACGAACAAAATGCAACAAGTGATTGGATTTTAAGTACAAAACACAAACACAAGAAACATATACTCTAATAAAAAGCATTATTAGGGGCATTCCGAGAATCGAACTCGGGACCTCTCGCACCCAAAGCGAGAATCATACCACTAGACCAAATGCCCAGAGTTGATTGAAATAAGATAAAAGCAACAATCATTATTATTTTAGGTTAACATCCACGGACCCTTTTGAATTGCTTTATTTATTGTTTGGGTAATTCACGGTACAATTTTGCATTCTCACATTAATTATAACTAGAAAAAAATAAAATAAAAATACAAACGTTATCTTAGTGTCCATACTTTTTACAATGAGGGAAAAAATTGAACATAAATAATTAAACATTTTTTTTTATCTATAGTCACTATAAGGTTTAAACATTCGTCATTGGATTTGTTAAAAATCTCAATAATTGGGACATAATAATTTAAGTGGTTTCAACCGAGTGTATTTTTTAAATATATTATTTTTAAAAATATGTAATAAATAAGTTATTTTTAAAGATTTGATGAATTTTAATATTCAATGAATTATGTATGATTTGGTTTAATTAATCCTGGTTAATAATTCAGTTTCTTTACCTTAACACTTAAAGGAGTATGATTTGAAAAAAGAAAGTTGTTTTTCGTTGCTAATTGTTTAACTAAGGTATATTTCATTCTCATTTTTGTTTGTCTCGTACATGTAATGCTTCGAAATGTAAAATGTTAACGATTTGAAACTATTTATAACATTTTAAAAAAATTCAATTAAAACTATTAAAATTCGATAATGGAATCGAGATTTTCAAAAACCAACTACTGATTTAAACCATTATTATAATTATTATTACATAAAAAAAACATTTAGCATAGCATTAGAACGCAATCTTAACTATATGCAAACACAACTTTCATTATTATTAAGAAATACAAGTACATAATAATACAAGAACATTTAGTACCTCGAAATACATAGTTAAACATATACAAGCATTGATGAAGGAATTATATTCCCTCTATATCACATTTATTTAAAAGCAAGGAAGCTGAACAACCGTAGAATCCTTAGATAGAGATACTGTTTGGTATTCCTCTGAAGGTCAATCCCTCCTCACTGGAAGGAAAGAGAAGAGTGTAAGGCATTTTAGCAGGTCCTGTGCGGTTTCTCAATGTCTCGTCATTGTTTTTCTGTACAAGCTTTTCTTCAATTTCAGCAAGTTTCTTTCCGAACCTCTTAAACGCCTCCAATGGCCCTGCGTCTGAAGTCCAAAAGTCACCGCCATCTCTTTCTCCAAGGTAGAACTCATCAGATGCGTGCCTTGACAATATCTCTATAACTGTAAGGTCAATGAGAGTCTCTTTCTTACCAGTAATAGTTCTCAAAAACTCCTTCTCAGGATTCTTAGCCAATGCCTCATATTCAGCAGACCCTTTCTCAGGCATGAATCTTCTGCTAATGGTTGGCCTGTTCAGGATTAAACCACCGTATGGATATTGTCCGAAGTTAACAGCTGCATGAAGGGCTGAAGATATCCAAATGAGGGTGGTGGAGACGTCAACCAACTCTCCACGTGTTTGCATCTTTGGCCACCATGCCTTATCTTTCAAATCACCATGACCCACCTGAACAAGTTCTTTCCACCAAGCTTGAAGTTCAGGATCTTTTTGAAGTACCTCATCTGACTTGTAATAGAATGCCACATACTCTTCCACCCACGACTTGATGGCTGCCCATATCTCCAGCCCATCAGAAGCATAAGGATAATCCTCAATCAAAAGCTTAACACCGTGGGGAGCAGATGGATCTTTAACTGCAACTCCTCTGACCACCCAAATAACATTGATCAGCATCACAATTATATAAATCTTGAGGCCTTTTACTTTTCAAAATCCTTTAAAATATTACTTACCTCTTGACAAGATCATTGGGTAGTGCTTGATCAACGAAAGACCAGTCCTTGTAAATCACAGCAGACATTTCCATAGAGTACCTACTCCACAAGAATGTTTTCTCTATAATACCATCTGCGTTGACCAAGGACTTGCGGGCCAGTGAATTGATGTTCATGGTATCACGGTAGTGAGGAAACAGGAGCTTGTAAACAGGGTGAACCACACTCAATTGCCTGTTCGTTGCTATGACGAAAGGCTCAACAACTGCATGAGTGCTTAGCCTGTCATCCATGTTATTACGTTAATCATTTATTCATAAATACATAGACAAAATTAACTCCAGTGTGAATCGATAACATCATACCAATGGCTAATGATTTGATGGTAGCACGAGTCATTGATAACAACATAAGCCTTTGCCAGTAACCAAATGTAAGCTTCCACTCCCTCGTATGCAGGCACATAGACTTCACTGATAGGACCGAATTCGTCACCCTGATCATCTGGCTTACTTAACTCAATGGCCAATGGTGTCAGTGTTCCATCCTCTTTCAAGAAAAATATGGTTCTCGTAGCATACGTCTTTTGTTGGTATCTGAAAGATTATCTTTTCAATAAAAAACTGGAAACACAAGCATACATAGAAGAGAATTCAGAAGTATTTCTCACAGGACTCTAAAAAACTCACAAACAACACTCCTTTTCTTTCTTTCTCTTGACACACTACACAAAACACTCTATTTTATTTCTTTTGGTGATACTACTACTTCACCTCTTGCTTCATGATTTTACAAGCACGGTGCCTTCATTTATAGAGGAACAAAACATGAAAGTCCAAAATTAGGTGGTAGTGGAGTAGACATGGTGGACACCATAATGGAAGAAAATGGGTTTGGTGGAGGTGCACAAAACATATTTTACAGAAAGTGGAAGACCCATGATGGCACTAACATAGTTGGTTGTGATGGCACTAACATAGTTGGTTGTCCATTAAGTTTATTTTACAAATCTCCTCCATAAACTTATTGGTCTGTTTATCCTGCGTTCATGCCGATCAACTTCCTTAACTCTTGAAATAACTTTGTTGGTAACGGCTTTGTGAATATATCTGCAATCTGCTTCTTACTTTCTACATGTTCAAGTTCAATGCTTCCTTCTTTCAGTTTTTCACGGATGAAGTGAAAACGAACATCAATATGTTTGCTTCTCTCATGGTTTACTGGATTCTTTGCTAACTCAATTGCAGATCTATTATCTACTTGGATTAACACCTTTTCTTCTTGTATTATTTCCATATTTTTCAGCAAATTTCTCAGCCATATTGCATGTCTGACACTTAAAGATGCTGCCACATACTCAGCCTCACATGTGGATAGCGTCACGATTGGTTGCTTCTTTGATAGCCAAGTAAATGCAGTATCTCCCATGAAGAACACATAGCCAGTCGTGCTCTTTCTATCATCTATATCTCCACACCAATCACTGTCTGAATATCCACTAAGACGATAATTATTTGACCTGGTGTACAATAATCCAAAGGACGTGGTTCCCTTTACATACCTTAGTATCCGCTTCAGTGCTTTCCAATGAGAATACCTTGGCTCCTCCATAAACCGGCTTGTGATTCCCACACTCAGCATTAGATCTGGCCTTGTGTTTGTCAAGTACCTCAGACTTCCGATTAAGCTGCGATACATGCTTCCATCAACTCGATCTCCATTTCCGTGTTTGGACAATTTTGTTCCAGGTTCCATAGGAGTGGAAACCGAATTGCACTTCATCATCTTTGCTTTCTTCAATATCTCCTCAGCATACTTCTTTTGAGACACAAAAATTCCTTTCGTGCTTTGGTCCACCTCCAGGCCAAGAAAGTACTTCATAACACCAAGATCAGTCATCTCAAATTCATTTTTCATCACCTTCTTAAACTCTACGACCAACTCATTTCTGCTTCCCATGAAAATCAAATCATCTACGTATAAGGCAACGAACAACATATCTCCTTTGTCTTTCTTCAGGTATAGAGCATGCTAATACGGACACTGCTCATAACCATTCTTCTTGAAGTAGGTGTCAATTCTCTCATTTCAGGCTCGAGGAGCCTGTTTCAGGCCGTACAATGCTTTTTTTAACTTCAACACCTTTTTCTCTTCACCTCTTCTCATGTAACCAAGAGGTTGTTCCACATAGATATCTTCTTTTAAAATTCCATTCAAAAATGCAGATTTCACATCCATTTGCTGTATCTTCCATTTGTGTTGTGCTGCTAGAGAAAATAGCAGTCGGATTGTCTCCATTCTTGTTACTGGAGCAAATACTTCATCATAGTCAATTCCTTTCTGCTGTTTGTAACCTTTCACCACGAGACGAGCTTTGTAACGTTCTGCATCCCCATCTGCATTGATTTTCTTCTTGTATACCCATTTCAAGCCAATTGGTTGAGCTCCTATGGGCAGAACTGTCAGCTCCCACGTTTCGTTCTTTTCAATTGAGCCAATTTCTTCATCCATTGCTTTCTTCCATCTATCATCGAGCACGGCCTCTTCAAATTTGACATCTTCTGCTCCTGCCAATAAACATATTACATGTACCTCATCAGTGGAGTTATAAATGTCTTGTAAGCTTCGAGATCTAAGTTGCACATGTTCATCTTCTTCATCAGAATAATCATTGATTCTCTCAGTTATTGCTGAGTTCTCTCCTCCAGAATCTGAGTTCCATGTGATCTTCTCCTTCATGTTGTCCCATCTCCATTCACTTTCCTCATCGACTTGGACATCTCGACTTACAACAATCTTTTCTGTAATTGGGTTATATAGTTTGTATGCTTTTGCTTTTTCATCGTACCCAATAAAGACATATCTCTTACTTTTGTCTTCTAGTTTTGTTCTGTGCTGATTTGGAACATGGCCATAAGCTATGCTGCCGAAAATCCTGAAATGATTGACACTCGGCTTTCTCTCACTCCATGCTTCTTGTGGAGTCATCCCATCCAGTTTAGTATGTGGACACCTGTTTTGTACATAAACTGCACATTGTACTGCTTCCGCCCAGAACTTCTTTGGCATATTCTTCCTTTTAAGCATTGTGCGAACCATATCAAGAATTGTCCGATTCTTCCTTTCAGCAACACCATTCTGTTGTGGTGAGTATGGAGCTGTAAAGAATCGTTTTATCCCATGTTCTTCACAGTATTCATTAAACTTTGTCGAAGTAAACTCACCTCCCCTGTCTGATCGAACAGCTTTTATCTGTTTACTGGTCTCCTTCTCCACCATTAGTTTGAACTTCTTAAATACATCAAATGCTTCTGATTTCTCCTCTAAGAAATATACCCAAGTCTTCCGAGAGAAATCATCTATGAATGAAATAAAGTATTTTTTACCACTGAATGAATCAGGAGAGATTGGTCCACACAGATCAGTGTGTATCAAACCGAGTTGTTCTTCTGCCCTGTATTCAGCTGACTTCGGAAACCTAGTCCTCGGATGTTTTCCGAGTACACACTCTTCACAGAACCTTTTTTCAAATTTTATTCCAGGTAGTTCGCGTACTAACTGCTTCTCTGATAGTTCGGTCAGTCCTCCAAAGTTCAAGTGGCCAAATCGGAAATGCCATAACATGGCTTCATCCTTCACATCAAGCTTCAGACACTTGTTTTTCAGAATATTCAGCTCCAACTTATACATCCGGTTTTTCTTCATCTCTACTCGTGCAATCAGACGACCACTTTTATCTTTCAAATACAGTACTCGATCTTCTATCAGGACTGAGTTGCCTTTCTCCATCATTTGACCCATGCTCAAAATATTACTTTTTAACTCGGGAACATAGTAGACATCTCTTATTTCTCCAATCCGTCCATCCTTTTGCAAGTGCCGGATTGTTCCGCGTCCTTTTACAGCCACCTTGGAATCATCTCCAAATGAGACATGTCCGGTTTCAACCTTGATGAGTTCGTTGAACAAACTCTCATCTCCGCACATGTGGTTGCTTGCTCCCGTGTCTAAATACCAAACCGAATTATTTGAACAGTTCAGCATAGGCTGAGCTTCTGGGCCTTTGGACATCAACAAAATCCCAATTTCTTCACTGGTTTCCTCAGTAAGCAAGTTTGTTTCGTTTTTCTTTTCAGCCTGACAAAATTTTGCTATATGGCCTGGCTTCCCACATTTATAGCAACTTCCTGATTTGCACTCGTTTGCATAGTGGCCAATTTTGCCACACTTGAAGCATTCAACTCCTGACTTAGATCGACTTCCTCGACCTCTTCCTTGACCACGACCACGCCAATTATGTTGTTTAGTCTGTTCTGTGTCAGCTTCAAATTCACCTCTGACACGTCCACCTCTACCACGTCCACTTCGTCCTCGACCACCTCTTTCTCTACCTCTAAAAGCTTGGCCCTGATTGTTCCGAGCTCCTTTAAAGTCAAGATGCACTTGTAGTGCTTGGTCAAGAGGTTCTTTCATTTTTCTTCTCCTTTGTTCATGGGCCTCAAGTGACCCAGTAAGTTCTTCAACTGAGAGTGCTGAGAGGTCCTTTGATTCTTCGATAGCGCATACTATGCTTTCGAAATCATCTGTTAATGATCTCAAAATTTTCTCTACCACCCGGCTGGCTGGTAAATCTTCTCCGTTCTTGCGGATTTGATTTGCCACCGCTTCCACCCGAGATATAAACTCGGTTACTCTTTCTTTCTCCTCCATTCTCAAGCTTTCGAATTCTCCTCTGAGAGTTTGAAGCCTGACTTGCTTGACTCGGTTGTCTCCTTTGTATACTTTCTCCAGAATCTGCCATGCTTCTTTTGAAGATTTTGCATTTACTATCTTCTCAAAGCCAGATTCGTCTACAGCTCGATACAGTATGTATAAAGCTGATTTATCTTTCACGCGCGTTTTTTTCAGCGCAGCGAGTTGGGCAACCGTCTGCTCCTCGTCTTCTGCGGGCTCTTGGTACCCGTTCTCCACTACATCCCACACATCTTGGGATCCAAGAAGAGCTTTCATCTGAACACTCCAGTTGTCAAAATTGACTTTCTTTGTCAACTGAGGAAGGGACACACTGTTTGCAAGGTTTGCCATTTCTCACTTTTTTTACTCGAACACTCAGACTCAGAAAAGAGCTCTGATACCAATTTGTTGGTATCTGAAAGATTATCTTTTCAATAAAAAACTGGAAACACAAGCATACATATAAGATAATTCAGAAGTATTTCTCACAGGACTCTAAAAAACTCACAAACAACACTCCTTTTCTTTCTTTCTCTTGGCACACTACATAAAACACTCTATTTTATTTCTTTTGGTGATACTACTACTTCACCTCTTGCTTCATGATTTTACAAGCACGGTGCCTTCATTTATAGAGGAACAAAACATGAAAGTCCAAAATTAGGTGGTAGTGGAGTAGACATGGTGGACACCATAATGGAAGAAAATGGGTTTGGTGGAGGTGCACAAAACATATTTTACAGAAAGTGAAAGACCCATGATGGCACTAACATAGTTGGTTGTCCATTAAGTTTATTTTACATCTTTGTGGTAGATGAATTTATTTTCCTCAAATATGGAATGAGATAGTCATGGTGATCTAAGATGAAGAGCTTATTGTTCTGGATAGCCTGTTAAACCAAGTATAATTAATTAATTGCTATTCACCAGATTCAAATAAAAGAAAATCAGAAACCAAACAGACACAAAGCAATAGCAGAAACGTTGATGTGAATTAATTTTAATGTGCAATTTTACCTGCTCAACAGTGAGCCCTCCTAATTGAGGCTCCAAATGCTCTTTCGTTATTATAGAGGTATGGTCTCCAAAGGTTTGAGTGTCTAGCGTGCTACGTGGTGGGAATTCCTAGAATAAATTTAACACACGATGAGTAATCTCAAAATTGGCAGGCAAACCTTTTTGGTTACATATAGCTTTTAACCAATCAACTTGAAATTAAGCTTACCTTAAGAATCTTAATGACATTAGGATTGACACCGGCAATGGTTTCTCTTGCAAATTCTTCATCAGTCATCCATGCAGACTTATCGACTGCATCAAATAAGAACAGTTCAAAAGTCCGTCCACGTCATTGAATAATGTTGAATAAAAAATAGGAGTACATTGCTAATAAAGATGTCATTTTTCTTCTTATTTAACATGTGTAGCCTACCTTGCATAACTTTAGGTGGTGGATACTTGAGGAACTGTTCACCATCACTTCGAAAAAGTTCCTTGACAATTGGTATGGGAGCGTATTTGCTGAGAAAGTTTGTGGGCAATGTAACTCCACCTTCATAAAGCTTGTGCACTTCAGCGAAACTATCAAACTCAAGACTCAAAATATCTCCATCGAATGCATCAGTCAAGACTGGTAACACATCTTGGGATACCGATTTCAATGCATAAGCGAGAAAATCGGATGACTTCAAGTGACCAAACGCTTCGTCTCTTGGAAGGTAAACAAAGTCGCTGGGCTTCTCACTGTTAGGATCTGTGGAGACGAACACATATTACGTGTTAGGTCTAAACCAAAGCATGAAAAGTATATAATACATTACAACAAAAAATGAATAAAGTGGGTAACCTTTTTTAGTTTTGGGTCTTCCAGTTCTTCCTCTACGAGGGTAAGGCAAGGTAGAACCTCCAAGAACAGGGCGAGCATAGGCTGCACTTTTATCTGGGTTGCCCAAGTCATTGTAGACATCATAATCATAAATTCTATCCCATTCCTTTCGTTCTCCAGTTCCATCGCCTCTTACAACCTTCAATTCTTCTTCTCTGTACTTCACAAGTGGGGCTGGTGTCTCACCAGGAAGATACGTCTGCATTATTATATGATGAATAAGTTGGTTTATCTATATGGTGTCTCAAAGATGAAGAAGAAGAAAGAACTAAATGAAGTAGCTTACGTTGTTAGCAAAGAAAATACGAGTAGTTTTGTATTTATCAGCATTGTAAACCCAGGAGTTGCAGACGAAGTGAATGGTTCCGTGGTTAGGAATGTCTTCGAGAGTGAGAGATTTGAGGTAGAACTCATTCTGCATGAAGTTCTTAATGTAAAACGCGCCTGGAATTCCGAAGTCACTGTCCCATTCGAAATTAACATCGTATGCTTCTTCACTCGCTCCCAACGTTGGCAATGATATCTGCCCTCTTAACTTTGTAGCAGTTCCAACTTTTCCTTTCCCTTGTCCTATATCAAATTTCACACAAAATTTAACTTCTTCAAATTCATTCTCACATCAATCTTACAAGAAAAATTAATAAATAATCTTATTCAATTTGTTCATTAATTACTAAAAAAAATATAATTATACTTTATTGTATGTGGTATATATCAATATCCTTCAGTCAACAAAAGCATTGAATCGTTTTTACGATATAATAAAAAGTATTACGTTTTGTTTTTATTTGAAAAACCATTGACCCAATGAAGGATAAATTATTACGCATTTAATAATAACATATTATATTGGTTTAGTGAACGAGATCGGCCAAGAAAAGTTAACAAATAATTTACATCATTAAAATAAGTTTGGTTAATATTAAAAGAAGCCATTTGCCTAATGAAAGATAAATTATTATATTATAAACATACATTATTGATGTATGGTATGAGAAAGTAAAAAACATGAACTCGCTTCACACTTAGCAGTGTAAAGTAATTATTTTTGAAGTCTTGAGAATGCTATCATGGACGGTTTGTGATTAAATATGAAAGTGTGTAATAAATAGATTGTGATTAAAGATGGAAATAACGTAATTAGAGTAAATATGATAATTGAAAGATGTTTAGAGTGAGTGAAGTGAGTGAGTTACCATCAGCCTTGGTGGAACTGATGAGCTGGATGGAGATGGAGGTGGCGAAAGCAGTAACGGCGTCGACGAGACTGCCGGCGATATCGAAGGCGTTGTCGATGATGCTGGCAGGGTTGAGGATGGTGTTGATGTCCAATACATTCTTTCGCATAAGCACCACAGTACCCTTTATCTTCTGCTTGTTTCCTCCGAAAATTCCTCCCAACATCTTTTCAACTTCTTTTCTGTTCTTTTCAATCAAACACTGTTCTTCTTGGATTAATGAAGAACACAACCAAACCACTCCTTCTATTTATACACATCCAACTCTCTAACATACCAAAACATGTGTTTCTTTTTTTATTCTTTTCCCTATTCAAATCACGATTAAGCCATGTGGCGGACCTAACAACCTTCATAAACCAGTTTAATTAGCATTATTAATTATTCTTTATCTTTTCTCAGCTTGACTTTTTTAATCTTAATCTTATACTAATCTTTCTCTTCTTTAATTTATATTACTTTTCTCTTTTATTCTATCTATGTAAAAAGTACCATCATTACCCCGTGGGAGTCGTTTCTTCCCATGCACAGGTTCCTGTTTAAGATTTTAACCACATTTTTTATTTTTTATTTTTTTTAAATCCATTCTAATACAAAAATATTTTAATATCAAATGAGATTGGATCTTCTATTTTCTTTTTACTCCAAATCGATGCTGATCAATAATTATTATTAACTTATTCATAAATTTTAATAATGATTAATTGTTGTCAATTATTCATTGGTTTTAATAATAGTTTGTTTGTATACGAGCTGACAACCAGTTTTATATTTTTATATCATACATGGTTTAGGCTATAAACTGGATAAGCTGAATTAATAATTGTTTATGTTTGTTCTAATTTTTTATTGAGGCACGTTTTTTATTACAACCATTTCAAGTTATTTATTCATGTAGACTATTTTGGTCATATACGTATGATTATTAAATAATCTGGTAAACTTTTACGGAATCTTTTTAATACGATTTTTTTTTAATTTATTATTGGAGGGGTTATTTTTCTTTTTCTATAGTTTAGAAATCCAAATTTAAATATGTTTTTCTTGTTCAATGTCTCGGATGCAATAATTAATCCTATCGATATTAATTAGCGAACTTAAGATCGTAGTATATCGTAATAGAAGGAGAGACTTTAGAAGATAACATTCTTTATCATTATAACTTTCGCAAATATAAATAGTTAAGCTTTCACGTCATTGATAACCCGATATGCAAATATTTTAATAATTTTTTTCAAAAGAAAAATTAGAAAATAAAATTAGACTATGCATAATATAATATATATATATATATATATATATGATACTACTCCAAAAATCCTCTTACTAACAAAGGTATTTTATGTATATATAAATTCATGAATATCTATTTTTTTTTTCTGATGTGACACTTTATTTTTACTTAACATGATCTAAATTTAAGTTAGATGAATGACCATTCATGATATCCAAAGGTTAAGGTAGTCCAACCAATTTAAACAACTATACAGAAGATAAACTTGATTAATTATTTTTTTAAATAAAGTTAACCAGCGATATGCTTCTTGGTGATCCAAAATACTACAAGCCTTTATTAAAGACTTATCCAATGTATTTTGGCTTGTCTAACATGTTTTGACTCGTCTAGTAAATAACAAAAATTAACTTATATGAATTTAAAATTTTGAATTTGTTTATTAATAAAATATCTTCTCCAACAAGTTTACATAATTCAAAAAGCTTAACAAATATATTTTGTATATTTTTATCTCTTTCTCGCCATAGATTTATTTCTAAAATATTGTCCTATGAATCAATTTGACTAACTGATATATCCTACTTAATTCACAACTCATATCACACAACACAATATTTCAATTCAACATCTTTGTTAATGGTAGGAGTTCAACCTACAATTATGATTGGTCTTGAGGATTGGTTTCAAAGAATATGAAGTAAGATCATTTTTCTGGTTTACATCAGAATAGAATTATGCAAACACAACATTCATTATAATAATAACAAATACAAGTAGGAACTCAAAATACATAGTTAAACATAAATCAGCATTGATGAAGGAATTATGTATATTCCCTCTATATGAGATTTATTTAAAAAAACAACTTCACATCAACGACATCAACTCCGTAATACAAAACTTAAGAATGTAGTTGTTAACCTTAAGATATGCATTTTGTAATACCAACAACATGAACACAGTAGTTGCATTTATTATATTCTGAGCATTATACAAAGTACAAACACAATTTCTTTATTAATAACAAACACACGAGAAGTTTCAAGCAGTGGAGATACATAACTTAGCCAATGAAGATATCATATTCCTTCTATTTGGCATTTATTGAAAACAAACGCAACAATGCAGTAACCATATAGCCTTAGATGGAGATACTGTTGGGAATTCCTCTGAAAGTCAAGCCTTCCTCACTTGAAGGATAGAGCAGAGTATAAGGCATTTTAGCCGGTCCAGTGCGGTTTCTCAAAGACTCATTGTTGTTCTTCTGTACAAGCTTCTGTTCAATCTCTGCAAGCTTTTTCCCAAACCTCTTAAAGGCCTCTAATGGCCCAGCATCAGTAGTCCAATAGTCACCACCTTCTCTCTCTCCAAGATAGACCTCATCAGATGTGTGCCTTGACAAGATCTCTATAACTGTAAGGTCAATAAGGGTCTCCTTCTTTCCGGTAATAGTTTTCAAAAACTCCTTCTCAGGGTTCTTACCCAATGCAACATACTCAGCAGACCCTTTTTCAGGCATGAATCTTCTGCTAATAGTTGGCCTGTTAAGGATCAAACCACCATATGGATATTGTCCAAAGTTAACAGCAGCGTGAAGAGCTGAAGCTATCCATATCAGGGTAGTAGAGACTTCAACCAAATCTGCAGAAGTATTCATCTTTGGCCACCATGGCTTATCTTTCAAATCACCGTGACCCACTTGAACAAGTTCTTTCCACCAAGCTTGAAGTTCAGGGTCTTTTTGAATTGCCTCATCTGACTTGTAGTAGAATGCGACATACTCTGCCACCCACGACTTGATGGCATCCCATATCTCCAGCCCATCAGAAGCATAAGGATAATCCTCAATCAAAAGCTTAATACCGTGGGGAGCAGATGGATCCTTAACTGCAACTCCTCTGCACCCGAATAACATTGATTAGCACCAGAGTTATATCATGTTCGAAGCCTTTGTTTTTGCTTTTTTTCATAGATGAGTTGATTGAATTTAGATTGTCAAATCTTTAAGTAATACATATATTACTAATTTGTTAATAAACTTTACTAGATTACTCACCTCTTGAGGAGATCATTAGGTAATGCTTGATCGTGTAAAGACCAATCCTTATATAGCACAGCAGACAGTTCCAAAGCATATCTACCCCATAAGAATGTTTTCTCTATAATACCGTTTTCATTGACCAAGGACTTGCGAGCAAGTGAATTAATGTTCATGGTGTCACGATAGTGGGGAAACAAGAGTTTGTTAACAGGGTGAAGCACACTCAGTTGCCTATTTGTTGCTATGATGAATGGTTCAACCACTGCATGAGTGTTTAGCCTGTCGTTCACGTTATAAGAATCAATCATTAGATACATTGACAAATTTAATTGCATGGATCTAATTGCAAGTTCACAATAGCATACCAGTGGCTAACAAGTTGATGGTAGCATGAGTCATTCACAACGACATAAGCCTTTGCCAATAGCCAAATGTAAGCTTCGACACCCTCGTTCGAAGGAACATAGACTTCACTAACAGGACCATGGTTGTCGCCTTGAGGATGCGGCTTGCTTAACTCGATGGCCACTGGTGCCAAAGTTCCATCGCTTTTCAAGAAAAATATGGTTCTTGTGGCATAAGTCTTTGTGGTAGATAGATTTATTTTCCTCAAATATGGAATGAGATAGTCATGGTGATCCAAAATGAACAACTTCTTGCTGTGAATAGCCTATTTAACCATGTACAATTATTAATTGATTGTTGCTCGTTCGAACGACATTAGAGGAAAAATGAAAGAACAAGACATTTTAAGGTGAAACTTGATGCTCGTATCATCATTACCTGCTCAACAGTGAGCCCACCCAAGTTAGGCTCCAAATGTTGTTTTGTTATAATGGAAGTATGATCACCGTAGGCTTGAGTATCTAGCTTGCTTCGTGGTGGAAACTCCTGGGACAATTTAACATGTGGTGGATGAGGTCAACAATCTCAATCTGAATAAAAAATTTTAGCTGCATGTAGTTTGATACCAATCAACTTTAAGCTTACCTCAAGAATCTTAATCACATTAGGATTAAGACCAGCAATGGTTTCCCTTGCAAATTCTTCATCGGTCATCCATGCAGACTTATCCACTGTGCCAAATAAGAGCAATTCAAAGGTCCATCCATGTGATTGAATGTTGAATAAAAAATAGGAATACATCGATGAAACTTTTGTACATATTCAAGATATGTAGCATACCTTGCATGACTTTAGGTGGTGGATACTTAAGAAACTGTTCACCATCAGTTCGAAAAATTTCCTTAATGATAGGTAGAGGAGCGATCTTGCTAAGAAAGTTTGTAGGCAATGTAACTCCACCTTCATAAAGCTTGTGCACTTCAGCGAAATTATCAAACTCAAGGCTCAAAATATTTCCATCAAATGCATCAGTCAGTACAGGCAACACATCCTGGGATACCGATTTCAATGCATAAGTGAGAAAATCGGATGACTTCAAGTGACCAAACGCTTCGTCTCTTGGAAGGTAAACAAAGTCGCTGGGCTTCTCACTGTTAGGATCTGTGGAGACGAACACATATTACATGTTAGGTCTAAACCAAAGCATGAAAAGTATATAATACATTACAACAAAAAATGAATAAAGTGGATAACCTTTTTTAGTTTTGCCTCTTCCGGTTCTTCCTCTACGAGGGTAAGGCAAGGTAGAAGAACCTCCAAGAACAGGACGAGCATGGGCTTCACCTTTATCTGGGTCGCCCAAGTCATTGTAGACATCATAATCATAAACTCTATCCCATTCCTTTCGTTCTCCAGTTCCATTGCCTCTTACAACCTTCAATTCTTCTTCTCTGTACTTCACAAGTGGGGCTGGTGTCTCGCCAGGAAGATACGTCTGCATTGTTATATCATCAATAACTTGGTTTATCTATATACGGTATCTCAAAGACGAAGAAGAAAGAATCAAATGAAGTAGCTTACGTTGTTGGCAAAGAAAATACGATCACTGTTGTAGACTTTGGAATTGTAAACCCAGGAGTTACATACAAAGTGAATGGTTCCATGGTTGGGAATGTCTTCCAGAGTTAAGGACTTGAGATAAAACTCAACTTGCATGAAGTTCTTAATGTAAAATGCGCCAGGAATTCCGAAATCACTGTCCCAGTCAAACTCAACATTATATGCATCTTCTCCCGCTCCCAACGTTGGCAATGATATTTGTCCTCTCAAATTTGTAGCCTTTCCAACCTTTCCATTCCCATGTCCTAATCATATCAAACACACACAAAATTTTATCTGTTATTTTTATATCCTTCACTAATCATTGTTAAAGAAAATTCTAACTCTTTAAAACAAATCAATTGTCCTTTTAGTAAAAATTCAGTGTGATAAAAAAAGCAAAGATAAAAGGTTATTTAAATAAATCTCATTTGAGTATATTTTTGTGAGTAACGTTATCATAACAATTTTATATTCATTTAATACAAATATATTCATTTAATACAAAATATGAGAGTAAAATAACTATAAAAATATAAAAATTTTGTATTTTAAAAAAAGAGATAAAGTAAAAAATAAAAAAAATAATATTGTTTTTTATTAAAAGCATTGGGTGATTGATGAGAAGAAAAGTTGATTAGATGAAAAAGTGATTATTACCATCAGCTTTAGTAGCACTAATGAGCTGAATGGAGATGTGAGAAGCAAAAGCAGTGAGAGTATCAACTACACCACCGATGATGTTGATTCCTGTTCCGACGACACCCTTAACACTTGTCAGACTGTTGACATCCAACACATTCTTTCGCATAATCACCAAACTCCCCTTTATATTGTGACTCTTGCCTCCCAGGATTCCGAACATCTTGCCTGATTCTTACTTTCAATAAACACTCTTCTTCTTCTTCTCTCTGTAGACAACACTAACCAGCATGCTCCTATTTATAGACGACAACCTCAATTATAAAATCTAACCAATCAATACGTTTTCTCTTATTAAATATTTTTTCAAAAATCTTTTATTAAATATTTTATTTTATAATATATATATATATATATATATATATATATAGTAGTTTATAGTTTATTTTGTTAAATAACTATTAAAAAAATTGTTAAAAAATAGTGGTTAACCGAATCCTTACTTTTTATAATCTTCATCTTACATATTTTATTTTACTTTTTGACCACAACCCTTTGACACTGCATTTAATATCTGTTTTTGTCTTCTTCTGTTTGTCTTTATAGTCTAACAGCAACCGTACTCCATTCATTTCATTGCTCCAGTTTCTTTCCTTACACATTTAAACATTTAAAGGATAATGATATTTTTACAACATTTTTTTACTTCAACATTGATTTGATTGTGTTAATATATAATTGGCGAAAAATTATTCACAATTAATAATAATAATCATAAGTACTATTGTGAAATAATTTTTGACAATTACATATTAACACGTAATTAATATTTAAATATTGTTAAAAAAACGTTGTATCCATATTTAAAACTATTTTTTTTCACTCTTTCATAGCTGGATGTACTGTTGCAATTTCTCTGATTAATGTTTTGTTTACTTGAAAGAGAGGAATTGGTTTCAACTAGCGAATAAATTTAAAGGAATTTAAAAATAAATTAATTATTATTTATTTAAATAGATTTGAAGATAAATAAATGTGAATTTTAATATAAAATTTATAAAAGTTAGTGTAAAATTTAATTGATATAATAAATAAAAATATTTTTTTAATTGATAAAATTTAAAAATTACAAAAATATTTTTAATTATTAAAATAATGTAATATAATAATTGTTAATATTATATTTAATTATAAAAATGTTTATAAGAAGAAAAAAATTAAAATTAATTATTGAAATGTAAAAAAAGTGATAATTTAGTAAATTGAAATAATAATAATAATAATAATATTTATTATTATTATTATTATTTATTATTATTATTATTATTTAAATAATGATACAGAACTCGAATATGAATATGTGGTCTGGATTTTGGTCTTCCTCTTCAAAATTTGATTACCCATACTCAATTACTCCATTATCAAAATGGAAGGAGGACAAACATGTAAATTACTCAAGTCATCATAAATCCTTGCACATCTGGATGATTCAAAAAATAATATATTCTGCAAATCCTTGCATGTATTCTTCACAAGTAAACACAGCATAACTATTTTTTTAGTTTCTAAAAAATCTAGCCATAAAAATAGAAAGCCTTTTTATTATATAATATAATTATAATTTTTTAATAAAAATTACAATATTTTTTTTTATTTAATAAAAAGTATGAAGTATTTCTAATACATAATTATGACATAATAAAAGTTAACAAAAAAAATACTGTTATAATTATCTTTTATTTATACTGCTTTTAATGACTTTGATATCATTTTTGTAATATCTTCTGTATATTTGTGCTATTTTAGTTTACTATAATACTAAGTGAAAGACACAATTATTAGTGGTGGAATAATACTGAGAATGGACCATCTTTTATGCAGCAAAAAGAAACGTGCGTCTTTTGAAAAAGTATTCAAGCAGTTTTATTATATACAAATAAAATAAAAATAGCAAATCTTTTAAGTAAACATAAATTGAAAATAGTACAGTGGGTCCGAGTTTGATCATATATTTTGGGTTCATACATTCCATTTAAATAATATAAAATTATTAAAATAAAATATCATAAATATTATAATAAAATAATTAGGTAAAACAAACATATTACAAGGGATTTACTTAAAAATATTTAACTATATATTTGTTTCACTTTCATTTCTCACTCAAACAATTGAAAAAACTTTTCTCTAAACTCATATTATTTAGGTGATTATTATAAAAGAAAAAATAACACATAGATAAATAATACAAAAAGTAAGATTAAGTTAGTGATAAAAAACAAATCAATATATATATATATATATATATATATATATATTAATATTTCACACATGAATAATATTTATTATAAAACAATCCACAAATCTTAAATATGTCAAGACCTAGACCTAGACTGTACTATCCGGATTTAATATGAATGTCAAATTCTGGCGGGTCATGCACTAGTAGAGGCCTCTATTGCTCTACATAGCCATTACCAATGGGTTTCACCCTACCACACACTTCCAGTGTCAATATTTTCTAATTGAGAATGAATGACCATTAAAGTGTTAAGATAACTATTAAGACTGAGCTCCCTGCATTCATATTGATAATATTTGAAACCACCAATAAGAATTTCACCTTAGAAATTCTTTTCAAACCACACCTTACTTCAATCATAAACTCATTCATAACTCATTCAAACCTTTCATATAATATACCAGACACATATTAAATCATTAAAGAATCATTATTCAGAAAAACATAAAAGAAAGAAACTCGAAACTTACCATAGAAAATTACCCTTCAGCCCAAAAAACAACCCCTCAGTGCTAGAAACTACCCCTCAACGCCAAAACCATTGGAATGTGACGCTCAGCACTAGAAAACTACCCCTCATCGCCATATCAGTTAACAACACACTAAGTTTATGGACTTTGATGCACTTGAGACTTGTTCTAATAATCAAATGGATACCTTACACCCTAGAATTGATGTAAAATCACATTTAGAATTAAAACAAAGCACCCCTTTGATCATTAGACCCGAAATTAGGTGCATTAAGTCCATTTGACAACTCCAAAAGTACCTAAACTCAAAACAACACTTTTTAACTCAAATTTCTGCAAACTAAGAGTCTTAACAGGTCATAATTGACTCAATAACACACCTCAACACCTCAAATTCATTACAGCCCCTATACTTTAGATGTTCACTACTTAGAACCCCTAACAATGGACCAAAATGAAACATAAAACACCATAGGAATCAAGTATCAGCTCCAGCTCCAATTTTACCTAACTCAACACTTCCACAAGCCCTAAATGACTTAAGAACTGACCCTTAACCATAGGTTTCACCCTATAACTATTTCCTCAAAAACACAACTACCAAAACCCCTAAAAATGGACTAAATAACAGGTCATAATTGACTCAATAACACACCTCAACACCTCAAATTCATTACAACCCCTATACTTTAGATGTTCACTACTTAGAACCCCTAACAATGGACCAAAATGAAACATAAAACACCATAGGAATCAAGTATCAGCTCCAGCTCCAATTTTACCTAACTCAACACTTCCACAAGCCCTAAATGACTTAAGAACTGACCCTTAACCATAGGTTTCACCCTATAACTATTTCCTCAAAAACACAACTACCAAAACCCCTAAAAATAGACTAAAACCTTATAAAACCACCATATAGACTTACACATATTCCTATAATAGATTTTTATCAACTCCAAGTACCAACAAGTCACAAATGACACTACAATTTGGTTTAAATCACCATTTCTCCCTTTAGACCCACATTTCTAAACTTTACCTATAAAACCTCTCTTTTTAGTAAAGATAAGACTTATAACTTAGTCTAAACCACTTCTTTTCAACAATTATCACCAAATGACACCACTAACATCTCAACAACAGTATTCATAACAAGAATTGATTTCAAACATAATCAATAAGATATACTAACATCCTTCACACAAGAATCATCATTCCCAAAACATGCAATACATAATTTAACTAAAATAGAACATTGGTTTCCCTTACCCTTCACCAAATCTACTGAACTCTAAGAACGCTGAAACTCATGCTTTAGTCTCAAGAAACTCTATAAACACCTACAAATCACCAAATCGTGATCAGAGTGAGTAATTAAGACCACAGATCGACAAAGAACCAAGGATAGAGTATAAATGAAACATGCAAAGGGGTTCCTAAGCATGATCATAAACAGAGAATAAAAGAAAGAAGAGGTAAAAACTTACTTGCTCTAAACCAAAAACTGATCGATTAGAAATGGAGGTCACTCAACTATGATCTTATAGGAACTTCCTGATCGTCAAATAGATGATCAAGGAGTGAGATTTCTCAAAGAGAAAGGGAAGAGAAGAAAGAGGAATAATTTTAGAGAGATTGTTGTATTTTAAGTAATGAGACGAGTTTAAGAAATTTTATTTATATTAGTGAATTATTTTAATTTTAAAACATTCAATTTCATTATTTTAAAACACCTATCAGCTCTAGTACCATATTTTCTAGGTTCTCACGTTATAATGATTTAATTTTTTTTATCATATTTTCATTTTTATTAAAAATACATATACCGTATTTGTATTTGTATTTGTTCTAAACATTAATTAAATATTTTTTTTATAGAAAAATTATAAAACATGGAAGTGATATATTTTATTTATCCATTAAATACTTTTTAGATCTGCATATAATTAAATTTTTAAAATCTATTGATATTCATGCACATATCATACATGATTTTGTTACATCTTGTCAACCTCAACATATGATTTAAATATATTAGGTTTCAATTAATCCCTATGTTTAAATAATCACCATCTTAGAAAGATTATTAGTCTCCTTTACCGAAATCAACGTGCATTGTGTTCAAGAATCATTTAGAAATCTTTTTCGGTATATCTATATTCTAAGTAAGTTTTCATAACACAATCTTATAATTGACAATATCTCCTCTTAATCATCTCATTAGTGCAAAAAAAGACCTTTAACGTCACCCTTTAGATGTTTTACCCTCGAATATTCAACGTAAAAAATGACCGGTAACATTTTTCGTAAATAAAACAACTATTTAGACGTCGACTATGGAGGGGTCTGATGTCTAAATACTCATATACGTCGGCTCCCCCGAATAGACGCCAAAACTAAATGAATTTTTTTTTTTTAATTCTATTTAGACGTCTGTTATGGGGGAAACCGACTTCTAAAACACTTTAGACGTTTGTTATTGGGGAACCGACGTCTAAATACACAACCCAAAAATTTAAAAAGTCACTTTTTGACTACATTTAGACGTCGGATCCCGTCACTCCGACTTCTAAAACACTTTAGATGTCTGTTATTGGGGGAACTGACGTTTAAATACACAATACAAAAATTTATAAAGTCACTTTTTGACTATATTTAGATGTCGAATCTCGTCATTCCGACTTCTAAAGCACTTTAGACGTCTGTTATTGAAGAAACCGACGTCTAAATACACAACCCATAAATTTTAAAAGTCACTTTTTGTCACTTAAAGAAGAGAGAACCATTTTGACATCTTTATTATTTAAACTACAAAGCATTGCTTGCGTTGTATAATACATTGCTTGAGCCATTAACACCTTGTTTGAGTGACAAACACATTTTTAAACAATAGTTGGATCAAGAACACGTTGAATATTTCAATCTCAATATTTTAAAAAAAGTTTCAACATCTACTAAGATTCTACTCTTTGTAAGCTCATCAATTATGATAGTCATACACATATGTATAATTTTGTTACAACTTCTTAACCTCTCGACATATTTGATTCACACAATATTAGATTTCAACCAATCCCTACATTCAAATAATCATCATCTTAGACAAATTATTTGTCTCCTTTACCGAAATCAATGTGTGGTGTATTCAACAATCATTTAGAAATCTCTTCAAATATATGTTCATAACACTGAAAACATCTTCTCTTAATCATCTATTCAAATGGAAAGAACATAAAACACCAACATGCATAAAGCTACTTATCAAAACTAAATTTTATTTAATCCAAATCATTATATACTTCATCACCTTCTTAGAAACCTCGTCTAACGAAAATACATCAAATAGAATTGTGTTTTATTCAAGACAGAATATAAAAAAAAAAAAACATAAAATTATAGATTTTAAAATACAATAAGAAATAAATGTCTATGAAGATCATATCTGGTTCACTGTAAGATTTAATAGTAAAATATTATTGGATCTTATAAATGTTTCCTTGAATTGTAAAATTTAATAGTAAAATATTATTATAAATGTTTCCTTGAACAAAATTTTTGACATATGATACGTGAAAAAAGAATTAAAGAAAGTATTTGAAAAATAAAAACGTTAATCAATGGTATAAAATAATAATTTAAAAGTGCAATTTAACAATATCAAATTAAATGTTTTTTAATTACAGTCAATTAGTTAAATTCTGTATCACTGTTTGATTATCATTTTACTTGTGGATATATATCTTCCATAAGTTTTCAATTAAGTTTTATCTTTTCTTGTAAGTTTTTTATTCCATTTTTAATTTTATTTTAATTTCAAATACATAAGTTAATATTTTTTCTTTAATCTCTGTCTTTGTTTAGTCGGTCAAGATTATTTTTAAACAACTAATACACGTGTAAATTAAGATGTTTATAAAATAGATTGGTTTATGTTAGGATAAAATCAAATCGAACACATTCCTACTTGGTTGATTTTTTGTGGGTCTTGATTTGTTTTTGTCAAACTAAATCAAATTACAATCAAATCGATCTAGGGTCTTGTTAGTTTAATTTGGATCATCAAATTTTAATAGGAATATTATTGTTTTAACACAATATTTTTATTTTGATAATGCGAGGAAATTTTTCTTATTTTTTACAAGTTTTTATTATAAAAAATATTCTATTTTTATTGTCATTTTATTATAAGAATGAATTATTAAATATTTTCAGTTGTATTTTATCATTTATTGTGGAGTGAGAAGACAAGAAAAGTATAAAGGACAGAAAATATAATTCATATGAAAGAATTTGGTATACATTTAATGGTAAATTGAATTATAGTATTTTCAGAATAAGTTCGTAAGAATTAAAATAATTTTATATGATAAATCATTTTTTAATATTTTAGTACAATTATATATTCAAAAATTTGTATTTAAAATTTAATTATATAAAAGTAAAAAATTATTTTATATGTTTCCAGTGAAACGTAATAATATGTGTATTTAGTTTATTTATAATAATAAAAAGATAAAAAAGTGCTATTTTTATAATTATAAATATATAATATTTACAATTTTACTATAAATAATTTTATTTACTTTATAAGTAAATTTTTCATTATATATTAACTTTATATATTAAAAGAAGAAAAAATAGACACGCATCTCACAACAGTCGCATAAATGCTTTCTTCAATATAATACCATTAATATTTTAATTATTTAACTTCCTTTTATTTTATTTTTATTATATTAACTTTTAAGGTTTTATTTTGATACTTTATTTTTAAACTTTATCTCTCTTTTATCAATTATAAAAAAAAATTTACTGCAATAAATTAATACGTTGATTAAAAAACTCAAACAAAAATAAAAACCAGATTAACATCATAAAAAGTTAAAAACAAAACACAATATATAATTTTATTTTCACTTATATTAACACCAATTTCTTATTCTTTATTTTGAAAAAAATTAAATGAAGTTAAAAAGTTATATATATATAAGATAAAGATGTCAATTATTTTTTAATATCACATATAATAAATGTGATATAAATTAAAATGTTTTAGAAAATATGAGTCCATCCTTTTAAAATATAAATGTAAATTAATGTCGCGAAGTTAACAGTTCATAATAGATATGAATGCATCAGAAAAGCAAATTCGCGCATGCTTTGCTTGCATTGCTTTTATATAAATATCAATCGTGACACCACCAATAAAAAAAATATTTTCAAAAATTGTATTTTAATTATCTTTTTTTTTAAATTAAATATAATATTATAATGACCTGTCAAATGAATGCTTTTGTTTGAAAAAGGGTAAAAGTATAATTTTTATTTATATAACTTCTCATCGACAATTTGCCACACCTTTTTGTCCTCCCAATGTGAAATCTTTTTAAAATTTATCCATACTGTCCATGACTTAATACATCAAATTTAACATATTATATTTTTATCATCCAAAAGATTTTAAAAAAATATTACAATTCTCTTTCTTTTATGTTTAAATATAAAATAAATTGCATTGTTTTAGAGATGTGAATATAGCATTCCTCCATTCTTACATAAAAAACACAATATTTAGGTTAATTAATATATTTTATTATTTCCTTGGTCTCTTATATATACATATAATGTTTATTAAATAATTAGAGTGTAGTTTATGTGGCACAAGAATTATAGAAAATGATTTGTTGATACGAACGAAGTTTATATAATTAAATAACATAATAACGAGGAATAAGAAAATAAAATAAAAAAATTGAACGTGGAGCACGAGGGTGAATATAATAATAATATATTATGTTTGGTAGTACCCATACACTATAGAATATAGACACGAATATCACGAGTTTGGATAAACAATATGATGATAATTGTATAACATCACATGATGGGTCCATGGTTGTCTTTTTTCGATATCTTCCAGAGTAGGAAAACGGTGTCCCATTCACAGCGTGACACGTGTTAGGTTTATTATTATTATAATTTATCCCTAATTTCTTAGTAGGTGACCTTCTATTTGTCCATGCATGCACCGTCGCTGTCATGCTTTTTCTTCACCAATCGCAATTATTATCAAACTAACTTTTTTCTTTCTTTTTTTTGGGCATGTCCACGCAATAATGTGTTGGACTCATCCACTTACCTGTAAAGAATCCCAATCGTTGATGTATGATCACGTAGTTTAACATCACAATATTATTTTAATATTTAATTATTTCAATTCATTAATCTTTTGAATATAAATTTTTTTTTTAGGATAAAACTAGATTTTATTTTCTCCTATAAAATAAAGTGAAAGCAACAACTCCACCAATAACAGCGCATTGCTGACCTATGAGTGAAGACTTATGATAGATTTTTTTTATTTTTTATTTTTTAACTTATATTGGTAATTTAATTTTCTCAAGAAAATATTTTGCCAAATCAATTTCTTGAATGAATGAATCATACTGGAAAATCTAATAAAACGTAATTTTTAAAAAAAAGAAGGTAATCGGTGGGCCCACTCAAAGCTTAAAAATCTTCTGTATTTTAAGCTCGACGTCGATGCTTTCAGCATATTTTCTAACATATTTTAAAATCAGATCTAAAGGTACAATAATAGTAATAATAATAAAATAGGAAGGACAAGGACAATGATGACAACTTGACTTAGATTGAAATGATTTTATAAAAGATAATCTTTAAATTATTGTAGTAGTTATTCTAAAAAATGTGTGGGAGAGTTAGTAATGATAATATTAATTTATGATTAAAAATAAGGATTAAACAAAATTATTTATCCTTTAAGATATCAGTATAAATTTTTTATTTATTTAAACGTTTTAATTATTGGAATTATTGATGGTGAGAAATAATATGGATAATGGGTGGCAGGTACAGAATTCAGTGACGGTGAGCCACGTAAAGTCACACACCCAAACAAAAACTTTGCGCTGCATAAGCATAAGGAATAATAACGGGTCGACAAAAACAGAGATATTGTACTAAAGCATATAGTAAAGTTGAATTTTTTTTAACTGAACTATAAAACAGTTAATTAGTTTTTAGTTAAAATAAGTTTAGTTTTTTTAGAATGGTTAACTATATTTTTATTACAGTTTATTAAATTATGTTCAGTCCTATTTATAACCAAACAAAATTTATTCTTTATTCCATTACTTCATTCCTTCAAAGTTGTCTGCTAGAGTTGTTAACAGCTCAGTCCGACTCATAACGGGTTAGTCACTTAAGTCTTATTCATTTGAATGTGGATTTGAGGGAGAGTAATTGAATGATTTTAGAGGATTTAAAAGTAATTTTTGTTGTTGTTTATTTGAATGAATTTGGAGGTAAATGCGAGTGAATTTGGAAGTAAAATTTGTGAGAATTAGTTTAGGATTTAATTTATGTGAATTATCTTCAAATCCTCTCAAATCCTATCCTCTCAATTACTCTATCCCAAATCCACTCGAACAAGGCAACTCAGCTCATTTATTAACGAGGCATAAAAATTTGAATCTGACTCGACCCACCATGGGTTGGTGGTAAACAGATTGACTTACTAGCCCATTTAATTACAATTTTTTTAAATAAAAAAATTACAAACTTTCTATATTCAAATTTAAACAATTTTCATTTCCAAAAAATGATGTTAAACTAAAGACAATTCAAATAATAATAAAAAGTACATTTTGCACAGTGAATGAAGAGAGTATTTTATTTTTTAGGGTTTCATAAATAAAATAATAAATTAAAAAAAAAAGGTAGGTGGGTTGGCGGGCCAACCCAGCCCACCACGGGTTCAACCCGCATGAGCCGGATTTAAATGAGCTGGGTTGAAATCTGACCCGCGTAAAAAAATTCAATTTTTTCAAACCCAACCCGACTGAAACCCGTAGTAAACCGAATTGACTCGCGAACTGTGACCCATTTTGACGGCTCTATTGTCCCCTCTATCTTTTTTTCTTCTTGTCCTAGTGGTGAGAGAATGTGTCTGTCTTTTTTGTTAAACATATATTTATAAATATTATAATGAGTTTGTCATACTCATTAATTACCAATAAATGATTTTATTCATGTTAATTATTAATAAATGATTATTATTTTCATTAACTGTCATTAATAATTATTATTACTCAGAATAATTTTTAGACTGAGGTCAACTCGGATATACAGTGTAATAAATAATAAACATTCTTAAATATAAATAGTATAATTTTATTTAAAATATTTACTATCTCGATAAATAAATATTCATTAATACTAATTATTCATAAAGGAACACCAAATTTTTTGTTATTACTAGTAAATGTATAACCACTTTACCTATAATAAATTATTGAATAGAATACTTTTTAATCATTATAAAATAATGAAAAATCATACATACTATATCTGATTTTGTTTTCATCTGTATAATTTTTGAGGAAAATAAAATTATTTTAACCTCTCAATTATAAAAAACATATTTTGTCTTTTAAATAGAACAATAATAACAAAATTCAATCATCGCCTTTTACTAAAATTATAGAAAGCAATAATTGCTAGGTCTCCATGTTCCTTAAACCATTTTTAGCAAATTACTCAATTAACAAACCTTCAAGATAAATCACGCCAAAAGAAATACATGAAGAGGGGCAAAACCAGTCAAACCAACGATTAGAGGTTATAAAAGGAAAAAAAAAAAACTCTGATATAAATTATTATATTTGATAATTTTAATATAAATTCTTAAGGAGGAGAGAAATATCAAAACATATATAATCCGAAACACTTGATAATTTTTTTAATTAAATACTCTTACTTCCACGAATTAGTTTATTTCTAAAATTTTAATTTAGAACTACTAATTTGTGAATAATTTCTCAATTATAAAATATTATTAAAATAATAATTAAAAAATTGACGTTATTATCACTTCAAATAATTATGATTAATTATTTCATATATAAAAAAATGAAAGTAAATTTGTTGAAAATCTTATATTAATAAGATGAGTTTATAATAAATAAGGGGATGATATGTCTTATGAATTTCTAATCTAATGTGTTCTAAATTAGTTTAAAAGTTTAATATATCTCCTTAGCTTAAAAGTTTAATCATTAAAAAAAATGAAAGTATTATAGTATTCAATTGCAACATATATAACATTTCCTTCATTAGGACACTAAAAAAGATTGATATTATAAATTAGAACATATAGTGATATATATAAATATGATGGAATAAAAGCATTAATTTCTAAATCATATTTTTGTAATAATAACCTTTCTTTAAAGAAAGATTGATTTTTAAAATGTGATTGAACTCTCGAGTAATTCTTTATTAATATATTTACTTAAATTATAAGAGAAATTCAATAAATTTATATTTTTTTAATTGAAGGAAATAATCTATCTTTACAGGGTTTTCAATCTTTCAATATAAAAAGTAACAAAACAATTCTAAATTCATTACCAAATTTTAATAAATTTGAGTATATTAATAAATTTACCGATAAATTTTAAAAAATTAAATTATTGATGAACTTATTTATAGATTAAAAAAATTCATTACCGATTAAATTATCGATATATATTTTTTTAAAAATTAATTATTGACCAATTCAGTAATAAATTTGATCATGAAATGATTAAAACCTAATTAATGTAAAAACTTTGATATTTATTTATCGATATATATTATTTTGACAACAATATTTGTTAAAAAAAATATTTTAAATTGTTAACAGATTTTACCTATATATATTGTCAGATAAAATATTTTTATTAGTAATAAAAATTTTAATTTATTGATATTATTAACTAATATTTTCATTAATAATTTAATTTTTAAAATCTACAAAGAAAATCTATAGGTAAAATCTATTAAGAAATTATGTTTTATTGACAGTTTTTTTTTTCATTGATAAAATTCTATTGTTAATTTTTACATTTTCTTTAGACTGATCAATTTTGAACTTATTAAAATCAACAACTTAATTTAACATGTCCTTAAGTAAAATTCAAGCATATAGCATCAATCCACGGCACACCTCTCATTGCATATTTATATATGTTGTATATGATATAACATACTCAACTTCTAATTCATCCATTGAAAAAGTTGAAGAATAAATCTTATTCAATGATCACAATTAAACCATCATTCATCAAAATCAATAGAAGAAAAAAAAAGAAATAAATAATTCAATAAAATTATAAATTTTGATTCTTAAATTTTACATGCAAATCCCTACCTCAACATCTCATTCGAAATAAAAGTTAACTTTCTTTATATTATATCTTAATATAAATAGAAGTCAAAGAAACGAAAGAGACAAGGATACCAAAATAACTTTTTAGTCACTTCAAAAATGTCAATCTAAGTTATTAAACACCTAATTCCAAGGAGTATTGGAACCCTAATTGTTTTTACATATATAAATTAATATAATATTGTTTATTGAACAAAATTAATCACCAAACAAGCATATTGTTCATTGAACAAAATTTTTGTTATAAAAAACTCGAGAGCTCAAGTTGACTTGGTCAGCTTTGCTAAAAGAGTTTCTTTGATAAAAATTTCAATATTTGATTGTTGAGCAAATTAATCTTCTTATTAAAAGCAAATCAAATTTAATAAAAGTCAAAAAAGGTCATAGGAAATTAGTCGTTGAGCGAGTCAAGTCTCATTGGACGAATGAGTATGTTTGTTGATCGAACCTTTATTTTGTAAACTCTCGTGTTTGTCTGGCTGGATGAGCTTATGTGCTCATAGTGAGGAGAGAAGATCTTGGTTGAAAGAATCAATGTTTTAGGAATTCTTTTAAAACGGTTTCAAATACTTTAAGTTATGGTGAATAATAAAATTAACAATATTATTTAAAATGTGATGAATTAAATTGAGATTTGAGATAAAAATGTAAGTATAAATAAAATCATTTGTTGATTCGTTAAAATGTAATTTGAACATAGTTATTTCAAAATAGAAAGTACTATATGGAGAGATTGTAGATAATATATTGAATTTAGTATCTAAAAGAGATTATCATAACTCTAATAATATTAGAATCGCATAAACAAAAAAAGATCACGAGACTTGATGAATGTTTATCTGACCTAGCTTACACTATGAGAAAGAAAAACAGTACCTCATAGGTCATAAAATTTTTTACCTAACCATATGAAGATAACTTAATTTTTTAGAATATAGTTAGGTGTGAGTAAGTGAATTATGATAAGTGCAAATATCTAAGTTTAATTTTACATATGAGTCTTCTATAAATAAAGTTAAACATTTATAATAATATGATATTAATTATTAATGACACGAGAGTCATTAGGTTGAGAAATATATTAGCCACTTGATTATGTTATTATATATAAGTTAATGAATGAATGTTAAACATATATGAAAGTTTGAAGTTATTTTTGTCTTAAATAATACTTATATATTTAAACTCTTATTAGATAATTAATAATAATATATTTATTAGATGAAATGTTACCAAACATGTTACCAAACTTACCTAAAGTAAAAAAATTCAATGTTAATGTTCTATATTATCTCTTAGAGTCTCTAGGTTGAATTTTTCCAAAAGAGATAAAATGATATTGTTTTAGGTTTTCGGAAAGTGAAGAAGGTTGGAGTTTGTCTTCTACAATAAAAAGAATCATCTCCTCATTATTTACACATCATTGAGTCATTAAGTTAACCTCCTTTTCTATCTCTCAACTTAAACATAATTACTACTCTCTAATAAAATGTAAAACTAACTCACATACTTTTAAATATATTATTAATTAAATTCAAGCTTAACTCTCAATATATATATGCATTTTTAGAATTATTTTAAAAATAAAAAAAATATCATAAATTTGATACTTTAAAAGTATTTGACTTTTGAAAATTTAGACTATGATTTATTGTGGTTGAAAAATTAATAAAATAATTTATTTAGAAAAATAATTAATCAAGTCTTTCTTCTTTATAGTTGTCTAAATTGGTTGGATTTCCTCAACCTTTGGATCTCATCAATGACCATCCATCCATATTAGATACAGGTAAATCCTAAATGAAACAATAGACTATAATTATTTGAAATCAGTTAAATTTTCCTAATTAAATTAAAAGGTACATGTTCATCAACATCTTATGAGAGGATAACATTATAATTTTTTTTAAATTAGTTGCTTAATTTTCTTAATCAGATTGAAAGATAGAGGTATATCAAAACCAAATGAGATTTTTCGTTATCGAAAAATTAAAGTTTACAACTGTTAAATAAAAAAATATTTGATTTCTTAAATGTAAAAGTTTGAAAGTTCAATTAAGTATCCATGTTTGAATAAATTTATTTAAAAATAATTCTAAATTAAATAAACAAACTCTTTCTATCAATTAAAATTATATTGCAAATAAGTTTTATATATATATATATATATATATATATATATATATATATATATATATAAGAGGACTAGTCTATATACATACATAGTCTAATTTTATTTTCTAAATTTACTCTTTTTTTTTTTCAAAAATGATTATTAAAATATTTGCATATGGGCTGATCAATGAGGTGGAAGCTTAACTATTTATATTGTAAAAGTTATAATAGTAAGAGTGTTATCTTCCAAACTCCCTCCTTTTATTGCGATATATATACTAGAATATAAAATGCGACCTTAAATTCGTTAAAATAATATTAATAGGATTAATTATTCCATATGAGATATTTTCTATTTTAGAATTTAGAATTTTGTTTCATAGTTTTATCATTAAATAAAGATCGAAGATGAAAAATATATTTAAATTTGAATTTTTAAACTATATGAGAAGAAATAATTTTTTCAAAAAATCATATTAAAATGAATACTTACGTAAAAGTTTACCAGAATACTTTAATAGTCATACGTATATGACCAAAATAGTCTACATGTAATAAGATAATAAATAAGTTGTAATAAAGCACGTGCCTCAATACAAAATTAGAACAAACATAAACTATTATTAATTCAGCTTATCCAGTTTATAGCCTAAGCCATGTATGATATAAAAATATAAAACTGGCCATGGTTATCAGCTCGTATACAAACAAATTATTATTAAACCCGATGAACAATTGACAACAATTAATCATTATTAAAATTTGTGAACAGTTAATAATAATTATCAATCACCATCGATTTGGAGTAAAAAAAAGAAGATCCAATCTGATTATATTAAAATATTTTTGGATTAGATTGGATTTAAAAAAAATAAAAAATAAAAAATGTGGTTAAAATCGTCAACAGGAACCTGTGCATGGGAAGAAACGACTCCCACGGGGTAATGATGGTACTTTTTACATAGATGGAATAAAAGGGAACAGTAATATAAATTAAAGAAGAGAAAGATTAGTATAAGATTAAGATTAAAAGAGTCAAGTTGAGTTAATAATGCTAATTAAACTGGTTTATGAAGGTTGTTAGGTCCGCCACATGGCTTAATCGTGATTTGAATGGGGAAAACAATAAAAAAAAGAAACACATGTTTGGTGTGTTAGAGAGTTGGATGTGTATAAATAGAAGGAGTGGTCTGGTTGTGTTCTTCATTAATCTAAGAAGAAGAAGAACAGTGTTTGATTGAAAAGAACAGAAAAGAAGTTGAAAAGATGTTGGGAGGAATTTTCGGAGGAAACAAGCAGAAGATAAAGGGTACTGTGGTGCTTATGCGAAAGAATGTATTGGACATCAACACCATCCTCAACCCTGCCAGCATCATCGACAACGCCTTCGATATCGCCGGCAGTCTCGTCGACGCCGTTACTGCTTTCGCCACCTCCATCTCCATCCAGCTCATCAGTTCCACCAAGGCTGATGGTAACTCACTCACTTCACTCACTCTAAACATCTTTCAATTATCATATTTACTCTAATTACGTTATTTCCATCTTTAATCACAATCTATTTATTACACACTTTCATATTTAATCACAAACCGTCCATGATAGCATTCTCAAGACTTCAAAAATAATTACTTTACACTGCTAAGTGTGAAGCGAGTTCATGTTTTTTACTTTCTCATACCATACATCAATAATGTATGTTTATAATATAATAATTTATCTTTCATTAGGCAAATCCAAACTTATTTTAATGATGTAAATTATTTGTTAACTTTTATTGGCCGATCTCGTTCAATAAACCAATATAATATATGTTATTATTAAATGCGTAATAATTTATCCTTCATTGGGTCAATGGTTTTTCAAATAAAAACAAAACGTAATACTTTTTATTATGCCAACAAAACGATTCAATACTTTTGTTGGCCGAAGGATATTGATACATACTACATAGAATAAAGTATAATTATATTTTTTTTTAGTAATTAATGAACAAATTGAATAAGATTATTTATTAATTTTTGTTGTAAGATTTATGGGAGAATGAAATTGAAAATGTGAAATTTGATAGGACAAGGGAAAGGAAAAGTTGGAACAGCTACGAAGTTAAGAGGACAGATATCATTGCCAACTTTGGGAGCGAGTGAAGAAGCATACGATGTTGATTTTGAATGGGACAGTGACTTTGGAATTCCTGGCGCCTTTTACATTAAGAACTTCATGCAGAATGAGTTCTACCTCAAATCTCTCATCCTCCAAGACATTCCTAACTACGGAACCATTCACTTCGTCTGCAACTCCTGGGTTTACAATGCTAATAAATACAAAACTACTCGTATTTTCTTTGCTAACAACGTAAGCTACTTCATTTAGTTCTTTCTTCTTCTTCATCTTTGAGACACCATATAGATAAACCAACTTATTCATCATATAATAATGCAGACGTATCTTCCTGGTGAGACACCAGCCCCACTTGTGAAGTACAGAGAAGAAGAATTGAAGGTTGTAAGAGGCGATGGAACTGGAGAACGAAAGGAATGGGATAGAATTTATGATTATGATGTCTACAATGACTTGGGCAACCCAGATAAAAGTGCAGCCTATGCTCGCCCTGTTCTTGGAGGTTCTACCTTGCCTTACCCTCGTAGAGGAAGAACTGGAAGACCCAAAACTAAAAAAGGTTACCCACTTTATTCATTTTTTGTTGTAATGTATTATATACTTTTCATGCTTTGGTTTAGACCTAACACGTAATATGTGTTCGTCTCCACAGATCCTAACAGTGAGAAGCCCAGCGACTTTGTTTACCTTCCAAGAGACGAAGCGTTTGGTCACTTGAAGTCATCCGATTTTCTCGCTTATGCATTGAAATCTGTATCCCAAGATGTGTTACCAGTCTTGACCGATGCATTCGATGGAAATATTCTGAGTCTTGAGTTTGATAATTTCGCTGAAGTGCGCAAACTTTATGAAGGTGGAGTTACATTGCCCACAAACTTTCTCAGCAAATACGCTCCCATACCAATTGTCAAGGAACTTTTTCGAAGTGATGGTGAACAGTTTCTCAAGTATCCACCACCTAAAGTCATGCAAGGTAGGCTACACATGTTAAATATGAAGAAAAATGACATCTTTATTAGCAATGTACTCCTATTTTTTATTCAACATTATTCAATGACGTGGACGGACTTTTGAACTGTTCGTATTTGATGCAGTGGATAAGTCTGCATGGATGACTGATGAAGAATTTGCAAGAGAAACCATTGCCGGTGTCAATCCTAATGTCATTAAGATTCTTAAGGTAAGCTTAATTTCAAGTTGATTGGTTAAAAGCTATATGTAACCAAAAAGGTTTGCCTGCCAATTTTGAGATTACTCATCGTGTGTTAAATTTATTCTAGGAATTCCCACCAAGTAGCAAGCTAGACACTCAAGCCTTTGGAGACCATACCTCTATAATAACGAAAGAGCATTTGGAGCCTCAATTAGGAGGGCTCACTGTTGAGCAGGTAAAATTGCACATTAAAATTAATTCACATCAACGTTTCTGCTATTGCTTTGTGTCTGTTTGGTTTCTGATTTTCTTTTATTTGAATCTGGTGAATAGCAATTAATTAATTATACTTGGTTTAACAGGCTATCCAGAACAATAAGCTGTTCATCTTAGATCACCATGACTATCTCATTCCATATTTGAGGAAAATAAATTCATCTACCACAAAGACTTATGCTACGAGAACCATATTTTTCTTGAAAGAGGATGGAACACTGACACCATTGGCCATTGAGTTAAGTAAGCCACATGGTCAGGGTGACGAACACGGTCCTATCAGTGAAGTCTATGTGCCTGCATACGAGGGAGTGGAAGCTTACATTTGGTTACTGGCAAAGGCTTATGTTGTTATCAATGACTCGTGCTACCATCAAATCATTAGCCATTGGTATGATGTTATCGATTCACACTGGAGTTAATTTTGTCTATGTATTTATGAATAAATGATTAACGTAATAACATGGATGACAGGTTAAGCACTCATGCAGTTGTTGAGCCTTTCGTCATAGCAACGAACAGGCAATTGAGTGTGGTTCACCCTGTTTACAAGCTCCTGTTTCCTCACTACCGTGATACCATGAACATCAATTCACTGGCCCGCAAGTCCTTAGTCAACGCAGATGGTATTATAGAGAAAACATTCTTATGGAGTAGGTACTCTATGGAAATGTCTGCTGTGATTTACAAGGACTGGTCTTTTGTTGATCAAGCACTACCCAATGATCTTGTCAAGAGGTAAGTAATATTTTAAAGGATTTTGAAAAGTAAAAGGCCTCAAGATTTATATAATTGTGATGCTGATCAATGTTATTTGGGTGGTCAGAGGAGTTGCAGTTAAAGATCCATCTACTCCCCACGGTGTTAAGCTTTTGATTGAGGATTATCCTTATGCTTCTGATGGGCTGGAGATATGGGCAGCCATCAAGTCGTGGGTGGAAGAGTATGTGGCATTCTATTACAAGTCAGATGAGGTACTTCAAAAAGATCCTGAACTTCAAGCTTGGTGGAAAGAACTTGTTCAGGTGGGTCATGGTGATTTGAAAGATAAGGCATGGTGGCCAAAGATGCAAACACGTGGAGAGTTGGTTGACGTCTCCACTACCCTCATTTGGATATCTTCAGCCCTTCATGCAGCTGTTAACTTCGGACAATATCCATACGGTGGTTTAATCCTGAACAGGCCAACCATTAGCAGAAGATTCATGCCTGAGAAAGGGTCTGCTGAATATGAGGCATTGGCTAAGAATCCTGAGAAGGAGTTTTTGAGAACTATTACTGGTAAGAAAGAGACCCTCATTGACCTTACAGTTATAGAGATATTGTCAAGGCACGCATCTGATGAGTTCTACCTTGGAGAAAGAGATGGCGGTGACTTTTGGACTTCAGACGCAGGGCCATTGGAGGCGTTTAAGAGGTTCGGAAAGAAACTTGCTGAAATTGAACAAAAACTTGTACAGAAAAACAATGACGAGACATTGAGAAACCGCACAGGACCTGCTAAAATGCCTTACACTCTTCTCTTTCCTTCCAGTGAGGAGGGATTGACCTTCAGAGGAATCCCCAACAGTATCTCTATCTAATGGTTCTATGCTTCTTCAGCTTCCTAGCTTTTAAATAAATGTCATATGGAGAGAATATAATTCCTTCATCAATGCTGGTTTATGTTTAACTATGTATTTCGAGTTCCTACTTGTATTTGTTATTGTAATAATGAAAGTTGTGTTTGCATATATAATTCTATTGTGATGCAAACCAGAAAAATGATCTTACTTGGTATTCTTAGAAACCAATCACCAATTATAGATTGAACTCCTACCATTAACAAACACAGTATAACAATGCAAACAAAAAGCTATGGTGAGAAGGATATTGTTGTGTACAATTCCATGATTTCTGGATATTCTAATAACCTGTTCAGCGAAGATGCATTGAAACTGTTTGAAGAAATGAGGGGTAAAATTTGGGTATTAAAAATTATGGCTTGTCTCCTGACATTGATCAATATGCTTGCTTGCTTGATCTCTATGCTAAAAAAGGGAATTTTAGTAAGGCAAGGGATTTAATTCTATCGTTATGAAAACCGGAAAATAATCTTATTCCGTGTTTTAATAATTCAATAATGATGCATATAAAAAAATATTCTTCCTTATCCCAACATAAATCACTACTTAACAAACATAAAATATAACAACACAAACAAAAAAGATAAATATTTAAAGTTCGTGTCATAATATTCTATATTTGTAGTCATAAATATTGGTAATTTATGATTAAATATTCAACAACTAAAATAATTGAATATAAAAATAAAACAGCTAAATATAAAAACAAATTAATAAAGAAATATCTATTTCACGACTCTAATGACGACTTTTAATATCATTATTATTATCGGATAATAATTTTGATATTGAATAGTAATTAAAATAATATATACAAACGATAAAATTAAAAATTCATAAATTTAAATTCTTATATTAAAACATAATATTTAAAAATTTTAAACAATATGAACGGAGAACATCTCGAATTTAGTATATTTTAACTTTTCTTAAATTAAAAAAATTCTGTTTGTGAGGAAAATTTAAATGAACATTTATTTTTTCCATCCATTTTCTTTTTCTATTGAGATTGCATTCTAATATTATGGTAAATGTTTTTCTTAGTGTAATAATGATTATAATTGTTGGGTAGAAACAAAGTTCCATATCAGAAAAAAATAAGAGATGAACATGAGTTTATATACATATAAGATATCTTTATTATTGATAAGAGATTTTTTGGAGTGGTACCAAAAACAAAACCGTGAGAACTTGACTTAAAACAGATAATATTTTATCAAATGTGAGACTTATGTGAACGTGTGAGTGTTGAACCTTCTTACAATGATAACTATAGATAAAAAAATGTATAACTATTTTTCTTAATTATGTTAATTTTTTCCTTTATTTCATAAAAAAATATGGACATACGAATGATTGCGTTTGTATTTCTTTTTTCTGAGTTATAGTTAATGTGAGAATGCAGAATTGTACCAGGAATTACCCAAACAATAAAAAAAAAAATACATTTACACACCTAGATGACCTAACTCCCACGGGAAGCAAAGCCCGAACAAAATAAATGATAAAATTAAATAATATTATGACCCAATTATTGAGATTTTTAACAAATCCAATGACGAATGTTTAAACCTTATAGTGACTATAGATAAAAAAATGTTTAATTATTTATGTCCAATTTTTTCTCTCATTGTAAAAGGTATGGACACTAAGAGAACGTTTGTATTTTTTTTTTCTAGTTATAATTAATGTGAGAATGCAAAATTGTACCGTGAATTACCCAAACAATAAATAAAGCAATTCAAAAGGTTCCGTGGATGTTAACCTAAAATAATGATGAACTAATAAATACAAATTTTAACTTATTGCAATCAACGCTGGGCATTTGGTCTAGTGGTATGATTCTCGCTTTGGGTGCGAGAGGTCCCGAGTTCGATTCTCGGAATGCCCCTAATGAATTTTGTATTTTAATTTTCCGTTTCTCAGGAGGTTGGGATATAATCCTATCACAACTTTTCAGAAAATCCTAAAATCATTATCGTAGGGAAAACTCGTAACAGAACAAAATTGTTAGCTATACGTAGAGACCCACTATCTTTTAACAGCAAAATTCATGCTTTCCCTCGACTAAAAGAAATATGTTTCCAATTTTGTTCATGAAACATTCACAGCTTTCTTCTTAGCAACGATAATCTCAAGCATTCCGGTATATAGAGATGATTTGAAGAACTCAATACAGAGACAAAGTAGCTGGAGAAAAGACACATCGACGAAAGTGATTAGCCAAAGAGAATCACTAGATTCAATAACAGTCCAGGTAACAAATTTTAACATAGAAGCTACATATTATTTAGGCTTATGAAATCCAGAGCAACATGAAATCAACAATCGATGCAATTAATTAATCAGCCACCAAGATTTGATAACGAAAATTTGCAGCTTATGAACAAAATTTTAAAACTGCATACACTTAATAAGATAAATGTTAAGAAAATACCGCAAATAATTACATGTACAAACAAGTTACATGTTACATTAGAACGAGAACGAAAAAGACTGAGCGAGGTGTCTCTTTCAGTTCAGTCTCTCATCTTTTAGATCTTCTAGTGTAGTCTGATAGATCAAAACAACCACACCATTTATTGTTTTCGTGTAACGTAACCTTCACATTAAACTCTAGTTAGGAATATATATATATATACTAACAAACAGGTGGCACCCTTAATTATATAACACCGATCATCTCCGTCCCCGTTTTCTCCGTCATACCTCCGTTAAGTTCCTCTTCCTCCTCCGCTTCCCACATGAAGTGCGCGTACGATCCCAGCACAGTGCTGAGCATAAAATAAAACAATTATTAATTGGTAATAATAATTGTTATCATTATTACTATTGTAATTTTCATTATTCTCTGTTTGGCTATGGCGAAAATGTGAGATTAAGATTATACCAATCATTAGGAGCGGCGTGAATGGCTTGGTCAAAGTAAGATTTGGCTCTCGCTTCGTCTCGCTGTGTTTCCCATATTAGCGATCCGTACAGCGAAAGCAATTCACCATCGCTAGGGTTCGCGAGAATCGCTCTTCCGTAATATTCCTCTGCTCTCGTCGCGTCTTTCTCCACCTGCATCATCCGTTAAAATTAAAATCGTTGACTCTTTGTTTTCATTGAATGAATCAATGATCGTGCTTCGTTTGCGGAATGTTTCACGCACCTCGTGGAGGAATTTGCCGTAGTTTCTCAGCAGAAGCGCGTCCGTCGGGTTCGACTTCAACATCTCTTCGTAGTATGCGTCTATTTTCATCCTCTCGCCATCGTTTCCGCCTGTGACAGTCGCATCGCCGTGATCGTCACCGTCGCCGCCTCCGGATTCCATATCCTCCCGTAGGATCCCGAGGTAGCTCGGTTTGTGTAAATTGGCGTCGTAGAAGAATTGTTCTTCGTGAGGTATGATCGGCGGGGGCGAGTACGATCCGGTGCGGTTCAGATTACGACGAACGCCGAAATTCTCGGGGGCACCTTCCGATGAGGCTCTTTTGATCCCGTTCTGAGGTGCGTCCCTGCGGTCGTTGAAGTGGGAATAGTGCATTGAAATCGTGGAAAATTTCGCGTGGTTCTTGTCGCCGGGCAAAGAGGTTTGGCGCGTGAGAGAACATCGAGGTGAACCGTGGAAAACCGGGTTCTGGATCGGCAGCGACCCGGTTCGGATGAGAGAAGCTCTCATGGTTTTGATAAATTGAAAAGTTGACTGTTGAAAGAGCGATCAATCCCTGACTTCTAAAAGTCGAGACGAATCCCCTTTATATATCTCGTGTTGAATGGTGCTGCTAAACGAACGTACTTTATTTGATCGAATATTGGCCGTTGGATGCGAGGAAAGCCCGACCCAAGTGAGCACCGTATTACGACACGTGTCAGGTTGCACGTTCCTAATTGTATATTTAACCATTAATTACTAATAAATGTAAAATTGAAAAAAAAAAAACACTATTCATTACTGATACTAATTTTGTGATCTTTTAAGTATAAGAATTCAATATATGTCCCTTTTTTCCTAAACTCACGAAAAGGCATAGTTTAATTTCGCTTTCACACTCTTTAAGGAATGCAATAAAATTTACTTGGTTTTAATTGCTTAAACTTTACTTTGGATATTATAATTAAATGAAACAAGGAATAAATAGATAGGGTTAATTAAAATAATAAGCTGATAGTTTGATTTAAAAAATACGAATTAGAGATATTTCAAAAGGGTCTTAATTAGATTCACGGGAAGTAGCTGAAAACTTGGCAAAATATATAGTGTAATTTACAAGTCTTGATCCACTTTTTTCAATCATGTGAATGAAGAAAGCAAGGTAAAATTGTCAACAAATGACAAGATTTTAATTGTTTATGTATTCTTTGTTTCTTAATTGTTTTTTTCCTATAATGTTTAATCACAGATATTAAGGGGCAATTTCTTTTTATCCTCTGAGATCAAGAATGCAACTATTAGTTTAAGGATCAAGTTATCACCCCATAATAAAACTGTGTTGTTTTTAGTTATAAGTTATTTCTTGGAAAAAGGAATCCATCTACATATGGATTTTAACAGATAAATTGCAGTAGAAATTATAAGAATCGATAAAAATATTCAGCAATATGTGGGTCTTATAGATATATAATCAACAAAGTAATTATTAAAGAGCTAAAGTTTTGATGTTAAAGAGATAAGATAGATAATAGTCGAAAATTGCGTGTGGTTATTCTATTTGATGTAAGAAATTTTGTTAGTAGGTTACATAAATCCGAGAGACAGGAAAGCAGTAATGGCATGGTGGGTGTGATTTTCCATGTTCTCCAATGGTTTTCCTGAAATACAGACAATTGAATGAAGAAGTCAATTTCGAAAGGATATACAGAGGGTCGCTTTATAACAGTGAATCTACCACTACCACTATATGCTTTACATAGGGTCGGGTCCTGCCCGGCCCGCATTTGGCCCACCATGGCCATGCACATGCAATGCATCTATATGAAAATTCACTTTGGAAAATGAGCCCTAGCCCACGAGAGTTTCTACATTTGCGTAACACGTGTACTCATTGGCCATGTGATCTCACGTGATAAAACATTCTACGAGCCCAACGAGTGCCACTTGGAACTGCTAACTTCCTTTAGCTTCATTTATATTTTTCAAAGGATTGAAAAATTGTATTTTTAATAACTTTTTTATTTCTTTTATATTTATATGATAGTTTGTGATTGGTTCGTTTTAAACATACGAATCAATAAAATAGTAACATAAAACGTTGTTAAAAAGTTGTTAAAATATCATGATTTTTTTGAGCAGGATGTGATAGTAACAGTTTTGTGTTCAGCTCATTTATTGATTGTTATGCAAATCAGGGACAAACTGATGATGTTGTACTCTTATTTGCTGAAACTAGTGAAAAGGATATTGTTGTGTACAATTCCATGATCTCTGGATATTCTAAAAACCTGTTTGTAGAAATGAGGGGGCAAAATTTGAGTATTACTGATCATACTGTTAAGATATGCCAAATATTCTATTAAAGAATATTAGACAATCAAATATTATGTTAGTTATATTTTAGATATTATTATAATTTTTGCAGATTTGTGCACATGTCTTTCCTTTAATAGATGAATGATTATAGGATCCTGTATATATATGGTACTCTATTCCTTGAAATAATATGCTTCTTTTTTGCATTGAATATTTCTGATGGTTTCTTCAGATAAAAATCAATCGGAGAAACATATTCTGGAACTTTCACGGCTTCCAAGAGTTATATTTCTTCTGCTGCCGGATTTGTTACCAAGTCAGGTATATCTAACTCTGCTCTTAATCTTTCTGTTGTTACTAAGGGTAGTGATTGGATAATTGATTCAGGTGGTACTCATCATATGTCTTGTGATCCTCATATATTTACTAATTTTGTTCTCTAATTGTTCTAAAATGTTATTATTAATGCCAATGGGGTCTCATCTCCTATTGAAGGTATAAGTACTATATCTCTCACCTTATCGATTCCTGATGTTTTATTTGTTCCTACATTAAACTGTAATCTTATCTCCGTCAGCAAGTTAACCAAATCACATTCTTGTGTTGTCTTGTTTTACCCAATCCATTGTCTTTTTCAGAACATTCATTACAAGGAGAAGATTGCTAGTGGTAGAGAGAGTGAAGGACTGTATTATCTTGAAAATGTCTCACAACAAAACCATAAAAGTGGATTGGCTTGTCTTGCGAATGATCACGTACAAGATAAAAACAAAAAAGAAATTTGGTTGTGGCATAAACGGTTGGGACATCCCTCTTTTGGTTATTTAAAAAAATTATTTCCATCACTATTTCATAAATGCAATATTTCTGATTTTTTTTTTGTGAAACTTGTGTTTTGGAAAAAAAATCATCGTGTTGTGTTTCCTTTAAGCAATAACAAAACTGATTTTCCTTTTTCATTAATTCACACAGATGTTTGGGGCCCTGCCCCGCAATCTACACATGATGAAAAAAATGGTTTATCAGTTTTGTTGATGATTGTACTCGGGTAACCTATGTATATTTGCTTAAACATAAAAGTGATGTGTGTGATGTGGTTCGTTCATTTTATCATTTGATTGTTACACAATTTAACACATCTATTAATGTCATTTGATCAGACAATGGAGGGAAATATTTTAAGACTGAATTAATAGAGTTCATGAACTCTAAAGGCATATTACATCAAACTACATGTCCTTATTCACCACAACAAAATGGAGTGACTGAGAGGAAAAATAGACATATATTAGAGGTGACAAGATCACTTTTGATAGATGGTAATGTCCCATCTCTTTTATGGGGTAAGGTTGTGAGCTTTGCTGTTTATTTAATTAATCGAACCCCTTCTAGTGTCCTTAACTTTCGAAGGCCTTTTGATGTGTTGTCTGATCATTGTATCCTTCCTCCCATAGTTTATTTACCACCTCATATTTTTGGATGTGTTATATATGTTCACTTACACCCACATCAACGTATAAAGCTTGAAGAACGAGCCATTAAATGTGTGTTTGTTGGGTATGGATTAAATCAAAAAGGTTATCGTGCTTACCTTCCACCATCAAAGAAATTTTATATTTCTATGGATGTGACATTTAATGAGCATGAATTTTTTTATGTTGATTATTCACTTCAGGGAGGCAATGAAAGTGAAATGCATAATCATGATGTTAGTATGTTTGATTGTGAAGATAAATTATTGTGTAAGGATCATTCTGCAGGAAGTGAGCCAATCCTAAATATGGACACTTCTTTTCTGGATAATACAGTGTCTTCTGATCATAACCAACTGACTCAATCTTCTCCACAGGTTCTTTTGATCATAACCAACTGACTCAATCTTCTCCACAGGTTCAGTTTGACTCTTCAGAGGTACCTTCTGATCCTATCTCTGATAATACTAATTTAGATGAAATTGATCATGAAATTGATTCTTGTCTTCGTGAGACCACCATCACACCAAACACTGAGTCTACTTCTGTTCAATATATTCTTTCACCTCGTTCTAACCCTGGTCAACCTCTAGCTAAATATGAACCAGACCTCCAAGCCAAAGTTAAATATCCCATTAGTAAATATGTGTCATCTCACAAGTTATCTCAGTTATATGCATCATTTGTATCTCAATTATCTTTAATTTCTATTCCTAGTAATATACAGGAAGCTTTAGCAGATCCTAGATGGACCGAAGCAATGGTTGAGGAGATGGCGACTTTAGAAAAAAAACAACACTTGGGATCTTGTGTCCTTACCAAGAGGGAAGAAAATTGTGTGCTGCAAATGGGTCTTTACAATTAAGCATAAAGCTGATGGAACTATTGAGAGGTATAAAGCACGACTTGTGGCTAAAGGTTACACTCAGTCTTATGGTGTAGATTATCAAGAGACGTTCGCACTAGTAGTCAAGCTCAATACTGTGAGAATACTTTTGTCGCTAGCTGCAAACCAAGATTGGCCTCTTCTACAATTTGATGTGAAAAATGTTTTCCTACATGGAGAAATTTCAGAAGAAATTTATATGGATTCTCCACCAGGCATGACAGATTCAAATGGAATGAATGTTTGCAAATTAAAGAAGGATCTATATGGATTAAAACAATCCCCTAGAGCATGGTTTGGAAGGTTTACCAAGTCTATGAAGGCTTTTGGCTATAGAGCAAGTAACTCTGATCACACCTTATTTTTTAAGAGAGGAAAAGGAAAGATCACAACTTTGATTATATATGTGGATGACATGATTGTTACTGGAAATGACCAAGATGAGATTTCTAGTTTACAACAATACCTTGCATCTGAATTTGAGATGAAACAACTTGGAAACCTCAAATATTTTTTGGGTGTTGAAGTAGCTAGATCAAAACATGATATTTTTCTATGCCAAAGAAAATATACTATTGATTTACTATCAGAAACTGGGTTGCTTGGGAGTAAACCAACTGATACACCAATTGAACAAAATCATAAACTCTTTCAATGCTCAAATTCAGCAAGCATAGATAGAGGAAGATACCAAAGGCTGGTAGGAAAATTAATTTATTTGTGCCATACACGTCCAAATATCACCTATGCAGTAAATGTTGTTAGTCAATTTATGCATGACCCACGAAAGCTTCATATGGATGTTGTTGAAAGAATTTTGAGATATTTGAAGTCTGCTCCTGGAAAAGGAATTTTGTTCTCAAATAATGGAAACTTAAAGGTAGAAGGGTACACTCATGCAGATTGGGCAGGTTCAAAAGATGATAGAAGATCTACCTCTGGATACTTTACTTTTGTAAGAGGGAATCTTGTAACTTGGAGGAGTAAAAAACAACTTGTAGTAGCAAGATCTAGTGCTGAAGCAGAATTCAGAGGCATGACACTAGGTGTATGTGAACTTTTGTGGATTAAAAATGTGCTATCAGATTTGGGATTTAAACCAAATGAAGCTATGAGTTTGTACAGTAACAATACTTCGGCTATTGCAATTGCTCATAATCCTGTTCAACATGATAGAACAAAGCACCTGGAGATTGATAGACATTTCATCAAAGAGAAGATTGAAGTTGGAATAATTTCCTTTCCTTTTGTAAGATCAGAGTTACAGTTGGCTGATGTTCTCACCAAAGGAGTATCAGAAGATTGTTTAATGAGTCTCTATTCAAGTTGAGAGTGTGTGATATCCATGCACCAACTTGAGTGGAGGTGTTAAGATATGCCAAATATTCTATTAAAGGATATTAGACAATCAAATATTATGTTAGTTATATTTTAGATATTATTATAATTTTTGTAGATTTGTGCACCTGTCTTTCCTTTAATAGATGAAGGATTATAGGATCCTTGTATGTATATATATGGTACTCTATTCTTTGAAATAATATATGAGAATTATTCTTTAAACCTTTTTATACATACTTTATGCACAATTTTAAATGCTTGTAGCAGCCTTGCATTGCTCCTTCAGGGAAGGCAAGTGCACTCTCTTGTTATTAAAATGGGTTCGGAAAGGAATGTGTTTGTGGCCAGTGCTTTGATTGATATGTATTCAAAAGGTGGCGATATTGACGAGGCTCAACGCGTGTTAGATCAGGCTTCTGAGAAGAATAATGTGTTGTGGACATCCATGATCATGGGTAATGCTCAATGTGAGAGAAGTTCGGAGGCTTTGGAACTTTTTGATTGTCTATTGACAAAGCAAGAGTTAGTTCCTAATCATATCTGCTTTACTGCTGTCTTAACAGCTTGTAATCATGCAGGATTGCTTGACAAAGGGGTGGAATACTACAACAAAATGACAACAAATTATGGCCTGTCTCCTGATATTGATCAATATGCTTGCTTGGTTGATCTTTATGCTAGAAAAGGGAATTTGAGTAAGGCAAGGGATTTAATGCAAAAAATGCCCTATGATCCTAATTATGTAATTTGGAGCTCTTTCTTGAGTTCTTGTAAGATATATGGAAATGTAGAACTTGGGAGGGAGGCTGCTGATGAACTTATCAAGATGGAACCAAGTAATGCAGCACCATATTTAACATTGGCACATGTCTATGCAAGAAAGGGTTTATGGAATGAAGTAGCTGAAGTCAGAAGGCTTATTCAACAAAGGACAATGAGAAAACGTGTAGGATGGAGTTGGGTAGAGGTAGATAAGTTGTAGATGAGGTTAATCAGATGAAAACTACACAGTTAGAAAAAGTCTTATGACCAGATGTCAAGTTCTATGCCAAATGTTTTGCTATTCTGGATGCAAAGATGGTATTTAGTGGCATCAGAACACATGACCAGGTTTCATGGATTCACTTTATTATGGGATTATCGATCAATGGACAAGGAATAGACGGCTTCTTGTTGTTCAAAGAGGTGCATTAAGCCCAATTGTCGTGCCTGTGTTGGGCAAAATGGTGGCCTTCAACATTGTTCCGCTCTTCATACTCATATAATCAAACAGGGATGTGATAACTAACAGTTTTGTGGTCAGGGACAAATTGATGATTGATTGTTATGCCAATCAGGGTCAAATTGATGATGCCGTTCTCTTATTTGCTGAAACTACCGACACACAAACTTGTGTTATACTGACATCTGTGTTACTTTTGAAAAACCATGTTTTATTTTCTAATACGATAAAATAAAATTTTAATTATTTTAAAAGTCATTCGTATAGGTATCTTCACTTGTGTTCAATAGTAATAATTTATATTTCTTACATGCTTTTTGTACTATATATATCCGTTTGATACAAAAAGATTATTGATAACATCAACTTTAACGAAACACAAACTAACAGTACTCAGTATTTCCATTATTTCCGAACAAAAACCAAATCGAGGGCTGAATTACAACATTCAAACACACAAGCAACACGAGATTATTAAAACATTAGACAAGATGCAAGATTTATTGGAAGGAAGTACAATAGAATAACTAAACTGAAACCACAGGCTCAGTCAGATGGAAATGCTATTAGGAATTCCCCTGAAGGTCAACCCTTCCTCACTGGTAGGATGAAGCAAAGTGTATGGCAGTTCAACTGGTCCAAATCGGTTTCTCAGTTTCTCATCTTTGTTCTTGCTTGCGAGTTTTTCCTCAATATCCTTCAGTTTGTTTCCAAACTTTTGAAAGGCTTGCAACGCTTTGGAATCAGAGGTCCAATGTGGGTTTTCCCTTTGACCAAGGTAGACCTCATCAGAGGCATGCCTTGACAATATCTCGATCACAGAAAGGTCAATCATAGTCTGAAACTTTGACGTAATTGTTCTCAAATAGGCCTTTTGATGGCTGTTCACCATTTCTTCATATTCTGGTGTGCCTTTCTCAGGAAGCAACCTTCTACTAGAAGTTGGACGGTTCAGAATAAAACCTCCATAAGGGTATTGACCAAAATTAACAGCTGCATGGAGAGCTGAACCAGTCCATATGATAATGGTGCAGATTTCAACAAGCTCCTCAAGTGTCTGCAACTTAGGCCACCATGGTTTGTCTTTCAAATCAGCATGTCCTTTCTCCACAGCCTCTTTCCACCAATGTTGGAGTTCAGGATCAGATTTGACATCATCATCTTTTGCATAGTACAATGACACATACTCTTGAACCCATGACTTAATCACAGCCCATATCTCTAGTCCATCAACAGCATAAGGGTAGTCTTCAATCAAGAGACGAAGTCCATGTGGGGCTGATGAATCCTTAACTGCCACTCCTCTGAATCAAGCAAAATATATACTTACATTACATGCATCATTATGCTTTGCAACAAATTATAAACCATTCTTGTTACTACTCTAATCTTAGATACAAGTCACATTTTGCATATATTTAAAGAGATTTACTAACCTCTTGATAAGTTCTGCAGGCAGTGCTTGATCAGTGAAAACCCAATTCTTATAAACCGCTGAAGACATCTCCACAGAATACTTTGAGGGCAAAAAGGATTTCTCTATGATGCCATCAGCATTAATTAGAGACTGTCTGGCAAGTGCATTGATGTTCATGGTGTCACGATAATGAGGAGTTAGAAGCTTATAAATTGGATGAAGCGCACTAAGGTGCCGGTGTGTTGCTATGATGAATGGCTCCATCACTGCATGAGTATTTAACCTGTAACAGAATACACATTTCATACATTAATTAGTATAATATATATATATATAGAGAGATACCAGAAATTGAATTGTTGAATGCAGTGAAAAGTTTTGTACCAATGGCTCATGAGTTGATGATAGCAAGAATCATTTACAACTACATAAGCTTTGGCTAGCAGCCAAATTGTACTTTCAACACCTTCTTTTGCAGGTAAAATTACTTGACTGACAGCACCTGACTGGTCCCCAGCAGGATGTGGCAAACTCAATTCGATGGCCACTGGTTTCAGAGTTCCATTATCTTTCAAAAAAAGGATAGTTCTTGTGGCATAAGCTTTGGCATAAGTCTGATTTATCCCCCGAATATATGGCATGAAGATATCATGGTAATCTAACACAAATAACCTGTTATTTGCAAGAGCCTGTTCCACAAATTAAAGTCATTTAAATAAGTAAATCGTATTTTTTTACTTTATAAATGAAAAATCAGTGCAAAAGTATGTTTACCTCGTCCACTGTGCTTCCCTCTAGATCAAGCGCCTCTGATGTTATCTTACTGTTTTGATCACCATATGTTGCAGGATCCAGGTTGCTTTTTGGAGGAAACTCCTACCATTCATTATAAAGAAGAATATCACAAGAATAATATATTTGGACATCAAATTTGGTCTGTTAATTTTGTTTTAGAAACAAGTACTTAATCAACTCACTTTAAGACCACGAATTACGTTGGGATTTACTCCCGCAATCATCTCTCTTGCAAATTCTTCATCGGTCATCCACGCTGACTTATTCACTGCCCATTAAACGAGTAAAATCTCTGTTAAAATGGAACCATAATTTCGCCCAAAACATAAGTTTTGCATTTGTTTGTGATTTCAAGTATGTGTGTTCATCAGACCTTCAATGACGTGAGGTGTTGGAAACTTGAGAACTTGTTCGCCATCGGTACGAAAGAGTTCTTTGATCACTGGTAAAGGGGCAATTGAGCTAATTACTTGTGTGGGAAGCTTAATTCCACCTTCACAGAGGTCACGCACATCTTGGAAGCTATCAAACTCATTCGGGGTCAAGTTTAAACTGAACACAGATTCAAACGCTGGTAAGACATACTGAGATAAAGATTTTATCCCATACGCAAGGAAATCCGAAGATTTCAAGTGACCAAAGTTTTCATCTCTTGGAACATAAACTTCCCCTGGCTTCTCACAATTCGAATCTGTTAAGTTGAAGTTGATCAGAAAACAACTGTATATCAAAAAATAAATCGTCTGGAAAAACAAAGACATCAACGTTATAACATCACAAAATGTCAGTGTTACTACGTTAACCATATGATGAAAACATAAAAGACTAACCTTTCCTTGTTGGGTATCGACCAGTTCTTCCCCTACGAGGATAGGGATGAGTGGAAGAGCCTCCAAGAATAGGACGAGCAAAATTTTCATTGAGATCTGGATTACCCAAATCATTGTAGACATCATAATCATAAATCCTCTCATGTTCCTTGCGTTCTCCTGTTCCATCTCCTCTTAAATTCTTCAATTCTTCTTCTCTATAATGCACAAGTGGTTTTGGTGTCTCACTTGGAACATAAGTCTACAGTAAATTAAACCAGTGTTATAATTCTTAATTAGTGTGAAATCAACCAAAGAATTTCTAATCATAGAGGGTTTGATGAACTACATATACTGAAATGTAAATAAACAGCTACATACATGGTTGGCGAAGAATATGCGCAAGCTTTTCTTGTAAAGGTTAGTGTTGTAAATCCATGAGTTGCAAACAAAGCGAATGGTTCCATGGTTTGGAACGTCTTCAAGAGTCAAACTCTTGAGGAAAAACTCAACTTGCATGAAATTCTTTACGTAAAATGCACCAGGGATTCCCATGCTTTCGTCCCATTCAAAATGAACATAGAATGCAGACTCCCCTGCTCCCAAAGTTGGTAAAGACGTAATGATCCCTTCAATGAACGTATCCTTACCAACTTTTCCTTTTCCACTTTCTGCAACACAATATCAAGTCACCAAATAGTTTAAACTATATATATGAATCAATAAAAAGTCATACAATAGAACGAACACTGGTTTATTTCATCAGAAATCACTTGAAAGAGACGCTTTTTAGTCTATAAATTAACTTAAATTTTCATATAGATGATGATGGAAAAAATTGAAAGGAAGAAGAAATTGTTTAACCATCAGATTTAGTGGCACTGATGAGCTGAAGAGAAACACTTCGGCCTAAGAAGGCAGTGAGGCCATCAACTGTTGAACCAATAACGTTGAGACCAGTTCCAATGACTCCACCAACGTTTCCTTTGGTGAAATCAGCGACGCTGTTGAAATCCAAAACATTCTTACGCATCAACACCACTGTCCCTTTTATCTTGTTCTGACTATGGCCTCCTGGGTTGAGGATTCCTGAAACCCCTCCTGGATTAAGGATTCCTGAAACTTTTGGAACTTGAAACATCTTTCCCAATCCTACCAACAACACTGTTTTTATTTCCCAAAACGAGGAAGGAAAAATAAAAACGAGAAGAAGAGGAAAGTCTGTGTCTGTTGTGAGCAACCAACCAACTATCTGTGATATTTATAGCTAGCTATTCTTAATTGTGTGGGTGATTCTCATTGTATTAACATCTCAATGAAGCAATTATTTTATCCTAATGATATGTATATGTATGCAATAATTCATAGATGCATATCCTAGGTAAGGATGAAATATGTGGAGTCCTGAAAATGCAAGGTGTCACAAAGAATTCATGCAGAAAGGACAAAAGGGTTGCATGAACAGAGAGAGTGTATATGATTGTGCATGTGGTTGGTTTGACGTGAAGTGCATGTGTCAATTCGGCCGGTTTTCAAAAGGTGACACATCCCAAAAGTGAATGTAGGGTCACAACAAAAATCATATTTTTTTTATAACTATTTTATTCTTATAATATGAACCAAATAAATTAATGCATCTCATCATTAATCGATATATAATGATAATAAAATTAAAAAAAAACTCTAGTTTTTAATATTCAATTGTTTTGAAAAAGAAAATTACTAGAAGATTTTTTGAATTTTAATTAAAAAATTACTTTTATTTTGAAGGAATTAATTTTAATAAATAAAAAATTTTCAATTACAAAAATTAGGTAGGTATGTTAAATAAGGTTTTTTTAAAATAAATTTATAATAATGATAATAATAATAAAGAAAAGCAGTTTCTTCTAATCAAACTCACTAAAAAAATCTCAATTAGATATGGTGTGAAGGAGGGAAAGAAAATTGTTTAACATTCTCTTTAATTTAGTGTATATGATATTCGAATTGACTGTAAATTGCTGTGTTTTATGATAAAAGCATGGATCAAAGTAAAAAAATAAGTGGGAGCAAGTCACCAAAATGAAACAAGTAAACAGAAATTAGACAATTTCTTTTAACATGTATGTAATAACCGAGTATTTTATTATTAAAATAATATTGATATGAATAAATGAACTTTTCAAAAATTTCGTCTCATTTTCTGATATAATCATTTCTCCAAACTTCTTCTCTTTTCTTTTTTCTCCTTCTCTTTTGATTTTTTCAATTTCATTTCATTTGTTCAACAATCTAATTGTACCTAAGTAATATGGGTGTTAAAAGCTTCTATTTCACCGATCAATTTCTTATTTTAAAACTAGTAAGTTTGTCTCCTTTTGATTCTTGAAATTTCTGTAATTTCTGGTACATGCAAACACGATTCGGTTTGCATGTGTTCATCAACTCTTCATCTGGGTTCTGATTTGGTTTCTGGTTCGGTGGTTGGTTTCCTTTCACTGATCCAAAGTCTGTAAACTATCCTAGGACCACTTGTTGTTTAGCAAACTGTGGAGAAGTTTAAAGCTATCAAGTTGCTTTGAGGTAAGGGAAGCTGGTTAATTTAATTATAATTTTCTGCGAATGAAATCAATGTTTGGATGATTGCATGTTTGGTTTGGTTGCATGTTTGGATGATTTGTTATACTCGAAATGCTGAAACCTGTGAATGGGTTGGAGTCCTCTGCATAGTGGTCGGTCTGTTTGGTTTTGAGAATGTGAGTAGGCGAAAATGGGAATTTGGGGTTGGGAGTGAAATTGGTTAGTGGGGAGAGTACGAGCAAGGGTATTTAGACCTGTTAGAACCTTTAAGTCCCTCTAAAACGTGTAAAATGTAGGAAAACAAATTTTGGGTCATTGGGTTGTTGGTTATGCAGAGTTTGGAGTGAAATCTGGTATGGGATCCTTTGGATTGATGTTAGAAAGATTTAGGTAACCTTGGATTGTATATGATTCGTGTTTGAAGGATTAGAAGTTGGGAAATATGGTTAGTTTTGGTAAACTGTAGTTTGTTCATAATTCTGCAGAAGTTCTACAGAATTATGCAGGAAATTTAGTGTTCTCTGTTGACCGCTTGGTCTTGTTATGATATTCGATTTTGTACTAGCATTGGATCTAATACTGGTATTCGATCTTGTACTTACATCTGTCAAATAAACCCTCATCGTAAGGTTTGGCTTAACCCATATGAGTTGGGACTAAAAAAAGTCACAGGACCAAAAAAGTTTTTTATTTAAAAAATTTACAAGATTAAAAACCTCAAAAACTCTATAGGTCAATCAATGGATTTTTCGTTTTATCAAATTTTTAAAGAGAAAAATGTCACTTTAAATATTGTTCCATTTACTTTTTATGCCTCATTGATATGTGATGTATAGATGTTGATTGTTGAATTAACAGTTTATTACTATACAACTCTTTTTTAAAATATTTAATAAAAAATCATATGTTGCTCATTTAAATTTTGTGATTTAAGAGAATCAAATGGATTTTTCTTATATGATAATATTTTTATTTTTCTACAGAATGAATTTTTCTTATATGATAATATTTTTATTTTTCTACAGAAGACCGGATAAATTAGTTATTTATCTAAGTATTTTGATTATTTTTTTCTGTAAGCACTCACTCAGTTTCGGTTGTTTAACAGCCCAATTTTAATAAAAAGAGTAAAATATGTTTTTTTTTTAGGATTTTCGATTTAACAGTGATAGGAACAAAATAGTCTTATATTTATACATAAGTTAAACTTTTGTTTATATAAATAATTTCGTACGAATAAATAAAGTGAAAATAAAATTGTTTATTGAATAAACTTTTGCTTTTAATATAATGTGTTTTGAAAATTTGAAATTCTAGTGGATTTTCTCTATATGATTTTTTTTATGTATTACTTAAAATTTTACCGATACAGTCGTTTGTGATTTTAATGCATTAATAATATTATTAAGTAATGACATAGTATTAAATTTAATAACATTTACTATATTCAGTAACAATTAATTGTCTAACCATTCTTATTTAAAAAAAAACACTTGAAAGGTCTGTTTTGAATACATTAATAATATTATTAAGTAATGTCATAGCATTTTTTTTTATTATTTATTCTGCTAGATTTTTAAAACAATAGAAATATAAGACAGACGTCAGCATTTTATTGGTCAGATCCAAATTATTTTTATTTATTAATTTTCAAATTTAAATTACAAATCAAGGAGTTACTAATTAAAAACATGACGAAATTGTTAAAGAAACTACTTACAATTTATTTTAGGAATCAAGATGTTTTATAAGTAATAAAGAAATATGAGAACTCTCCTATGGTGGAATATTCTTAATCTATTATTGCTTCCTATTATCAATCTACTAAATTTTATTTATTTACTATTTATTTCCAGATATAAAAACAAAACAATGAGAGATTACAATAAATAAATTATGTATATATAAATTATATTCTTTTTAAAATTTAATGAAAGTTTTGTAGTAGGCTAAACCCATTTTAACCCTGACCCTAACCCACTTGAGGGAGAGTTTTAGGGGTTGGAGCTTTTTTCTAACCCTTACTTTGAGGGGTTTCTTAAAAATAGGGCTTTTTCAATAATGGATTGGGGCTAGCCCTAGGGCCATGGGTTAAATTGACACATCTACTTGTACTAGCATTGGGTCTAGTATTGGTATTCGGTCTTGTACTAGCATTGGGTCTAATATTAATATTTGGTCTTGGACTAGCATTTGGTCTAGTATCGGTATTTGGTCAAGTATTGGTGCTCGGTCATATACTAGTGCTCGGTCTTGTACTAGTGTTCAGTCTTGTACTAGTTCTCGGTCCTACACTAGTACTTGGTTTGTATTGGTGTTTGGTCTTAACCGCGTTCAGTCTCTTATGGGCCTTACCTATTGATAATCATTCGGTCATGCTTTAGTGATCGGTCCTACTTGAGTATTCGGTATTGATTCTTAGCGTTCGGTCTAAACTTAGTACTTAGCCTGGTGGTAGTATTCGGTCTATCTTTTCTAGTGGACGATCTTTAATAGCATTCGGCCACTTCTTCAGTCTTATCTATTATGGACCGTTCGGTCCTGTCCTTTGGGGTGGTGAGAAACCGTTCGGTCTACAACGTTCACAGAGTTTTCGGTCTTATGAATGATAATTTATTGGTGAATGACTTTTGTGTTAAGTATTGAAGATTTTGTTTTCAAGTAATGTGAAAGGAAATTCCAAGGAGGAATGTCTCGTAGATGGTGATTGAATTGTAAAGTATGAATGTGGGTATCGTGCTAAGCTAGCGTTTATCCTGATATTATGTGATTACTCATTCTTAAGTAGAGAGGAGTAAGTCATGTGTAAGATTTGCAGGAGGTCCTTTAACCTCAAGGTATTGAGGTAATCTTCATTAGACTAACCTAGTGGGGTAGCTTGATGGGGTCTTGCCGTTTCATCACTACAAGTGCAGAAACGCATGTAGCTACACGTTCATACAATCTGGATGGTCAAGTCAAGTGTTCGGTCATTGCATGTATTATATGTTCGATCATTGCCTAAAATGTATGTTTGATTGTTATATGCTTGAAATGCTCGGTTGAATATATGCTTATGTACTTGTTTAATTTGTATGATTAATTAAATTACACCAGCTTACTCTTTTTTTTTTGTCTTGTCTTGTTTGTATGTTTGGTTGTTCCTTTGTAATGATTATCCTGTGGATATGAGCAGAGGGAGAGGATTTTTCTTCTAGAGCAAGCATTGGAATATATTTTTAGATCATCAGTTCAAAAGCATATTTCAAATTACATAATTTAAAAATATTATATAATTCAAAATAGATATCATAATGATTCAATGAAAAAGTTTCAAATACGAAAATGTGTTACAAAATTGAGTTATTATGTTTCAAAATTTTCGTACATACGAATATCTTTAAGTGAATTTTTATTTATTTATTTTAGGGTTAAATATGTTTTTAATCCCTCAAGTATCAGTGATTTTTAGTTTTAGTCCCTGCTCAGAACATTGATGGCATTTCATCCTCTTAGTATTGAAACATGTAACTTTAGTCCTTAAAAATGGACGACGTCAACTTTTTGTTGATGTGGCTAACAGCCCTGCCACGTCTTCTGCCAGCTTGACTGATCTCTGTCTGCCACGTTGGTTTTTGTAAATTTGGGAAAAAGCCCCAAATTGAAACCCTGGTTACCCTCTTTCTTCACTGTGCCGCCATGGAGGAATCACCTCCAGAGGTTTCTTTTTCCCTTGCTTCTAAACGTTCCTGCCATGGAAGAAATGCTTCCTTTCATTTTGTTGCTTCGATGGAGTTCTTTATAGCGCAAAAAGGATCGTTGGAGACGCACGTTGGTTTCTCGTTGGTGGAGGTGCGAAAGCTTCTTTCGCAGTTGGTTTTGCTTGCGGCGGTGGCGCCTTTGCAGTGAAGTCGCGTTCGCACCACAACGGCGACTTGCTTTGCCTTCCATGGCTATTGCATTTCTGGTTTTCTTGCAGGTCTGGGTGGTTCGTTCTAGGCACAGGTTGCGTTAGGTTTCTCCATCTTCTCTATCGAGGTTTTCACGCGTTTCTCTGAAAAACGCTCCACGAGAATCCAGCACGTTCGCCAAACCCCCATTTAGTTCGTACACGAAGCTTTCATTGATTCCTTTGAACTCCAAATATTGCGTCGTGCCAGATTTCAACAGCATATTGATTGTCCTGTCCGCGCTAAACAACGCCCTCAGACCTCCCAAATTGATGTTGAATTTTCTCGAATTTTCTCGAATTTTCGCAGAGGAACGAGTATTCATCATAGCATGAGATTTCTACGTCAGAGTAGATGGGTTGGTGGAGGAGATCGACAACAACGTCTTCGGAGTCAGTGGTTGTGACGACGGCGGGGAGAGGGTTGGGGAAGTGAGGTAGGAAGTGAAGTCGAGGAAGGAAAGAGAGGCGAAATGGCTGCCGTAAAAGGAGTTGGGATCGAGGTGAAGGATAGTTTTGCCAGCGGCATATGCGGCGGCGGCGTCGACAGATTCAAATAGGCCGGTGCTGACGATGATGAGATCAAACTTGACGGGGTCTATGGGAGAGTAGGATAACGAGTCTTGGGATTTGCTCATAGCGACTACGACGACGTGTGCAGGTTAATTGCGTCTATATCGTCCCAAAAGTTAAACAAGAAACGTGGCAGAAAGTGCACAGTAAAGTTGGAAAAAGACGTGGCAGGGCCATTAGCCACATCAACAAAAACTTGACGCAGTCCATTTTTAAGGACTAAAGTTATATGTTTCAATACTAAGAGGATGAAATGCCATCAATGTTCTGAGTAGAGACTAAAACAAAAAATCACTGATACTTTAGGGACTAAAAGCATATTTAACCCTTTATTTTATTAAACATTCAAATTATTACATTTTTCAAATAAATATTTATTCTCATTTTTCAGTAGTTAATATTTTGTTCCGTGTACTTATCTTCCACATAAAAGAAAAAAAATATCTAAAACTTGTTATTGATATAAAATTATAAGTGACAATTGATTTTATTGAAAACATATTAGATGACAAAGTCATCATACCTTCCTATTATTTATGTTCTCTCTATCACCATCATTGTTATTTAACAAGTTTTCAATAAGAATAAAAAAATTAGTTATCATTTTACATTAATCATAAATATTATTTTATATTAATAATAAATATTATACTTCTTAACACATACAAATAACTAAATAACATAATGAAACAAAATAATAATCACAACTTATTTAAATGTAAAATTAAACAGAAAATAATCCACCGAAAAATATAAAAGTATTGAAATATTACATTTCTTAACACATACAAATAAATAAGCAAATGATAAAACAAAATAATAATCACTTCACTTATTTAAGTGAAAAGTTAAATAAAAAATAATCGATTAAAAAATATAAAAGCTATGAGTATCTAATAAACCAATAAGATTTATTTAAGACTTAATTAAAAATATATAAATTGATTATGGATTAAAAGCTTAAATCAATCTATAAGTTTTAAAACATTTCAAAATTTAAAATGAACTAACCCAACCCATTTTAATCCTTAAAAATGAATCTCGGTCTTTCAATCACTAACGACAATCCATCCCACATACACCCATCACTTTTTTATTATTTTAATTCTTTAATTTATTTTTAATATTTTAAAATTTTTATTTTTAACATGTATTTACATATAAATAAATATTAAAAACATATTTAATTATATAAAATATTTTGTAACTTTTTAATTGATTAGTTAACGTTTTTAGTTAAATAAATTAAAATAATTATTACATGTTAAATTATTTTATTATAATTAAAATTTAATTTGTAAAATTTAAATTACAATACTATAATATATTTATACTAAAAAAAATATAATATAGAAAAATTAACTATTTAAATTATTTTTATTCAAATTTTTAATTTTAAAAAACTAAAGACCTAAACTGACTAGCTCGAATTTTAGTTTGTGAAATTGACGAACCGGACCAGGACTGACAGATTAAATTCTGGTGTTTCATCCTGCATCTCCAAACTTTAATTAAATACCTATTTTACCCATAATTAAAATGTTTTTAAAATCAAAAAGAATATTAGTGAAAGATTCCTACACTGTTTGTTTGTCAGCACTTTCAGACTTTAGGTTTTGTTGGTGCTTTCTCTTTCTTAAGCTTTATCTTCCTTACGGCAACACACATGGCAATTCCAGAAGCTTTGTCTTCTTCAATTCATGCAGCAGCTCTGGTTCGGTCTTTTTCTATTTGGCAGACACGAATTCGTCTTCATTTTTGCTTCATATTTGTGCTTCATCTTTCTCAGGCACAGAACTTCATTTTCGGATTTCACATTGTCCTTCTCTTTGTTCTTTTAAGCAGGCAGAGGCACAGGTTCTTCTTCTTCATTCAGCTTGTTTTTACACCGTTCATCCAGGCACACGTTGCTTAAATTCATTGCTCGCGTTTGTCCATTTCAGTGCAGATTGGTTGGTGCGTTTTTTGCTTTGGCTTGAAACGCGTAAAGATCGGATGTGGACTGCATCGAAAGTCAATATCCGATGTAGGTTGTGAGCTGCATCGGAAGTCAATATCCAATGTAGGTTGTATCTATTTTCCACTTCCTATACAGGCTTTTCGCGTCTCTAGATGCGATGACTATTGTTTTTTATTTTTCATTTTAACGATTTTATTTTATATGGATTTTATGTTTAACCTTTTGCATTTTCAAAATTTTATTTAATTATAATTTTTTTATTATTAGTAAGATTTTATTATTTGATAGAGAAATATTTATATATATTAGTTAATTATTTATATTTTAAATAAGTTTTTTTTTTGTTAATGGGGTGTAGGGTTTGTTAATAAATGAGAAATGGGGTACAGGGGTGCATATCTTTCGTAAGGAGAAAATGGAGTCTAGTCAATGCTTGATATAGAAATTGTCAACAAACATAAAATTAATAAATAATCACTTATTATTTAAGGGTATTTTTGGAAATTGGAGGTGGAGGATGAAAGACTTGGAGGTTTAGGATGAAACACCCTTAAATTTTTAACCCCACCACATTTTAAACGGGCGGAAGGCCCATCAGGCCCGGCCTGTTTGGCAATCCCTAGATTCCATGAAGTTGAAGAAAAAACTAATGACGTGAAGAAAAAGAAATAGCCCAGAAACTATAGTAACGCCGTGAATATAAGCGATGGGAGTAACACTATCACTTGGTTGCTTTAATTCAGATTTAATTTGTAGATTTGGCGTTAGAAAAGGAAAAACACTATTATAAAAAGGCAAGCCAACTTACTGGAAGGAGAAAGAAGGATTAGCACGACCTATTAGACTGTAATAATAATCAGCTAACTGAGTCTGAAAGCTTAAAAATAACTTCAGAATAATCAACCACAGTTGACCTTAATTTTTGGGAGTTCAAAATCTCTATGGCCAGTTAAAATGGTATTTTTATGTATGACAAAAAACAGCAACATTGGGATTAAACTTTAAACATAGAAAGTTAGAACATCAAGCAAACTACCTAAACCACACCACGACTAGGATGAGCCTAGATAATTTCCTCGTTAAGACTCCTATTATGTTGGAGAAACCAAATATCACAATCTATTAGAAAGGATACACAGGAAACTAGAGTTGCAAAACATACAACATAGAAGGAAAAAAAGAAGGGCGGAAATCCCTCGGTGCTAGTTGGCAAGATATATTCCTTCTATAGGAAGCCCACACAATCATATGCTCGGAAACTTTTCTTCAGTCAATTCTAGCCCTAAACAACACCTAGCAAGACAAGCAAGAAGACATAATGCGTGGTAATTTGTACACAGAAAAGCTATGAATATGTTTATTGCTTTGGTTTGAGCAAAAGAATTAATAGCATCAATTAAGAGGTAAGAGATTGGGATAGTTAATGGTGTCCTAGCTTATTTATGAGCTTATTGCATCACAAGTGTAAGGCTAAATTACCAAATTCGAAGTTCCTACATGACAATATCAGAATTCACAATATTTGTCTATGAAAGCTAAACTACAAGGATGGAAAGAGCAAAAACATCGCATCTACTGTCAACTGAATTCCGTCAAAACACTAATTACTTTGGCATACATTCTTTTAACGGGAAAAAGTTTCTAGCAGACATTAACAGTGGTTTATCAATGAAATAGCTCCCCCTCAAATAATATGTAGTCAAACCAGAGCATACGTTTTGTTAACTCGTATAGAGCCCAAACTTCTCCTTTCAGCTAAATTAAATATTAGCCGAATAAATGGCATAACGACCATCGACAATACACTTTAACTATTACAAAATTATATAAATAAAGATGGAACACAACACATTTGCTAGTTTCCTAAGATATAAAGAGATACGAGAGCACAAAAAGCATACCAAACTTATTAAACAGAAAATCTCAAATTATATTCTACCTGAAATCCCCTGAATTCATTAATCATAAGAACACAAGCATGAACCGGGATTCTTTCAAAACAAATATTAACTAACCGTTACTTCTATCAAATCATCTACCATAAAATCTTTTTGTGACATCGATTACAAAATCTTCCATTTGCACCCACTGACAGAGGAACAATATTTTGATACTATATATCCAGCATTATAGCCGTCCCAATTATTCATGCATGATGATTCGACAAATTACATTAGAAAGGTTAGCCATTATCAAGCTGAAAAAATATGCATAACGGTAAAACCAATTGTTTGCAACGGCAAACACTGCCACATGCTGGTATAACAATGCTTATACCCCAACAATCGCTCAAAATTGATAGTAACCCCAATAAAGGAAGAAGAAAAATTAAGTGCTCACAAAATGTGTCGTTCTCAAATAGGCACGTAGCGTTTCAATGCCTGCTTCGCGGTGACAGCAACTCCAACCACGACGCCGCCAACGGCCCCCGCCACCGCCGCCGACCGCACCCCTCTCGCGGCACGATACAACGCGCCAGTGCCGAGTCCGGCCGCGACGCTGTTCCAGACGTCGTCGGTGTCCCTCGCCGCCTCGATCCCGCTCTCGATGCCGGCGTATAGCAGGCCAATGACGCCTAGTCGGTTGCCCCAGGATCGCCCGGCATGACCGGAGGAGTTGAGGACGCGGTTGATGCGGAGCTTAGCGGTGTCACCGGACTCGAAGGACTTTACGCCTTCGACGAGGCCGGAGGCGGCACCGCCGACGGCGCCGGCAAGGTAGCCACATCCTGTGTAGAAGGTGAGGTTCTCGCCCCAGGATCGACGCTTGCGGCGAGCCTCCTCGACGAAGAGATACTCGGGGGAAGTCGGGAGCTGGTAGAGGTTGCGAATGGGGACTTCAAGGTCCTTGTAGGGGTTATAGAGACGCGTTGGTGTCTTCGGATCCGATTCAGAATCTCGATCAGGGGTCTGGTACGCCATTGAAGAGGCTTCCAGACGGTCGAGGTTAGGGTTAGGGTTTCAGAGAGAAAAGGAACAAATCAGAGAGTCGCAGATGAACTAACGACGCTGTTTAGAGAGTTATGATTTGGAGTATGGCGGCGCGATTGACACCCGGTCCGGTCTGGTTAGTCTTTTATTTCCGGCTCGAACCGGAAATGCGAAACTTCTTGCTCGCCAAGTTTTTTCTATTCTTGACTTTGTGCGTGGCAACTTTTTATGCTTTTCTCTTTTATTGAACGAAAATAAATTTAAAAAAAAAAAACAAATTTGAATTAAAAGAAAAGTGAAGGAAAGTGGGTTTGAGCTCTTTCTTTTTATATTTTTCATTATTTTTTTTTTCTAAAAGTGTATGGAATTTATCGAATCAGAGAAACATTAAAATTAAAATAAGAACAAAAATATGAATACACCATTTAAATTACAAATTTATATAAATTTTTCTACCTCGATAATACTTAGAACCATTGTAAAAATAAACTTTTAATTACTTTTTTTCACAACTAACCTAGAAAATCTTATGAAAATTTTCAAAAAATATAAAAGACATAAATATACGCATATAATTAGATAGGGCTTTATATTGTAAATTTACACGACTATTAGCTACGTTTCTAAGAAATTCATATTATATTTGCTTCTCTAAAGTGTAAAAACATTTTCTAAATTTTGATTAGTAATAGTGATAGATTAAAAGATAGCGTGACGACGGTTTTATAAAAAGACAACTTAGAAAATACTTTCTAAATTATTTCTATGTGTAAAAGTTATACTTTAAATTATTAATGGATCAAAGATAAAGAATATCTAAAAACTACATGTTTTTAGATTAATTCGATTAATATCTAAAATGTATTTGTGATATTAGTTATAATAAAAATATTTTATCTTAATATATAGAATATTATCATATGACACACTAAACCAATATTGTTATATGTTAAAAAAAAATTCTCGTTAATATTCTGATTTTTCTAGTCAAACATATTTTAAATACTTTTCTGTACTATTTTACCATTATCAATGCATTCATTAGTTAATTTATTAATAATTCGGATAACTTATTTATCAACTTTTAACCAAGTTATATCCTCTAATTTTTTTCAGCAAAAACATATCAAATTAAAACTTTTAAGTACTTTTTTCTCTGAAAAATAGTTCCTTAACGAATGGTGTGTAATAAATAATTATTTTTATCAATTTTGTTAAATAATACTAAGTGTAGTCTAAAGCTAAACAATTAATCAAATTTAACACACACAAATCATATAATATTAAGAATGAGAAATGAATTAGTTTTGTGAATATTTTTCAATTTTAATTTTTTTTATTTTGATGATAACTTCTTATATTGATTAGGTCCGTATATGCATATAAATAATATTTGAATTTTTAAATTATATATGTGTATACGTCTCATCATTGTCTTTATAATTGTTTTGACCTCATATATGTTCTAATAGTTAGTAGGAGATCTCCAAAAAATATTTTGAAAATGTCAAATACATAATGAAACGATTTTGTAAATACGTATGTACATATTTTATTTATATATTATTTTTTGTTTGTATAGAAAAATTGGGCGAAGGGATCATAGCTCTCCGGTTCTTCTTTATTCTCTTTTTAAATTATTAAAATATTAATTTTTAACTAATTTTTAAGATCGACCATTTTTAAGTTTTTTTTTATATTTTTTATTTTTATACAATTATTTTTTATATTTTTATACAATTATTTTTTTATATTTTTATTTAATATTTATATAATTATAATTTTTTTAATATTTAACATTAGAAATAAAAATATATGTCAATTTCAATTTTACAAAACTAACTTAAATATTATACATTTATCTTATTTTTAAATGAATATTTTATTCTCAACACTATATAATGTTGGTTTAAAAACTATTATGTTTTAAGTGAAAAATTAATTATATATTTTTTTAATTTTATTGTAAAATAAATATAAGACTATAAATCAATTTATTACTCAACAATTCAACATTAGAATGACTTAAAGGTAATCAATTAATTTTAAGCATATTCCAATATAAATTAGTTTATAAAATAGTCTTTTATTTGCTAAATATGCAAACAAATTGTAATAGTATACATATACATTCGTTTTCAAACGTGCTTTCTAAATGATTATAAGAGGCCTGGTTTCTACAAACAGAGTATATATTGGTCTCACAAACTTAGGGAGTTATACAATGTTATTGTTTTTGAGTTTCCATATGAGGATTGTTGTTCATTTGCTTCCTGAATACACATTATACAAAATCATAGATAATTTACACCATGATTTTGTCTTTGGGAAATGTAATCACTACTCCTAAATTTGAAAGCCGAGTCAATTCTGGCAAAATGACAGAAGCAAGATCTGGTCTATCTCGTTTTCTCATCTCACAACACTTCAAAGCCAACTTAGCAAATGACAAAGTGTCCTCAACAGGCCAATCCATGACATTAGGATCAAGAACCTCAGAAAATGTACCTTTTTCTATAGCCTCTTGAACTAAGTGAGCCACACCCATAGGAGGCTTTCCAGTTATAATTTGCAACAGCACCACACCTAGTGAATAAATATCTGATTTAACTCCCAATAGTCCTGTTTGCTGATATTCTGGATCAATGTAGCAAAATGTACCAGCTGCAGTTGTCTTATGGTATTGAGTGCTTTTGTTCGGTATAGCAGGTGGAACTAGCCTTGCCAAACCCACATCAGTGATCTTGCTACCATAGTTACAGTCCAACAAAATATTTGCAGGTTTCAGGTCTCTGTGCACAATAGGCTCAGGCTTTGTCTGATGAAGGAAAAGAAGGCCTGTGGCAATTTCTGATGCTATTTTGAATCTAACTTTCCATGGAATTGCTGCTGTGTTATCTTTTTGGAATAGACGATCTTCTAAACTTCCATTTTCCATGTACTCATACACAAGGCATCCATACTCCGGACATGCACCCAAAAGTTTAACCATGTTTGAATGTCCTATTGTGCTCAAAACACTAACCTATGTCATGTACCAATTTCAGAACAAATGATTACTTATAATAACCTATGTTGTCAAGTAAAGAGAACTCAAGATGTTTCAGAACAAATGATTACCTCTTGTTGAAACTGCTTCTCCCCTTGAGTTATGTCAGGTCTGAGAGCCTTGACAGCAACATCAATGTTATCAAGCACCCCTTTGAAAACAGGTCCATATGAACCTTCACCGATTTTCAGGGCATTGTCAAAGTAATTAGTTGCTACTTCTATTTCTTTAATGTTGTATCTTTTAAATAGAACTTTGTTTGGAGCAATTTCATTTAATGGCTTATTCCTCTCTTCTTCTTCTTCTTCTTCTTCTTCTTCTTCTTCTTCTTCATGCATGTCTCCCTCTTCTTGCCTAATACTTTCATGCTTCGTTGTCTGAATGAGAAACATTAATCATTAAAACTGTTTTGAGGATTATAATTAATAAAAGTTATATGATGCAAAATATCACCTACCGGAGACTTTTTGGAAGATTTGCTCCTACAATTCGAATTAATGACTACATTTTGTTTTCCCTGTGATGTCTCACTGGTTTGATGATCAAACAACCTTGAAGTGTCTTCTTTAAGGAAGCTTTGATTGGATGAAGTTTGTAAAGAACTGGTTTCATCATTGTTTGAGCTTTGCCAAAATTTAATTTGTAGCGATCTTCTGTTTATACAACATTTAGCAAGCACAGAAACATATAAGAAAGAAACATTTTAAGAATGCAAATCTCAATTTTTTTTAATAAAGATTCATGGAAAAATCCAACCAAATCTATGTGAATAAACAAATATGATTAATGTATTCTCCTTTGTCATAGTTTGATTAAGATTAATCTATTGAATTATTTAGGTTTACTTTTGTTTTTAATTTTTTATATTTGAGGTACTTTGGATCTTAAATCTTAATTATAATTTCTATCTAATCTCTAGAAAACTTATTTTAGTTTTTTTTAGATTTAGTGTTTATAGACTAAAAAAATGTTCTTTTAAATTTGGGTGGACCAAAATCAGAATTCTCCAAAATTTGAAGACTAAAAAACATAGTTAAATTTATTATTCTTTTTCATTTGTAATAATTCTAGTAAAATCTAATAAAATTATTGTTAAAATGTGAATACATATATATAAGTTGGTGATTGTGCTTTTACATGTACATCATTGAAGAAAACATGTATAAACTTGTATCTATGTCTAGAAGTATATAAAATCAGTAAACTTGCATAAATTGATTTCCTTCTAATATCATTTTGGATGTTTAAACATCTCAAATTTAAGAATGATTTCATCAGTGAAAATCATGTTTGTCAGTTCTCTCTTACATCGATAATGTTTGTCAGTCCTTTGCACAATTCTTCTTTAACCATCAAATTATAAACTTTTTTCGTTCAAACCTGTTTAAATCTTTGGACCGAAAACTTTCCCTGATGGCTTTTAGAGATTTTGATGGTGCGATATTAATATTCTGATGAGAATGACCTGGTGGTCGAATATTCTGCACTTTTCTTTTTGATATGATATGCACCATGCAAGATTGAGGCAAAGATCTTACCAAGCTTGTTGGCACATCTACATCTTTAAATTTCCTGTACAATATAATTAGCAAGACTATTTGTTTGAAGAGATAAACCAGAAAATTCACAAACAAGTAAAATGTGCAGTCCTTTATGATTTCTGCAGTCATTACTGATTTATGCAGAAACTTCTGCATTGCTGTAAAGAATTTGCATGTGGTAGTATGTGAGAGAGAAAGAGAATAATGACCTTAGAAGAGCGTTGGAGCGAGAAGCACCAACAACAACATTGTTGATAGAGTTCAGAATGATGTAATTAGTAAGGGCATTTGCTACGTCAGTGTCTTGCAGAACTAACTCTTTAACTGCGACCTGAAATTTTCAGTGTTCATAATCAAAAACTGATATATAAGATATCTGCATTCATATTAAAAATAAAGATTTTCAAAGCTTCAAACTTGGTAATGAATTCAGCACCCTTTTTCGAGCACAAAATCCTCGAAAGGGAAGAAAAATCTGTTGCAATTCTTCTTCTGTTGGTGGGCGACCTTGCTTAGGGAAAACCTCCAAATCATCTACACAAACCAAAGATTTTTTAAAAAAAAAATCCATGCATGATAAATCACCAAAAATGATGCTATTTCTTGCATGCAAGAATTTAAATGGTGTTCATCAGAAATACAATGCATTGGTGAAGCATTTGAGCAATGTACGTACTGTGATATAAGTTCTTAGTTCTGACGTGAAGGAGGGTGCAGGAAGAGTTGTTCTTGAAGAGATATTCCACAGCCCATTTGACTGCATGTTGGCTGTTCTGATCGCTATCAATGGCGATCATGGTAGACTCTTCTTCTGCTGCATTTGAACCCATAATCAAGAACAACGTTGGTTTCCCAAAAATCAAAAATCTATGACTGCAATAACCAATGTAGTTGTTATGTCATTCATTCATGTCCGAGGGATTTTGAATCTTTTTCTTATATTTTTAGCATGAATGCACCTTAATCCCGTTGTATCTTAAATGTAAACCCAACTTTAGCGTATTTACAATCAGGAAAAAATACAGAAGTTGCTCACAACTGAATATATTAATATTTTAATTATATTTCTTTTAGTATACATTTTTGTATTGAAAATGATATTTTAACTTGTAGTATACATTATTGTCACCGTAATAAAAAAAGTTATCATTATTGAAAAAAATTATTAAAGATACATTTTTCTTTTTATTTTATATAGTATAGTTTTTCTTAGAATCCTTTTATATAAATCTGTACATTTTTAAAAACAACAAAAATATAAATTTCAACCATCAATAAATTCTATTACTTTTAATATAATTAATAAGAAAAATTAGATTTAAGTAATTTTAATTGAAAATAATTTATTTATATTTAAAAAAATTATATTTTTTAATTGAATTTTTTTCATAATTAATCATGTAATTTTATTTTATTTTACATTTTTTTATTTGTCTTTTCACCTAATTTAGTATAATGAAAAATTAAATGAAAAAATTTAATTACGAAATATAAAATTTTAAATGTTTAATAAAAAAAATAAAAGTTAAATTAAAAATATTTAAATTTACCAAGAAATTTTAAACTTAAATAATTCTTTTAATTATTATCTTTCTAACAGCTATTGATCCTATTTTATCCTTTTATAACATATACTGAACAGCCACATTTTTCTTGATTATTTTAGTTTTATATTCAAAGTCAATTTTAACTATTAATGGAAGGATTCTTTCTTACACGTTGCTTTCCTTTTTCTTGGAAAAGAAGCATGTAAAAAAAACTATGAAACTTAACCATTTAATTTTCACTCATCTTATCATAAAAATTTATCAACTATATATACTATTACATGTTGTATGTTAGAATGAGAGAAATGTATTTTTCCATAAACTAAGTCGTTTTAATTATTTTACTCAAATTCTAATCCTATAAATAGTTTATGCACCAACATTGATTGATTAAATGAATATATTTTTTAAATTATGCATTGTAGTTAATTCGAAGAATGTTCCTTGTACATAGGATCATAAACTAAAAGATAAAGTCAAATAATATGTCTAGAAAAGAAAACATGCTTTGCACAAAACGTAACAAAAGAAATAATTAAACATGCTTCGTTAAGGTTCCTTTTAACGTAATTAATAAACAACAAAAAACAAAAGCTATCCATTACACAACACGCTTTCCTTCAACATTATACAAGGAATCAAATAATGCTTTTTTTAACCAAGAAATATAAGTAATCTAGTTTTAATATTTATTCACACCAGTTTTTATTTAATTATAAAAATTAATAACAACATATTTTATTAATCCTCTTCATCTTTTTCGTTACTTATCATCGTCATTTTTATCTTTAGGCAATTACGTGACTCAAAAATTTTAGGACATTTTGATCATCCCAAGAGGAAAGCACGGCTATGATTGGTGTATGATAGAACATACATAATGTTTTTTTGCAAGTAAACTATCAAATTAATCTTAAAAATGAATATTATAAAATATTTAACTTCGAAAATTAGGAGTTAAATTGATTACCTTTCTAATGTTATCATCAACCAAATTTAGTACATAAAATATCATAAACTTTTCTAAGAACTAATAAATACTTTCTGAAATGTCAACCAAATTGAAGGATAAAAATGGAAATATTTTCTATATTATTGAAGATAAAAACTAATAATGAATAGTTGGTGTGTTGTCTTTTAAGAAAATCATAACTAATTTAACTTATTTTAATGTCTTTATGGAAGCCATGTTGTCAAGAAACACCAAGAGGTCCAATTTATTAAGAGAAAAATGTAGGAAGATTGTGGGAAAAACAAAGTTTAAAGAAAACATATATGCAGCTAATTGCAATGGTATTATTCTAAACTTGATACAGAAGCAACGTGATACGTGATATGGCATTAATTGAGTTAGTCCATTTTAATAGTCTTCAAGCATGAAATAAAAATATTAATATAAATTTGACCAATTCGAAATGCACATGGAAAATTATTTACACCATTTTTTATTTGGCTGTATTCTCCCATACACTGAATTGCAAATAATTTATCATACATAACTAAGAAATTTCGTGTATATAATATTTCACTAAATTTATACAATAAAATATGTCAAAAAAATGAAATAATTAATATAATAATAATAATAATAATAATAATAATAATAATCACGTATTTACGTCTATAAAAGCGAACAAAGAACACAAAAGGCATTATCAAAACAAAGGAACTCACGTTAAGCGAAAACCAAATGGAAGCGGAAGAAGAAGAAGACGCGCCACCAAACTTCTGGACGGAGAACGGTAGCCACCGCCGCCTCCGACGATCTTACTCGCTGTTTCTCAGCTCCGGTACAGTTCTGATATGCGTTCTGGTGATTGCACTTGCATTCACGTTGGTCATAATTCCCACCATCTTTTCCACGTTGCACGCATTCCCCTACCATCTTTTCAAACCCAATTCCGTGAAGAAGAGTTGGGACTCCCTCAACTTTGTGCTTATCCTCTTCGCCATTCTCTGCGCCTTCCTCAGCAGGAACAACGCCGACGAAAGTTTCTCCGACACTCCACACCAGTACGAGAAACCAAACCCTACAACAACGCCACGGTGGTACGAGGAAACAGATCGCACGTCCTACAAATCGTATAACAGGCTCAGGAGTTTCAACTCCTACCCGGATCTCCGCCAAGAGTCGCCGTGGCTAACCTCCGACGAACGGTGGCGATTTTATGATGATACACACGTTAACGGTTATTCTAGATTTGACTTCGAAGAAGAGAGCGCGGAGAACGTAGAAGTGGTAGATAAAGAGGTTCCGCTGCTACCGGCGTCTCCACCACCAGTTCCGGCGGAGGAGAGGAGTGGGGAAAGTAAGAATAAGGGAACAAGTTCAACAACTAAAGAGTTGTTGACTTCTTCGAAGGGAAAGAAGAAGAAGAAGAAACAAAGACAAGGAAGCTTTGAAAATCTTAATCGCATTCGAAATTCTGAACCTCATTCACATCCTCGAGTTTCCTCAGTTTTTCATAGTCTGTTTCCTTCTAAGAAAAGCAAGAGGAAGAAACTTGAGTCTGCTTCATTGTCGCATGTTTCATCATCCAAAACCGAACCAGTTCGTGGGAGTGTGGCCAGTTCCCTTAAATCAAACAAGAAAGATACTTTCTTGAAGGAAAATGTGGTTGTTACTGTTACTAAGGAGTCACCTTTGATCCCTATACCTCCACCTCCCCCGCCGCCGTTCAATATGCCGGCGTGGAAGTTCCGGGTGCAGGGTGACTTTGTTAGAATAAACAGCCTTAGTAGCTCGAGTAGTGGTTCCCCAGAATTAGAAGATGAAGTTGTGGAGTCACCAAGAAGTGAAGATGGTGGAGAATCTGCAATCTTATTGTTCTATGATCCTAGCCCTGATGATGTTGACACCAAAGCTGATACTTTTATTGAAAGGTTCAGAGCTGGTTTGAAAGCTGGACCCAGTTGAATTTAATCGATGCTATGTCTTTATTCTTTAATTAGTTTATATTTTTGCTTTCTTTCTGAGAATTGTTATGAATGATGTTTTTTGTTTTACCATCTTTTAATGTATATAACACCTGAGATATTAAGGATTCTGCATAGCATATGCTTAACACTTCCTTTGATACCATCTGCAGTGAAACAACACATCACCCTGCTTAACACATCACACAGAGTTAATAAGACAATGGTTCCTTTGAAAAAGCAATGCCTATGAGGAGTGGAAATAATTGAGTGAAATGCTGAATCCTTTCTTGTATTTTCTTCATTATTCACCGTTCTTGTTTAAGATTTGTGCAGTTTCTTCAAAACATAGAGAGTAGTCTCGGGTAAGTTGAGTGTAATACAAGGAAGTGTTTTACTCAATCTTACACGAAACACCACTTCTTTACTTTTTCTTCTTCTGCGTTTGTTATTTAGTTGGAAAATGTTTTTTTAATAACTTTTTTTATATAAATTTTTTATTCAGTGTAATTTTTTTACAATACTTATAATTTTTTTAAATATTGGGATTAATAAAACAGTAACAAATAATTTATTGTACAAAAATTAAAAAAAAAATTGTTAACATATACTATTTATTATTTAGTTGTAATGAGTTTAAAGTCAAGTAGTAAACTTTCCATTTTAAAAAGAAATAAATGATAATTTAACTTAACATTTATAATTTTTTTTCATTTGACATTAAAAAAATATAAAAAAGAAAAATGTTTTTTTAAACAAATTTTTTATAACGCTTAGTAGTAGCTCATGATTGGTCGTTTTAATTTTTTTACAAAATTTACATTTTTCTATGGAAAAGGTTCTTTTACCAATACTTTTTTATTAACTTTTTGACAACGCATACATGGTTTTTTGTGATTAGTTTGTTTTAAAGATTTTTTTGAACATAAATTCAAATAGACCAATAAAGTAATAACACTGTGTCTAAGGTTGGCAAAAAAATCCGTACTCGTGGGTATCTACAGGTAAAATCTGCTTCGGGTATTTAGTACCCGCGGATAAGAGATATCCACAGGTAGCGGATAGTGGGTATTTTAATACCCGCTTGTTAACGGGTCAGGTTCGGGTATCCCACTATCCGTATCCGCGGATACCCGTTACCCATTTGAAAAATAAAATTGCAATTTTATTTATTAGTTTTTTTTAACTTTTCAATTAGACTTTTTTTTTACAATCTGCAATAAAATTGGGTCAAAGCCCAAATTTTTTTGGGGTTTCTTTTCAAATTTGAACAAGGAATAGGAAGCTGCCCCCATTCCTCACCAAGTTTGTCGCTTCTACTCTGACACACGATCACAAACCACAAACTTCAATCGCGTCAGCCTTTCGACACCACAGTTTCATCACCTCTCACCGGTTGAAATCGGAATCTAGCCTTTACACCGAATAACTCTTCACTTCCAACCTTTTCCACCGTTTAATCGGACCATTTCACCGATTAAACCACCATACCTCACCGGATCTTGAATCTACACCGAACAAACCTTCGGATCTAGGGTTTGTTTGAGCCTTTTCTTCTTCGACACCAAAACCTAGGGTTCCTTGTTCTAATTGCTTCTTCCGCTGTTTCTCGGATTGTCAGCTCACTTCGTGCCAGCTTCTCATGGTTCCTCCGCATGCCACCAGGTTCCGCGTGGAGCGAGAGTTTCGCGACACCTTCCTCACTAGGTTCCGCCCCAGTTGTAGAGCTCGGATGGGGCACAGAGGAGGACCTTTTCCGGGAGGGTGGTAGGGCCGACGACGAAGTTGAAGACACGATCTTAGGCGTGGAGCTGGGTGGCGATTTGACTGATGCTGGTTTGAGGGAGGTGGGGCGAGGGGAGTAGAGGCGGAAAGGGGTTATGCGGGTTTGGAAGAAAGCGCTGTGAGGAAAAGTGTGATTTTTCTTTCTTGCGTTCTGGTGAAGTGCTCCAATCAAACATTAGACATAGATCCCTAATCGTGATGGAAGAAGATGTATGGAGCAGCAAAACTTCTCGTGTGCGAACGAGAACGAAGGAAACGACTGTTGTCTTTGAAATGAAAAATTAGGGTTTGTGAGTCATGATTCTGGATAAGAAAAGAGAATGGACTATTGGGCCTGAATTTGGGTTTGGTGAAAAACAGGTATCCGCGGGTTGAAAAAAATCCGCGGGTTTTTTTTTGCAGATACCCGACAGGTAACGGGGCGGATACGGATAAGATTTTTTAAATGCGGGTCGGATTGCGGGTAGGCACTATCTGTGCCCGACCCGACCCGTTGTCATCCCTAACTGCGTCCTATTGTCAAAAAATTGTTATAAAAAATTGTCAAAATATCATAATCCTTTTTCTATTACCATTTTACTCTTCTAGTATATTTTTTACAAAATTTACATTTTTTTTATTACCATTTTACTCTTCTAGTATCAAATGGAGAGTGTTTCTCCCTCCACCTCCATGATCTCGTCCTGCACCTCCCAATTTTACTTTAATTCCCACTGTACCCCTAACCTCTATAAATGATTCTGCCGCAACTCACATTTAAAAAATCCTACACCCCCTTTCTTCATTCTACCTTTATCTTCTTGCTCTCCACCCCTCTACGATCAAGTTTTGAAAGTACAGGTGCTACCTTGTTTGGTTTTGATGTGGTAGCCAGTAGGTTGCCTATAATGAAAAATAACATAAACAACATCCTTAATCGCATTTCGAAATGCGGTTAAGGAGTGCTGCATTCCGAAATGCGGTTAAGGGTTGTCGCACTTCGAAATGCGGCACCCCTTAACCGTATTTCGAAATGCACTTAAGGATTACCGCATTTCGAAATGCGGTACTCCTTAACCGTATTTCGGAATGCGGTTAATGGTTGGTTAAGGAGTTTCGCTCTCTTTTTTTTCATTTTGCACTTCCAATTCGATTGTCGGTACTGGTATCTGAGTGGCAATATCAATAAAATGAAGGAAGGTTCACTGTTACAGCCTTTGCACCTTGTTCTAAAAATCCATAACAATTATGGTGATGGAGGGAAGAAAAGTGAAGGAAAATGTTGTGCAGTTTCTATGCCAAATCTCTAATGGAGGGAAGATACGGAGGACCTTGCCGGGATGCCACCACCATTTTCACCTTCATTGTATTGTTCCATGGTTCCACAACCATTCTACCAAAATTAGATCAGCATCTCTTGCACCTCTCTCTATTATATATTATATATAATAGGTTTTGACTTTATTAAAGGAAGGATAGAATGGTAAAATTAGAGGTGCAGAAAGAAGGAGGTGAGGTGCAAGGAGAAACACTCTCAAATGGATATAAATCTTTCCGTATCAGATGAATGTAAATTGTGTCAGATTATAACATGTTAACAATTTTTTTAACTACTTTTTGACAATAAAACATATATCACCACTTGATTGGTCTGTTTGAATTTATTTTAAAAAAAATAATATTTGAAGAGATCAATCACAAACTAGCATGTATATTTTATAAAAAAGTTGTAAAAAAAATTATTAAAAAAACTTTTTCCAATTGTGTCACCCTAAAAATCGGAACATTTATCAATGACAACAAAAAATTTTGACGGGACACAGAAGCAATGAGTAGAAAAGAAAACTTTTTGTTGTTGTGTTGGGAACTGATAGGTTGCAAGATAATCTAATCTATGTTCTTTCTTTTGTGAAACCTTTTGCGTACAAATAAGCAACTATAGAATGGTGAATACTAGATGATGCATCTTCCAAGACTAACCCATTTGCTGTAACAGGTTATTTGCCCAGAATTTAAATTCTTAAAAGTGTTGTTCAAGTCTAACTTTTAAATCTAATACAATCCAAAAGAAAAAGGCATGCAAAACAAAGTTTATACTATTTTATATATTATACTATACAATACATTCAACACAGTTAAGATATACTACCATTTTAGAGGTGGTTCTCCAAAGTAAAACCCGGTTGTTATCCAATGGAATTCAAAAAACTAAATTATGTTAATGGGCTAAGTAAAGGATGCGAATAATACAGTAATTCACGGTTTTATAGAATCAAGGCGTTGGTAATAACTTGTGCAAGTTGTACTAAAAACATGCAATTCCAATTCGCCATTGCCTTTCTTGTCTTTTCTACAAAACAAGGACTTCAACTCAAATGCAAATTCGCAAGGGCCATTTTTCTGATTTGATTTCAGTGGGACAACAGCAGTAAAATACAGTGCCACCATGAAAAGCAGAGGGAAGAGAAGATATCCAACACACTACATTTCATTCAACTTTTCTAATATGGCTGATACAGTTGAAGGCGTTTAAAAGTCAAATTTCATATTATAAAATATTATACTAAATGGCTAAGGAAAATTCATCTTGTGAAGAAAGCGCAAGATGAAGTATATAAATTGGCTACCATTTCAATGTGTGCGGCGGCTTCAATATAGCATGTATGCTTAGTCCAACAATGCAGCTCTTTCCTGCCCTTTTTTCTTCCTGATTTAGTTTCTTCTCACATATTGAACAGTTACTTCGTATTACCCAACATAGCTTAATGCCAATAACATATCATGAAAGAAAACTGTTCTAATTATATTGGTTGGGACTATTTTCTTTGAGGGGTTGGCCTGTAAGAAGCCAACAATACGCATTCCTCCTCGTATCAATTCATTTTTTTCTACGGGAGCGAGTAATGACTCAACAAAGAAAAATCTACAACAAAAGCCCTAAGGTTGCCCCAATATGGATGCTGCCACAATGCATAATAAAGCAAATTATTACAACACTCAGACCTAGCTCATAGAAAAGACAATTTAGTAGTGCCTAAAAGTAAACAAATACTAATGAGTAACTCAGGCGGAGCAAAACTTGCAAAGCCTACCTAATGAGCCTTACTCTGCAAATACGTCTTCAAAACATCCATAACAGACCCAAAATCAGCCTTCACTTCCTTGGGTGGGTTAGCATAGCGGCAAGCCATGTCCTTAATTTTCTTAGAGTGGTAATCAATCTTGGACTGAGTGAACTTCAAGCCATGAGCAGTGCTAACCACCACGGTCCTATCAGTGGCTTTGATAACCCCACTGTTCTTGAGCTTGATCAATGCCGTCAAAGCAACCCCAGTGTGGGGGCAAATAAACATCCCGGTGGAATCCGCCTGCATTGTAGCATCCATCAGCTCCTCCTCCGTCGCCTCCTCCACAATCCCATCACAACTCTTAATGGCATGAACAGCCCTATCAATAGAAACAGGGTCACCAATCTGAATGGCAGAGGCAAAGGTTGTGGTGGGTATCACAGGCTTAAAGTCCTTCCACCCAGACTTAAAGTACTTATACAAAGGATCGGCATTTGCAGCCTGAGCACAAACAAGCCTTGGGATCTTGTCCACAAGTCCAAGCTCTTGGCACATCTTAAACCCTTTGTAAAAGGCATAAATGTTGCCAAGATTCCCACCAGGCACAATGACCCAATCAGGAACCTGCCAATCAAACTGCTGTAGAATCTCAATGGCAGCAGTCTTCTGCCCCTCAAGCCTCAAACTGTTGAGGGAGTTAGCCAAATAGATAGGCAACTCAGCAGTGACTTCTCGAATCAACTGCATGCACCCATCAAAATCAGTGTCGATACTCAACACAAAGGCGCCATTGGCAATGGGCTGAACAAGCTGGGCAAGAGATATTCTATTAGCAGGCAAAAACACAATGGAAGGAATCCCTGCGGAAGCGCAATACGCGGACAGCGCTGCAGAGGTGTCACCGGTGGAAGCGCAGCCGACACCAACGACGGGGCGGTTCATTTTTCTCAGGCGATTGACCTGGCTAACGAGAACGGTCATGCCGAGATCCTTGAAACTGCCGGTGTGGCTTATTCCGCAGTGTTTGACCCATAAGTCGTTCATGCCGAGGAACTGTTTGCCGAAACGCTCGGCCCAGAAGAGGTTGGAGTTTCCCTCGAAGGCGGAGACGATGTCGTCGTCGTGGATCTCGGGGAGGACCCACTCCTTCTTGCTCCAGACGCCGGAGCCGTAGGGCCAGGTGGTCTTTCCGACGCGGGAGTCGAAGAGGGAGCGCCAGTACTCGCCGTCGAAGCGCTTGAGAGCGGCCATGTCGTGCTGGACGTCGAGGAGGCCGCCGGACTGGGACCGGTACACGATCTCATCGAGGGAGTAGGACTCCGTCGACGAGGGGTCGGCGTTGAAGGGCACGTACTTGGCGGAGAAGAGGTGGTGGTCGTGCGGCGCATTCACGCGACGGGCCTCGTCGCGGATGTTCTCATCTGCGGGGCGGCGTTGCTTGGCGGCGGCGGGGGCGGGGGCGTTGTTCTGACTGATAGGGGACTGGGCTCGGATAACGAAGTGGGCCGCGGGCTTGGGAGAGGCCCGTTTAGAGGTTTGGAGAGAGAAAGGGAGAGACTGAAAGAGAGATGTGGAAGCCATGGATTGATTTGGAGTGAGATTCCACCAATGCATCTCATCATGCTTCCTCTTTTTATATTACTCCTTTCCACCCATCTTCAGATCTATGTTCATAATAAAATACTATTTCATTACAAAATAATACTATTTTTTATCTTATTATAATAATTATTCACCTTTATTTTCCTTTTTTTAAATTAAAATTATACTTTTAAAATTCTTTTTTTCAAACACAACCATTCACATTTTATTTTTTTTTACCTACATGGGATGTTAATGATGATGGCTTCTCATATTCTCATGGAACGTGGTTTTTGTGGAATTATTAAGTTCACCTGTGGTATATATAAATTTCACTTAAAATAAATAAATTTTTATTAAGCAAAAATTATCTTCTCATTAATTTATTTTTCTTCCTTTCATGGACAAGAAACAACTATCAAGCTACAAATACAATTTCATGAACAAATATATTAATTGTATTCATTAATTTATTTTTCTTCCTTTCATTGACAAGAAACAACTATTATGAAATTCAAAAATTACAAAAACAATTTCATAACTGAAACAGATATATTAATTGTATTTATTAATTGAGAAACTAAATCATGTAATAAGATAACATTTTATTCATCTACTAAGATATAAATATTACTTGTAGTGATGCTCAACAAGGAAAAAGTTAAGTTGCAACCAAGAGAGAACTCAAACTCTTTAAAGTATATTATATGATTAGTAGGTGACAATGTTGGGAGTCAATAAGCTACTAATCATGTTTTAACACATAACTGAGAGAAGATATTTTTCCTTTTCATATCTTCCACCAATTTGTCTGTTATTAACAATCCCTCTACTAAAAAGACAAAAGAAAAGTCAATAAAGTAATATTAACAGCCCATTCAACATCATAAATTGTATTTAGAAATTTTTAAGGTGAGCTTCTTATTGTAGTAGTTTTTATCTTTTTACGAAATTATACAAGAAATATGGTTTGTTTCAAGGTTTAGCAAATGCCATTAATACGTTCATTGAGATTTTAGCTTTTCTTTGATCATTTAAAAAATAATTTAAAGTTCATCTAGATTTCGTTAGTGCTAAGATGCATTTGTCTGTGCATCTAAATTAATTTTAAGATATCAGTTGTTATTCAGGCAAGTGTATTATCGGTCAGTGTTTTGTTTAGATTTGAGTATTCTGTGTTCAAGGCACCTATTATCCACAACAATCTGGTTTGGTGCTTTTAATAAAATTCTGGCTTCATATGATTAGAAGCACCATACTTGTAAACGTTACCTTCCCCTCAGACAGTCGAAAGAACTGAAAATTAACATGTTCAAATGCCATCCATTCATTCGGTGCAAATGTTGTACCACTTCAATTTCCTTAATATTTAAGTTGGCCACGAGATTAAGGTTTCAACCCCATTCATATGAAGCTTATGCCAACGTGAATCCATAGCTAGGGCAAGGCTTAGGAAAAGACAACTTTCCCAAGACAACCAACACAAAAGACAAAAAATCTACATGTGTGTCAAACAGAAAAACTATCCATCAACTACATCTAGAAAGAAAAACATATTAACCAGATTAGTAAAGGCTCGAACAAAGTTTGTCCATAACGGAAACTTGATTAGCGAGCTCTCTTGTTACTGCACGATGGACACTTGTATTGCTTGATGTGCTCTGCCCTAGCAGGGGTTATCTTCACGCATTTGCCATGGAACCACTTCTCGCAGATGTCACAGCAAATCCAGAACTCATCAGTGCCATAATTCTCACCACATGCCCCACACAAGGTCTCTCCATGTTCATCTTCATCTTGCTCTTCTAGTCCTTCATCCTCATCTTTTGGTTGTAACAATGCCTTTGACTGTCTGCCCTGGGTTTCGGAAACCCGCTGCTCCACCAGCCAACAATTACATAAGAACACATTATCTGAGTAAAGGAGAACCACAGACAAGATGACACTAGCCATACAAGTCAGCTATTCTCAAACTCCTCCCACATACATTTGCACGAACATCTATACAGAACCCAGTGAATGCTCTATTAACAGTCATTGATGCACTTTAAGAACACGAGATGCTGCTATCAATAAATGTCCACATTCTAATGTTCTTATACACTGAATTAAAAAGATAACAACGGAAAACCATGATATAACATATTAGGATCCCTCATGATCTTTTTATCTCACCATCTATCTAAAGTATTTATCCTACTCCATTGTTCATTCGAATGTGAGGTCAAAACTAATACAAAATATGCAAAGCTAAGGATAAATTTCTTAACAAATTGTAAGTGTAACACCTAAGTCTTTTAAAACAGATAGTTATTGAATGGAAGGTTATGACAAGTTATACTGTTTTGGGTGACAGGGTCTAGAATGAGGAAGAACTCTTTTACTTATTGATCTAAACAATTGTCTCCCTTTTCGCTCAAAGCAATCAATTAAACTAACTTGCTTTTCTATTCTTCCTTTTTTCTTTTCAAATTCAGTGCCGGCCAGTTTAAACCATTACAGTTAATACGAAACGTTTGCACCTTGAAATGGCTATGGCAAGGAACTGAAATGTAAGCTGCAACAACCCTTATTTCTAGCCTTTTTGAAGTTTATCCTAATGTTTCGATTTCTAGGTCTCAATATCAATTTTCATCTTAGGACATGGAACATGTCAAACCAATTCTCTATTTTTTCCATTTGAAAAAAAAAATGTGCATCCAAAAGTCTCACAATCAATGTCAATAGTAAAATTTATAAACACCTTCCTCGCTTAATTGACGACACATTTTTTAAGGACAAACTTCACAGAAGCATTGAGCTTCAAAACACAATACCTTGAAAGGTTATCAACTTTAGCAATGTTATCTTAAAAGACCTCAGATCAAAATATTGACACTACTTGTGGGAAAAAAAGGAGAGTTCCAAACAACTAATATACATGTCAGGTCTAGATTTGAGGAGAAAAATATTGTTTACCACTTTAGAGTTAGACTTAGATTTGTTTCCACTGTTGTTCGAAACTGAAGACTTCTCTTTAACTGGCTTCTTTGTTCCACCACCAGTAACAACTTCAAATATTGTTGGTAGTTCGTTGATCATACTGAATAGTCGTTTCCTACATAAGAAATGCCAAATCATGAGTACATCGATGCATGAGGAAACATATTCAGATTACCAACTATCAAGAGCAAATACACAGCCTACTAAGTGATCACAGAAAGAACATTCATGTAGGTGTCAGATAGGAAGCCCACTAGGGATATTCCATTCACATGAAACTAATATAAAAGCTCTACTGCTTTTTTCTCCTTGCATCATATTAAGTCAGTAAACAGTAGTCACGACACTGTTATTCTTTTTTTTTTCTCTCTCTCTCTCTCTCTTTCTCTCTCTTCCTCTTCAACATGTTTTTCTCAAAGAAATAGGCAAAATGTGTTATTATATTCTTCAACATCTTTGCCCTTGTCCATGGTGGGCAACTGCTTCTACAATAATTAATCAGCAACAAAATTATAAATAAACTGAGATAAAAACAGTGATGCAGCCAAATAACTATTAAAAGGAGAAGAAAGTTCATACTAAACAAGAGGTAAACTTGTAGTCAGCAAGGAGGGTGGTGAAAGAAAAAACATGAGTTAAAAAATCCCACAGAATCTTGACTGAACAAAGGTGATAAATCAAAAAAGTTTGACCTAAATTGCTTCCTCAGTTCCCTTATTTTCAACCTCATCTCGAACCAAATCCTTTACAAGTTGACATGAGATATGAGTTATTCTCCGAGTAAGATATACCTGTCAGTTTTATCAAATCCAAATCTGGCTCCAAAATAAAAGGCAAGGGCAAGCAACCATGTATCACTATGAACAGCAACTAAAGATAGCCAGTCTTTTTCCTGCATGCCATCCCTAGCAAAGTTAATGCCCAGGACAGGCTCAGGAAGCTCTGGAGGAACTTCTTCAACAGGTAAATTTACTTCCCACTGCTCACTGGGTAATCCATATAAGCACAAATTCTCCTTCTCTGAAAGAATAAAAACAAAGGATATATAAACAAATTCATACACAGATAAACTAGCTACAAAGGAAAGAAATTTCACATGGATAAAACGACTGGTAATTCTACCTTTACAGCATACTTTTATTTGAAGCTAGAATAACCCCATAACATCTTTACTCCGGAAAACAATTTACTGCCAAGAGCTTTTTAAGAAGTATCAAGCATTTCATGTCATCCTAGCTCTGCAGCTAGGGTAATAATACAATAATACTCTAGGGGAGAATGATGCTCTGGATTACAAAATAGTACATTCCCCTCAACTATGTAACTTTGTAAGGTCGTAACCAATCACAAACCGTATGGGGAAAGCCAGAACCATACCAAACCTAGTGACCTACTGTCATTCCACAAGTGTCTCTCATATATCCAAAGTCTACGCAATATATTTTAATCATAGAAGGAAATGAGTACCGCAATATAATTTACAGTTACATTAGCTAATGTACAAAGAAGGCAGTTCAACAAAAAAAAAAAGAGGGGTTCGAAGCTTACAGTCAGATGATAGAGAACAATAAATTGTCATCGTCAATTGAAATAAATACATGACCAAGTCACCACAAAAATAAAAGCTACCCATATTGAATTGACATCCCTTTATAGCAAGAGCCTCAAGATGGGTACGGTGAAAATCAAACACTAGACCAAGAAAAACAGTCATGCTCGAATATCGAGCTAATTTCAGTACATGTACTAGAAAAGCAAGAACATCAGGAAAACTCAAGAGCCAGTAACTGCAAACCGCTAGAAAAACAATTCAAACCTAAAATCAGGGTAACTAACCAGGATCACATTGGCTGTAGAAATCTTCAACATCTGCAACAGCACAAACAGGCCATAAATATTAAACAAGTACGAGAAAAAAAAAACAAAATCCTTCATACATTGAAACATAAAATTAAAAAACAAAAAAAAGATCAAAATCCGTCACGTGCGACTCATCAAACTGAAATTCCCTGAAGGTGTAGAAATGCGAAAGAAAGGATTCAATTCATCCAATACAACAAACAGGTCTCACGTTCGGTTTCCGTCTAAACCACAACAAACTGAATGTCGTAACGGAACAGTAACTGGTCGCAGGCTAACATGTCATTCACAACCGAAAATGACAAAAATAAATAAACCGCTACAGTAGATCAGTGAACAATCCCCTGCCGTGATTCGTGATTTATGATTATTATTATTATTTTTCTGGTTCCATAACTCATTAACCCATCATGAAAAAAAAAAAGGAATAGGTATTTGCGAAGAACAGTGGTAGATAATTAATTTAACGGTGCATGGAATTTAAAATTGAAAAGCACATTAGTTACGTTACCGGTGGTGAGGGCTTTGATGATGCCTGCTCTTCGCCCCTTGAAATCCTCGAATATGTCTTCCACGGAGCGACTTCGCGCTTCCATTCTCAGAGAACGTGAAAACGAGGTCGTTTAGGGTCTCACCACACTGCACGAACGCAACTTTGTTCACAACAAAATTCAGAGAGAGAAGAGAGAATAGAAAAAACGCAGTCGCAGGGTATTATGGTATGTGCTGCGTTTGAGTATAGTGTAGTGAAATTTATTTCATTTGCATGATGAACAATGAATCCTCCTCCTTCAATTCTCTGTGCTCGCGTCCACCTCAATTAATTTACAACCTCATTGCTTCCACGCATATCCATCGTCGATTTTCATTTTCATTTTCATTTTCATTTACTTTTTCCATATTTTATTCCGTACATTTATATGCAATGATTCAATCGTGTGGGACCCACCGGTCACGCAATTTGCATCCATCTCTTCTTTTTCAACTGTCGTCTTTATCTTAATAAATATATCGATAAATATTTTAAAAAATGTTTTCTTTAAATAATAATTTTAAAAATTTCTAAGGATAAAAGAATTAAATAAATATATAAAAACACACATTATTGGAATAGAATAATTTTAATCATAATTTTTTTTCTCTTAAAAACTTCGAATTTCGTCCAAATATATTAAATTTCTGCCCCTTTTTCTGCGGTTTTATCCAAGTTGCTATATTTAATATTTATTTACATTTTAATATTTTCATGTACGGAACTCAGTTTTTTAAGATGCTCGTAACCAGGACAAAAATAGTGATTAAAGACAGTGGTATTTTAGAAGAGAAGAGAAAAAGACCAGAAATTTCAATGACATTAAATTAAAGAGAATGGTATTTTGATATCTAAAATATATTATATTTATTTGACACTATTTTTTATTATTTTTTATTTTCTCTTTAAAAAAATATATAATTATTTTACTCCAATCAAGTGATTGTTTTTTCCTCGAATTAATAGTTGGCATGCTATTATTAAGATCTTCGTAGCACGCAGAAGTTGTTCTGTCTTTACTTTTATAGCAGCTTTCATACGACAACTGCAATGGTGGCTACTGTTCCAATAAACAACATTATCCACTCAAATATCTATGTAAGGAAAATGATTGGCGTATTAAAAATAAATAAAAAAATATTTCGATACATATTTTTTTAATATTCTAACATATATTTTTTTTTACTAGTTGGTTATTTATTTCTTATTAACATATTTTAAACTCAATAAAAAAATAATATATGTTTGTGTCAAAATGATGTAACAAAAATTAGTTTTAATATATCATTGGCCATAGAAAATATCGCAACTATAAGATGTGTCAATGGTTACAGAATTGGAGAAACCAAACATCAGAAGCCACGTAAACGAATTTCAACAAGACATGTTGCAGCATAGAAAAACACTGTTATTGACAAATCAGTTCAAAACAACTTTAACAGGTCCATGTCAACGTCGAAGGAAATCAAAACAAACAATAATAAACAGCAACAGTGTAATGAATATGAGCCAAGGATGACTTCCCAATGGAACACAAGCAGACTGGTTTAGTCATTCACATATAGACAAATAGAGGCTGCTGCTGAGTGGTGCCACCACCCTTATCAGATGTACAATTCTGCATAATTCTTGCAGCAGTGTTAGATGCATATGTGGTATCATCACCGTCTCTGTAGTTTTCTATTTGATGCATGTTAGATTCTGCAGTATTTCCACGAGTACGAGTTGATTGTTGAAGCTTTTTAGTGTTGAGAAAGCGTCCACCAGCACCTCTTGCTCTATTCACTGCATGTAGATGGCGGGACTCGTGAAGATACGGCTGCATGGCAACAGTGTTATTAGTTTGATTTAGCAGAAATTGTAGAGAAAAAAACATAGACATGTTTAGTACTTTTCGATCCTTGATGGGTTTGTTTTGTACTTCAAGCTTTGCTCGGTACAGTCTTCTTCTCAGAATAGCATGGTACTGCTTTGAATTCACATATATGGGTTCTTCTTTAACGTCCAGTTGCAGAGGAATTCTAATAGGAGCAGTTTCCACTGGCTGCACATTAGGAATCTCATCAGTGTTTTTCAGAATTGCTCTTCATGCTGCTACAACTTTCATGGTTTTGTTGTGCAAGGTAATTAAATAATTTAGAGAACTAAAACAGTAAGAAACATGACTCTGAAAAGAGGATGCAGAGAAATATAGGTAAAACTGTGAATTTTAGTATCAGGGAAGTTTATCAGATCTCATCTCCAATTGTAAAGGCCAACAAAATATTCTTGTAAAGATTGCATCTTCAATTGTTCAAAATAAGAAAACCTTGGTGTTCAAGATAAGACATAAATTCCCCACCATAAATAATAATTTTTATAAATAATGCATAGAGGAGAACAAACGAGATGCAAAGGAAAGCTGAGGAACTTTTTAAACTGACAGATACTCCACAGAACAACTTTAACCTTTATGAGCAATGAGAATATGCCATGCTGGTGAATTATCCGCAGCACAACAAACCTTAAAAATAATTAAACCATGGATTACTGCTGAAAAGAATCTTAAGGTTGTAAGAAACTGGAAAAACAGTGGATAGTGTTGAACTCTTGAATGTTCCGTTTAGAAGAACCACATTAAGTTATAAACAGGATTTTCCACTGCAACATTTAACATTCATGTGAAATTTTGCTTGATCAGAATTCAGTCCAAATTAAGAGGAGCCTGCATACCACGTTAATAGTAATGGAAATACATGAATAATGTGTACTGAAGTACTAATTACCATAGACTGTGGACCATATGAAGAAGCCATAAGGTTGCTGTAGCCTGGATCAGCATAGTGAGCCTGGAACACAAATTTTAGGAAAACATATATGCATATATCTTCCATCCAGAAGAACTTGAGAATATATCTACTTACAAGTGTTTGGCTGTGATCCAGTAGAGGGAAGGTGAAATCCTGATTCTGCATAAATGACCTATGCTGAAGTGTTGAACCAGTAGAACTATGCTGAACAGACATTTCACCTATCATCCAAAGCAGAGAAAATACTCAACAATATGGTATATGAAGTAGCATGCCAGGGAATTTGACAAGAATTTTCTGATGCCGAATAAGCTATCTAAGACAATTTCCAACTTTGGAAGAAAATCTTCTATCATATGTGTGGATAAAACTTTTATCCAATAACCAATGCTAAGGAGGATTTAATGCAACATAGGATCACATCACATCACTTTCATATACCTGTAGTGCTCCATTTCATTTCTATTGCGAAACAGTGTACTGCTACAGTTTCACGGCCAGAAATACATACCGCAATAGCAGAAAGAAATGACAGAACCCCAGTTGATAAGTACACAAGTATTCAGAATTGTACAAAAAGACGGTTTAAATCCAATTACCGGATTGTGCTGAACCAAGTCTGGTAGAAGATTGACCCGAATGAATCGAAGATGAATCCTGTTCTTGGAATTGAAAGCTCAACTTTTTGCTCCTGTGGCATTGTTGTGGCAGAAAATCCACTTTTAAGCTCAAACTTCTGGATTCTGAAGTCCCCCATGATGAACAATTCATTGTTTTCTGACCTCTTGGACACTTGACTTCAAAAGAGAAAACAAAAAGATAAATAGAACTGATAAACCTTGATCTGGCTATAAGTTCAGATCGTCATCACACTTTTTATAGCAGCCAATATATACTCCTCTTGAGAGTTCCAAATAAAGTAAGTATATCAAACTCTAATGAAACATGCCAATTTTACAGCTCCCTATAAACCCTATGTGCATCTGTGTTTCAGAAAATACACTCTAGCTTGTGGATTGGGAAAAGAGATTGTGGAAGAAAACCCCATAAAAGGTACAACATGTAATAAGAACTTGACAGAGAGCATCAGAGGAACAATTTTAGCAGTTCAACTCTTGGATCAACTTATCCTTCGTCAACCATGATATCTGAATTGCCTTACAGAAAACAACAAGCAGCTTTGCTAGACATAGAGAAAATGATATTTGCTGAAGAACTATTTGTACTCTCCAATTCAATCAACAACAGCTACAACTTACAAACCTATCACCTCAGGCAAACATAAGATTCCAATTTTTGGAGTGCATGAACAAAAGACAATTTATCAACCACCTAGTCTCCTGCAAAATAAGAAAACCCACTATCTATCTAAGATTTGTTCCATCATCCTAAGCTTCAAGAACGACCCTTTTACTGATTCAAGGCATGTCATGAACTTACAAATGAAAGAAGAAAGAAGAAAGAAAGCAAAGATAAGTGGAAAAGGAAAAAACAAGAAGAGAGAGAGAGACCTTGGAAATTGGATGAATTGGAGAGGAATCAGAAGGTGGGCATGTCTTGTGGGTTGAAAGTTTGTAAGCTAAGAAGAGACTGAGTCACACATCACACTTGAATGAGTGCATCATTGTTTTAGTCTTTTTGGTCTCATGGCTTTAGTGCTAAGAAATTCTTGACCCTTAAAGTGGCTTCTACTGAGTCTTAAAAACAGTGACTCTGTTGCATTAACACACACCAACTACACTCATCTGTTACCTGCCCAACTTACCATGTTAAAGAGAAAATAAAAAAGACAACATTTTTCAAAATGAGAATCTAAGTTTCAAAATATCTTTGAATTAAAAATGATTTATGGTGATGCATTCCATTCTTGTCGTTTTGCTGTCCCTACTGATATTCCTTGTTGTCTGGTTTTAAAAAAATGAAATAAGAATTTTGTAATGGAGCATGGCATCGCACTCTTTCATCATCATGCTTCCTGCTGCCATCATATGCTTTTCTTATTACATCTTCAATGCCTCCAATTTTTCAACCTCAGTTCTGTGCTGCCAAACCCCATTAATGTACTCTTTTTTTTATCATTTCTTCTGCTTATTTAATTCTTGCAAGTTAATCATTACACAGCTTGATTTGTATTAAATCTGCAGAAGACAACTATTTTCTTTCATTAACTCACCAAAAGAAGAGCGCTGTCATTTCAATTACATTCAAAAACCTCTTACTATATTAAGCTAATAAACAAATGATATGGCCAAGTAGAAAAAAAGAAGAATGACATTGTACAAATGATTATGAGTTGTTGTATGAATAATTTCATGTATTATTAATTAATTAATTAATTAAAAATCATACAATTAATTTTTTTTAATGTGAATAGGGTAATAAGTTTGTAATTAGAATATAATGTTAAAATTGGTTACACTTTTAGTTTATTTAAATTAAATTCATAATAAAGGTAATGTTAATATCAATTTGATTTAAATGTACTTAGCTTCAAAGAGTTATTATATTGCGGTCTACTTATAAATTATTATAATAGAAATTTTTAGTTTTTATAGTAATTAATTACTCTAAATGTTGTAGACAACATTTTGATTTAATGGACTAGTAATGTAAAATAAATTTACTAAAATTCGTGGAAATTAAACTCTAATAATAATAACAATAATAAGAATAAAATATTTATAATAGTTTTTAAACACCGTAGAATGGTAGTATCTGATTGAAAAGGAAAATATTTACTATATTTACGTTTTAATCTAAAAAAATTGTTTTTTCCTTTTTAATTAAATTTTATAATATTTAAATTATTAACAATAATTTTATAGAATAGTATCAACAACATCATAGTGTTCCCATAAAAAAACAAAAACAAAAACAAACGCATAATGATAATGAATGCTTACTCACAAAGAGCGTTTTATTACCTTTCTTTATTTCCATAATGATGCAAGATTCTGAGTATGAATTTAAAGAAGTTGATAATAATTGAACAAAGATATATCCAACATAATAGTTAGTATTTCTTTATTTGCTAAATTTATTGTTTTGAAAAATTATTTACACTTATTATCTATAAAAAAACAATATTAGACGTAATTTTGTTCTTCAAAAAGAAAGAAAATGTTCTCAGTTAATTACACCATGCAAGGAACTAAAGACGAGTACGAAATAAAATAAGTTGATTTATTTTTTAGAATTTATAAGTAAACATTATATTATTTAAATAATAAAGTATATGTTTGATCCTATTTTTGACCATATATTATTAAATTCTAAAAAATCATGTTAAAGGTTAATATATTAATTGAGAATTTTATTTTAGGTTAATATATTAAAATTGGGTATTGTACAAAGTAATTTTTTATATATATAATTCAAATGCATAATAAATAGATGCTTTGAAATAAATAATGTAAACTGTAATGTTTTTTTTCAAACAAATATTAAACCATAATTTAAAAATCAATTAGTTATTATAGTTCTAAAATATAGTTTATATACTTTAAAACATTTATTTATAGCAAATTTAAATTGTCCATAAACATTCTTGAGAGTGGTTTAGGAAACATGTCATTAAATGAGACTGCTTAACAAAAAGCAGAGTTTCTTTTCGAACAAAGTTGCTTTATCCATAAATAGAAATCACTATTATACAATTTGGACTAGTATTCTTGAAACCAATTTAAAATATATTAATAAATACATTCCTCACTTTATAACCCAATTTTAAAATTGAATTAATCTTAAAATTCACTTCTTAATAATTCTTAAATTAAGTTTTTTACTAAGCTTCAACTAACATTAGTATAGTGACTATTTTTCAGTGATGGTTTGTGTAAGGTACATTAAGGTTAAAAATGGCAGAGTATAAAATTCGTTTACCAGTCATTAAACTACTATTACAGCAACTAAATGGTAGCAGATGTGTCCGAGGGTCAGATAAACGAGCATTTGAGGTTAAAAGAAGTAAACTTTGAATTTAAAGAGGGAAAAAAGGGATGGGAAAGGTCAATCTGAGATAATCTATTACACAACCAAAGCCTGAGAAACCCCAAAAGATGTATATGCATGCATGGGTTAAAACAAGGTCATAAAATTATCTCCCAGAATTAGCAAACTTGGCAAAAAACATAACATATGCCTTTAGAGATTTCGCATCAGCTGCAGATATCCTCGTTTAAAACTTATCAGGACAACCACTTTGTTTATTCTTTTCAAGCAAGGATTTGACTTGCCAACAAGAATGCTAATAGCCAAGTCGTCAATAGTCCCGTCCCTTGTATGGCATTTCCTGTAAATATTGATTTCAGAAGATCGAGTTCTCAGAACATTAATAAGCAGATAAAGTTCCTCAAAAGTGTATATATAGGACTACAGATAAGATTAAATATCAATTAAATACAAATTTTTTAAAAAAAAAAAAAAATTAAGCACGAGAGTTCTTACGGGCAGGTAACCCGGCATGTGTATAGCTTGCCTAGGATGACCAAGGAGCTGTCCATACTGAAATCAGATTATAATAAGCAATTGCCCTGAAGCACCAATATTTAAGAAAACAGTCAACAGAGGGATAATGCATGCGATCTTATACCTGTGGTGCATTCGGATGAAAATATGCTTGAGACGGCATTGGTGCTACCTGAGGATTATACACCATAGGTTGTGGACCAGCAAAAGTAGGTCCAATCTGCAAGACATGTGCAAAACAATCAAGTTTATTAACAGAACGAAGGCTGGGAGGCCATTATTAAGCCAAACCCAACAATTCTGCATAACTTCTTTGGCAAACTATTCTACGCAATCAACAAAATGAGAACTTTATCCTTATATGGATTAAGTAACAATCAGAAATTTAAAAGACCATAAGATTGGACAACCAAACTGATCATTATAACCTGCACTAACGTGCGACATGGATATGTGGAACAACCAGGTCCATTTCTCATAAAATCACAAACCTTTTATAGAAGTAAATCCACTCCCTAATTATGCATTTCTATGTATTCAATAAATGCACCAAATGACTTACTCCAATACCCATGGGCATGCCTGGCATACTTGGTACAGTAGTTACATTAGTTGGAAAATAGAAGGAGCCATCGGACGGTGGAGTGGGAGGCCGAGCAGGTGATGGAATAAAACTCTTTGCATTAGGGTTAAGCTTGAATTCCTTACAACATGAAAGGGGAAACTCAGACATAAGACAGTAACATAAAAGACTAGAACCAGACAGCGGGAAAAAAAATTCCAGTCAAAAAGTTGGGCTTGAACTTCCATACCTTTGCATTGGGATTCAGAGTTGATTTTTCAGAAGACAGTGAACCAACTGATGAACTTGGAGATAAGCCAGGACCAGAAGATGCTGCAGGGACTCCAACTGAATCTGACACATATCGGGTCCCACGTGAATTTACAGATTTTGTTTCCCCATTAACCTTGCCAGTTGCTGAACCCTCAATTAAATCTCCATGTGATCCCATCTTTTCATGAGCTTTTAATGAAGTATGAATTGAAGGGGCATAGGAGCTAGCATTCGGAGATAATACCCCTTTATCAGTGCCATCCTTCTTCAAGTAGAGTGGTCCCTGTGAATCTGCGCCAAAAATTGCCAAGATTAGAGGAATACATGTATTATGAAAGAAGCAGCCACCAAATTGAAATGTAGGTTATAGCTGCCATTCAGAAGCACTTATGAAGAGTACAAACAGAAAGCTTCAGCACTTCCTTTACAATAGAAAGAATAATCAACAATATGAAAATGGTTGCTTCTTTTGCATCATTTCATGCACATCTTAAATCCACTCAATTTAAGAAAGCTAAGAAAAGGATTTCACAGACCCTCAGATTTTGACAGTTGAACATCCTCAGCTTGCTGCATCAATTGAAGAAAAATAGAGAGACTTGGAGTGTTAGAACTAATATCTGTCTCATTAGATATTTTCCTAGACACAAATTTAAGTGATAATGCACAAACTTCAACTCACAATCACACTTGCTTCCTTAGTATCATTGTCTCCATGTTGATTACTAATTGAGTTCTCCAGAATCCTGTAGATTTTGCATATTAAAAATCATGATAACAAAGAATTTAATTCTTTTTCAAGTTCAAAAATGATGTATACAAAACAGAACAAAAAGAACAATTTCATACAGAAGAGAAAAGGGCAACAAACACCTGCTTTCCCCATCCACCGATGAATAGCTTATGGCAGGGAGTTCAGATGCTAACTGCTTAGCATGATCATAAGAACCAGAGCGGCTTAAATCCACACTAGTACTTGACTGAGATGATTGCGTGTGATCCTGCACACATAATTAACAAGTACTAAGGTGAGTTTAGAAAGTAAAATAATTACTTCATAAGAGGAGGGCGAGACAATGACAAAAACTTCAAAAATGGAATAGTTTCATATCAACATTTTTTCCCCAACAAGACTCAGCTGCATCAATCAGAGGTTCATGTTGTACCAATTTCGAAAGCATAACAAGACTCGGGATTGTTAGGACATGTTCAAACAGAACATAGTGACTAATGTGTCATTTAAAATAATAGTCATGTACCAGAATTTTCACTAATATTTTCTAATCAAGTAGGAGGCAACAAGCCATTGTCTTGAACACATGTTGGGTTCAGCTCATTTTCAAGAAATAATCATTTATGTTTTCAAACATTTTGAGAGAGCTTCTACTCAAATCAGCAATTACTTTTACAGAATTGCATAACCAAAGATTTTCGGAATGAAAGAAAATCTAAAAGAAACCATTTACTTAAAATAAGGTACACACATAAAATATGGTAGTTCTAACAATTTACACCTTGGGATCTTATTTAGCCTTACAAAACTGGCTTATATGGTGACACAACCTAAGTCTTATATAGGTATGACATTGCTCATATCTATAATCTATATGAAAACTTAACATAGTATTTAATCCGACAAAAAAAAAGGACAAGCCAGTAAATGTGACAATGACACGATTAAGAATTAATAAATAGTACAGTTTCAATAATTAAATAATAATTCAGGTGATACCACAGAGGAATTTGCCAATGTTCGAGCTCCATCATTTCCTTTTCCACCACTTATTTCACTAGACCTCTTAACAACCGAACCAAATACACCACCGAAAGTATCAGAACTGTGGGTATCAAACAGTACATCCTCATCAAATCCACTGTCATCAGCACGTTTGCCCCTATAAACTGAAGAGAATCTAGTTTCTTCATCAATATCAAAGTCTTCATGCAAGTGAAAGCCTCTTTCCTGTTAAGAAAATTTATGTAGGTTGTTGAATTCAATTAGTCAATTAAACAAAAAACAGCAGAAATTCACAAGCAGCAATGAAAATAAAGAACGATAAGTATTGAAACCATGCTAACCTCCGCAAGATGAAGATCTTGGGTTTCCTCACCCTCAATTTCTCTTGCTATTCTTAAAGCTTGCTTTTCCAATTCTCTTGTCTGAGGCCCTTTTTCAAGCTTTGTCGTATAAAGTTCCTCATTGAATGTGCTTTTTACACCAAACAATGCCTCATTTGTTTCAAATTGATCCCATCCTCTTAAAAAATACAAAAAATAAATAAATACCAATGTAAACAAAAATAGGCATTCTGTGAAAATTTTGAAATTAGTGAATTAAAGATAAAAATACATGTGTATAAGATAATCATGGTATTTTAGCTTATTTCCTATACTCACTCCAGCCTCTTTTAATCATTAAGGATATAGCACAAAAAATCCTATTTCCTTTTGCTACATCAAGAACATAGTCTCAATCAATTGTGTGGCAATGATCTTTTAATAATTCCTTTGGCAACATTTGTTAGCTTCCATAAATGACTACGGAATGAAAGCTCAAAACTATACTTGAAGCAACACAAGAAAACAAATAGAATACCTATAAACCCTCAATCTTTATTAAAATCAGATTCATAACAAAGGGTTTAGATTACTATAGAAAGCAAGGTGAATTGACCCTAACCAGAAATATGGTCCCAGAAGTCATCCAGAAATTCAGGAAGTACATGTCTATACCTCTAAGGAGGTTTTATTTCGTCTCCAGTTTTTATTCTTTCGACATACCAAATATGAAGTGTTCATAATAAAAAGGAGAAGTGTTGTCAATGAAATTTGGAGAAATATATTATTCTAAAATCCACTACTTACAGCTCGACACTTCTAAAGGAATTTCTTATTGTATACTGAAAAAGTGGTGTACTAATGAAGACAACAGTCCGAATGGGAGTCAAAGTGTCAAGAAAAACTGATATTTATTATGTTCACAAAATTATTTTATAAAAAGTGAGCAACCTATTCCAATGGCCATCAAATATGTTTTCCAGTTCTGGGCATTGTGGATCATCTTCATCAGGTACCCAAGGTTTTAATTCTCTCCCTAGCTCAACATGACGAGATTGAGATATCAATGAATCAACCATGATTTCCTGGTGCATATCCTGGTGAGATTCATTAGGTAAACCAACCCTGGCAATAGCAACATCCTGCCATGATTGAAACACGAATGGTGTTATCAGCAAAGAAGTCAACAATGTGTTAAAAGCTACTTCTACGAATCTAAATTCTCCAAAAGTATACAGCATTCCAACAAAAACATTAGCTTAGTAACTACCATATTCCAAAATACATTCCAAATAGTTGAAAAGTAGGAAACCTGTGCTATAACTTGGACAACGTCTTTGGCAGGTATAATTAAAATCTTCATAGGGGGCTTGCTGACGAATTCTGCACCAGATTTCTGTCCTCGTGACAAACCATCTTTTGTTAAGCGAGCCATTTTCAAAATGATTCCTACAATATGATCATTTTATAAAATTAAATGAAAACAGCAGCAGAAGCTTTTTTAGATAGTGGTCTAGAACAACACTAGTGAAATCCCAGTTGAGCAATAACTACCAAAACAAAGTTCTATTAAAATAAGACAAATCCAAACAGAAATAACAAAATATTCTAAAAAGCATAATTTCCCTAAATATCATGCTTATCCATTTGGCTATTAGGCACTGTGAAACAATATAAGTTAATAGTATTCACAATACAGCCAAAATCAATAAAATTGGGGAGAAATTTGTTTTTAATCCCTATACATTAAGTAAAAACTGGTTTTTGTCCTTATACTTCTAAATTGATGAAATCAATCCTTCAACTACTTAAAATATGTGATTTTTGTACCTCCAATATGTGACAGATTTCATCAATTTGAAATTATAAATACTAAGACTAAGTTTAAGTGAAAGTACAGAGACTAAAACACATTTTTCCAACAAAAAATACAACAGAACATACCAAAATCTTTTTCTGTGTTTGTCGCATGAAAGACTCCAGAGTACGTGGATCCATTTTTCAAGTGGACTTCCACCTGGTGCCCAATAAGACATGTTGTTACATACACTAAACGATCATGTGAAGGATTCTCGTAATTGCCACCTTTACTGCCAGTCACCGCACCTTTGACAACAAAAAAAAATATCAGCATTCTGAATGCACCAACAAATAAATAATAATACATTACACATATCCGAATTTTACCTGTATTTGTTAATCTGCTGGCATTTAATTTGCCAGACAGGATTTTATTCTCAGATTTAATTGTCCCTTCTCTTTCAGATTTTCGGCGGCTGTATCCATTGGAGGACTTGGGCTGCCCAGGCTGTTGTAGATTCATCCTCACTTACAGCCCCTGCCCCTCTAATCTGGGAAAAAATAAATATATATTCGTAAGACCAAAAAGAAAACCCAAAGGGCTTACATAAGATTTCAAGGCAAAATTTATGAATCCAGCTGATTTTCCAAAATTTATGCCAAGTTCACAAAGCTATTTGGTGGTCATTAGATAAATCATGAAAATACAAATTTTAAAGTGATTAAACGTAATGAACAAGTCTATTTCTAAAATATAATGCAACTAGGACAGCAATTTCTCTGGCTATTATGCTTGAATTATGCATCGTTCAAAATGAACACACCTCTAACAATGCATATGCAAGTTGATAAAATAAAATAAACATTTCAAAGATAATTTTGTAGGCAAATTTTGAAACATTAAACCTACTTTTTGGTGAATAACTAAAAATTGTTCATATGGTAACCATGAACATGGTATTGTAAGGTATAAAAGTTCATGGTATACATGTTAAAGAATAAACAGAAAAAAATCTGACACACTGGAAAAGTAGAGAATCGGGTGGAAAGTATACATCTCCGTACAAATGACTGTAATTGTAATCATAAAATAATATTCAAAGGGACGTAAACTACACTGTTAAAAAAATACAAATTACTCGTAATAAATTTGTAGCGTCAAAAGGTTAAAAGAAAACATAAAAAATAAGGCTCGTGGTTGAAGGGAAAACAATGCCCGTAACTGCTATTTCCAAGAGGCATTTAAAGAGCATTATACATTATACATATATAAAAACAAAAAAATTACCCGCATAACAGCAAACAAGCCTGGGCCAATGAGAAACTCGTGGTTTGGGGGGAATTTTTACCCAGTTACCTCTCATTCTTCCCTGGCCCCCTCTTCCCCGTTCCAATCACAACCAAAGTACTAAAATTTGTCTACCCTCACTCCTTTATACCAATAACCCTTTATAAATCAGAAACACACATTGGCAAAGATTATATGAGGACTTGCAGATTATAAACGTCCATAACTCCGATCCGAACTCCTGAAGCATAAGAATTATTTGGCATCCACTCCCTACATTGCGAACTTACTTGAAGTTCTTTTTCTTTCGGAAATACAACATTTACCGAAATTTCCAGTATTCCAAACCCTAGAAGAAAGAGAAAAATCAGAAACTGCAGGCCCACGATGTTATACTAGGCCATGTGGAAACTTGCCCTAAAGTACAATGATTGGTAGTTGAAGTTAGAACTCGAGATTCGTGCGGCGTAAACTATCGCCAGTCCTGTTTACAGTTCCCAGGCGCAGATAAATCTTTCTTTGTGGTCCTACTTGGGAAACTGCAGTTTCTCCTAAGGTGGAAACCCTAATTTACGAGCTGTTTTAAGAGGATCCAGGCATGCATAGAAACAAATAGCAAGCAGAGAGGTATTGGAAAGAAACGGAAGGAGGAAGAAGGCAAGAAAGGAATTGAAAACGAAGTAACGCACCTGCGAGAGGTTGATCAGAACCAAACTGACGGATTCCGGCAGAGGTTGAAAGAGGAGCTAAAGAGGGAAGTTTGTGTCGGTTAGGGATTGATTGCGGCGATTGAGGGGCTGCTTCGGTGGGAGGGCGCCGTGGCCGGACGAGACGACGGAGAGAGAGAGAGACGGCGGAGGAGTTCGGTTTGGTTCTCTCGGCGTGATCGGGAGAGAGAGAGAGAGAGAGAGTGAGTGGTTTTTGAGATTTTGAAGGGAGTTGCGAAGCGAGAGACGAAGCAGAAACACCCAAAAGACAATCAAGAAATGATCTGCTGTGGTTGGGAGTATCGTGCGCCTTTTTCTTGAATTGTATTTGTATGGTTTAGTTACATGTATTTTTGTCCGTATAACAGTTCTTCTGTCCTCCAAAAACTTATTCACCGTATCTAATGTAATAGATACGGTTAAAAACATTTCGTATTACTGTGATTTACGTACCGTCTAATCTATTTAATAATATTTTTCACAGATAGATATTCAATGCATCCATGCATGCAAAAGACAAGCATTTGATTACGGAAACTAATAAAACTAGTTAAACACTATTAGTTTCTCTTAAAAAATTGTTAACTTTAATCATTAATGTCATAATCTTACAGATTAAATAGTTTAAGTGGTAGTTATACTTAACAGCCATATATATAATTTAGTAAATCATTTTCCAACAAATAATAATGATTTATAACTTTAATTGTCTAATTAATACATTCATTCTTACGAGAAACCGGTAAGAATCCCATTCACATTATTCCCAATAAACTAATATAAAAATTAACAATTCCTATTACATATTCTTTCATTTGGAGAAAAAGTATTCTTATTTTTTTTTATATATATACAAGACCGCAGAAATGTATTTCAAAACTCAATTATTTTATTTTCTGAAATATATTTTAAACATGTATTTTTAAATTAAATTTTGAAAATATAATTTGTAATAATTACCCCTAAAATTTAATTCAACTCACAAAAAATTTTACTCCTAATAATTCTTTATATGCAAGTTTTTTAGTTTTAAATTAATAATCAAGGATATAATGTGTGTGTGATGTGTGTGTATATATATATATATATATATATATATATATATATATATATATTGTGACGTTAAAATAACGATATAATAAATATATATGTCTTTGAATTCTTTAAAGTAGTGTTTGGATTAAGAGGTGGATAGAAGTAATAATGCGTGAATGAATTTGAAGAAATGGAGAAAGAATTGTAATGTTATTTGAATTAAGGAGTTTGAATAAATGGATGAAATGATTGGAAAGAAAAATTTGAGAGTATTTAAATAATATAATAAGTATGATAAATTAAAAAAATGTTTTAATTAATAAAAAAATATGATTACCAATTTGTTTGTCTTTGTGTTGAAATTTGATATAAGTTTAAAATTATGTAAAGAAAATTATATTGAAATTGCTAATGATAAAAAAAATTAAAATTGCAAAAATAGAAGGACGTCCTCCAATTGTCAAATTCGGTTTAAGCTCGACAAATTAGATTTCACTGGTCAACCTTAACAACAGATGAAAATGTCGTTAAGTTCGGCAAAGTCAGCAAACAAGCTTGATAAGTTCAGTTTAGCTAGACAAGAAGCTCAACAAGTTCGGTTTATCTTAACAACCTCAGCGAGCAAGCTCATAATGCTCGGCAAGTTCAGTATTGTAACACTCCAAAAAAGGTGCTATAAAACGTTTGACATTTTCTAATATAGATAAAGGTACTTTAAAAAATACTTCCATTATTTAACAAAATGAATAAATGTCCAAAACTTAAACAATTTCTTTATTAAAAATTTTATGCGAAGTACATTTAATATAAATCCAAAACAAAAACCCATATACAAGTTCCTCACTCCTCACTACTGTGCATCTTGACTTTTATATCTGTTCGTGTATAACCCAAGTCATATGTGATCACAGGTAGAAATCACATTCAGAAATCAGCTAATATAAAAAGAATAGGTAATTAAATATTTAACAATATTATCTATCCAACAATTCACACAAATATAGTATAACTCACCCATACTTTACATCTCTACTCATTTATTTTACTGGCTCGTCGTGTCCTTTACAGTGTCAAAAGTTTCATAAATAAGTTAACCCTCGTGTACTATGTGCTTTACCCGTAACATTTTGTTTACTCTGCCTGTTCTACCAAAGTCTTACAGAATCACCTTGCCTGCTCAACAAAGCTTTTACAGTCAAGGTTATCCTACCTGCTCAACGGCCAGGACTAGCTTTCTTGGCTTTCCAAATCTTACAAGTAAAAACTCCACCTGCTCAAGTAAGCCTTGCAGTCAGAACATTATACTCAGTTCTAGCCAAACCATAAAAAGAATCAAACTGGATTTACAGTTACGGCAAATACACACTTCTCAATTCAAAACACTGCACTCATACAAAGATTTTTCTAGCATAAACCAGCCAAGTACACTGCTCACTAACGAGTCAAACCAAGTAACTCAGCCCACTGGCTATGCGGCTAGACACTAATCAATCCAGCAATAATTTGCCTAATCTGAATATTTAGGTACTTAAGTCTGTTCAGCCACTGTCCAAAGTCAGCACCAATCTGCTCATCACCCTTTCTCCCCCAATGTGCTTTAATTAGGAATGAAGAAGCCCCCGGCCACCTAGAATCAGCAGAAAAATTTGCTAGACACTAAACCAGTTTATTCTGGTATACTCTATGTGAAAACCGTGATTCAAGGTTGACTGTTTTTGGCCTAAAGATACAGTTTGATGTGTGTATTTCTGGTGCAGTATAAATGCCGCGTTCCTAGCCTATACACCAAGAGTTCAAATATACTTAACCACTTGGCTAACCATTAGCCCACCCAAAAGAAGCATACCAAGCCGTGACAGACTAGAACATCTCTGCAGAACATGTGTATTTCTGTTTGGATCACTGCACCACCCGCCAGTCACTACTCTTTGAATTTCTCCTCTCACGTTAATTAATTGATTGGAGTAACCATAATCAGCAATCATGCATCAAAAAGTTATACTAGATTATACAGTAAGATAACATAATAGATCACAACTGTGCTTTTTGATGATTGTTTAAATGCACGGTACGACAAAGATATATTCTCTAAAAAGGGATTTCTAACAGCATAAAAGTGGTGCAAAAGACAAGTGCTTTCTGACCAAAAAAAATGAAAATCATAATTACCATTACCTACTGCAATGTACCAGAAGAGGGAAATGGACCAAGAAATACAACCCCTCGGCATCTTGGCTACAGAATGAAAATTAATTCAAATAACTTGTATTGGTGAAAAGGCCAGAGTAAGCTGGCTCACCGCTATAAGAAAACTGGCAAATATATACACAAGGAAGTCTAGTAAGGCATCTCCTTCAGCTAGAAACGTGTCCCAAAGACGTGTGACCAAATGGAAGGGTACCTAATTGCATAAATCAGAAATCAGAGTCAACAAAAGCATAAAATTCTGCCTATTTTTTTGTAGTTCATAATTTCTCTACTGACTGAATGTACAAGTTCTTGAGGCTTGATATGAAGCCAATTTATAAAACATGCATGCAGTTCTTCTTGGGAAAAGACTACTGCACTTTGGTGAGAAAAAAAAAGTGTTGAAAGCAAACCTCTCGAATTAGAAGACAGTTGAACCAGCGGAAAGCAAATTGAAGAAATTCCAATCCTTGCTCCTCCATAGGGCTTGAAACAGGATCTGGTGGAACTCAAAATTCATTATCAGATTCAATTTGAGATGTTCTAATCATAATATACACCATGTGTAAAGAATACGCTCCAATGATTTTTGAACTTGCTCTTGCTGAAAGAATGTTGATCTCATCATCCGAGCGTTCTGCATCAGGAATATCATAATACTGAGAAATATAGTCACGATACTCAAGGCACTTTCTTCTCGAAACTCCTTCCCTTCTATCTGAATTAGTTGGTGCATATCCCTGAACTCCGGAGTTCATCATTAAATTTTTAATAAGAAAAGCAAGTATCCATAGAAAACATGTGACTAACCTATGTACTTCTTAACATCTCATAGGGTAAATACTCATTTTTTTGTGTGGTCTTGTTTATAGTTTATATGTGCAGCACCGAGATCCCTATGTATGAAAGAACATTTCTGCAAAGCCCGCCCTCAATGATATTTTTTTCTATAAAAAAGAATCAGATATGCCAAAATAAAACAAGAATACACACATCCTTATAAAGTATAAACTAAACTCCAAAGTACAACTGATAACTGTCATGAAAGTACATGCTTGAGTAAGATAAATGGTATATGATCATAGAGCTTACCAAGAGAAGTCTCCACACTGTAGGACTACATAATCGATTCCATCCCTCTCCCATAACACTCCATTACCACCATAATTTATGTTCATATGATATCCTTAAATTCTGTTAGGTTATAAGACTTAATACAGTACATAGGATGAAGTTTCCACGGTTTCAGTGTAATTTTTTGTTTTATAACTACGTAGTTTTCATGTGATTGTTGAGGAGTAACCTCATCTACAACTTATCTACCTCCACCCAACTCCATCCTGCACGTTTTCTCATTCTCCTTTGTTGCATAAGCCTTCTGACTTCAGCTACTTCATTCCATAAACCCTTTCTTGCATAGACATGTGCTAATGTTAAATATGGTGCTGCATTACTTGGTTCCATCTTGATAAGTTGATCAGCAGCCTCCCTCCCATGTTCTACATTTCCATATATCTTACAAGAACTCAAGAAAGAGCTCCAAATTACATAATTAGGATCATAGGGCATTTTTTGCATTAAATCCCTTGCCTTACTCAAATTCCCTTTTCTAGCATAGAGATCAATCAAGCAAGCATATTGATCAATATCAGGAGACAAGCCATAATTTGTTGTCATTTTGTTGAAGTATTTCACTCCTTTGTCAAGCAATCCTGCATGATTACAAGCTGTTAAGACAGCAGTAAAGCAGATATGATCAGGAACTAACTCTTGCTTGGTCAGTAGACAATCAAAAAGTTCCAAAGCCTCTGAACTTCTCCCACATTGAGCATAACCCATGATCATGGATGTCCACAACACATTATTCTTCTCAGAAGTCTGATCTAACACGCGTTGAGCCTCGTCAATATCGCCACCTTTTGAATACATATCAACCAAAGCACTGGCCACAAACACATTCCTTTCCGAACCCATTTTAATAACAAGAGAGTGCACTTGCCTTCCCTGAAGGAGCAATGCAAGGCTGCTACAAGCATTTAAAATCGTGCATAAAGTATGATCAGTAATACCCAAATTTTGCTCCCTCATTTCTACAAACAGTTTCAATGCATTTTCGCTCAACATGTTTTTAGAATATCCAGAGATCATGGAATTGTACACAACAATATCCTTCTCACTAGTTTCAGCAAATAAGAGTACGGCATCATCAATTTGTCCCTGATTTGCATAACAGTCAATCAATGAGCAGACCACAAAATTGTTAGTATCACATCCCTGCTTGATGATATGAGTATGAAGAGCGGAGCAATGTTGAAGGCCACCAATTTGCCCAACACAGGCACTAATGACACTAACAAAGGTAAGACAATTGGGCTTAATTTGGGTGTATAGCATCTCTTTGAACAACAATAAGGCATCTATTCCTTGTCCATTGATCGATAATCCTGTAATAAGTGAAGTCCATGAAACCTGATCATGTGTTCTGATGCCACTAAATACCTTCTTTGCATCCAGAATAGCAAAACATTTGGCATAGAAATCAATAAGTGCACTGCAGAGGAACAAATTATCTTCATATCCAGATCGAATCATGAAAGCATGGATTTGTATACCCAAACGCCAATTCCGGGTTTTTGCACAAGAACTGAGTGCAGTACAAAGAACATATTTTATTGGCTTCCTTGTTGATCCATTCACTCTGCTTAATGACTCCAGTGCTCCATAGATGCTAGCAGTTTTAGAACACGGTTTGCCAAAGAATCTGCGCGTGAAACCATAAACAAAAGAGCTTGAACAATGCACCATATTGCAGGGCTTGTGTCAAATAAATCTTGCATACTACCCAATTGAACCCTTAACATTAAATGGAAAAATCCAACTAAGCTGGCCTTTTTCACCCCTGTTTCTCTCAGACCTCGCTGATCCATTCATTGTGCTTAGTGACTCTAGTGCTCCATAAATAGGTACTGGAAAGAAAAAAGGAAGGAGGAAGAAGGCAATGATGGAATTGAAAACGAAGTAACGCACCTGCGATATGTTGATCAGAACCTAACTGACGGATTCGGGCAGAGGTTGAAAAGGAAGCTAAAGAGGGTAGTTTGTGTCGGTTATGGATTGATTGTGGCAATTGAGGGGCTGCTTCGGTGGGAGGGCGCGGTGGCCGGACGAGGCGACGGAGAGAGAGACTGCGGAGGAGTTCAGTTTGGTTAGGTTCTCTGGGCGTGATCGAGAGAGAGAGAGATATTTTCAACAAAAGTAACTTCTAAACTTTATACACCCAAACGGTAGATTTACCAGTCGTTTTATCCATATGAAATTTCTAAAAAAGACGATGATATTTTAACCACTTTAATAATTTTTAACGATATGTAATTTTTTTAATAATTGAAATGGACAAATCACAAATTATCATATAAATTTTGTTAAAAAACATTGTTAAAAATATATTTTTCATTTCTAAAGTGCACAATAAACAATAATGATATCAATGACTTTTATTTTTGTAATTAAATAATATAAATAGTCAAACCCGCCAAAATAATTTACCATTTTCAACATATAATCTAGATGATTCATATATAAATATCATGTACCTGTTTTATAGATAAAAATATATTTTCCAGTTACATATGATTTAGACAAGGCCATTAATACAAGAAATAAAGTGTAGTTTAATGTTCATGCACCTTAAGCCATTCACGCCTTCTTCTCAAACTGATCAATCTCAGATTTTCTCCTCTCTTTTTTATCTCACATAAATGCTTTCATCCTTCTCTGTTACTTTAGCAAATCAAACCAAAGAAACATAAAGTTCCATTTTTTCTTCCTTCTCCATCCTTTCAAACCAAACGCACCATAAAGTCTTCGTACCATTGTCAAAATTTGAGTGATAAACAAATAAAAAAATAGGAATGATCAACAATACCTTTAACAATGAGAATATTGCCCTTTTTTTTCAACCGTACAAGTTAGACCAGTATGCCTTCTTACGTTTTCCTCTAATCATGGGTTGAAAATAATTTTGACGAATTTAGATTAGAAAAATATATATTTTAACTTGTGTCAATTTCATCTCGTATACATGTTATACTCAAATAAAAATAAGGGAATATAAAATCGAGATAAGTCTATCTGATCTTTACAGTAAATTCTTTAACGATGGAAAACAACCAGCCATGAAAAACAATTGTGAATATTAGCATAGATCACAAAATTTGTTCATTATAGACACACTATTCGGATTGATTACTATGAGATGAACGTCAACTATATTCAGGTTGTGTCGTTCAAAATTCAAATGTTGTTCAAAAATCTAAGTATTAAATTAAATTATTAGTTCAAATAGTTTTGATGATACTTGGAGAAGATATCCAGGTAAACTTGTTTCAGTTGTGAGGTCAAGTTATTATCAAGTATCTTCACAATTTATCCAAGATCGTCCGATTCAATCTTTTGATTTCTATTGATACTCTTCAATCACCGTCCGGTCATACTCTAGAATATTTCTCTCCTCCAAGCCCAGTGAAGACCTGTCAAAGGTTCTCGGATGCTTAAGTCAGTATATAGTCCACACATTAAATTTGGAACAGTAATAAATGTGCAATCAATGTGAACCAACCTACCTCCTACCTTTTACTTGTATTTATAGTTTTTGTCGTGAACCTAAGATTAGCAGAATCTTAATCACGACCTAATCTCGACCCATGACTCTAATTGCATCTTACTTTAATCCTGTCATAAACCGAAGATTATGACTGACTGTATGTCTTTTCAAGACAATTCCTCGACCGTCTGGTCATCAAACATAAGATTGAGAGTTAACAATTAATATAGTAGTAATGTAAGTAACTTATCTTCTTATCTCATACCTTATTTATAATTTTTATTGTTGAATTTTAATTAACGTTACTTTAATCATACTCTCTTCTTACTTGATCAATGTTGTACTTTAATTATCACTAACCAGTTGCTTAGTTACCGATTCACGATAACTTGCTAGATGATCTGAAACATAATTACTATCCAATCTGTAGTTGATCGAATGGTAGTATCACGGCGACCAAGACTCATGCACCCTTTGTACTGCAATGACGAATCAAAGTCCACCCACAAATCAACACGATAACGTTCTAGAATGGATTCAAATTTTGCATTGAATCATTCAAACTTAATTTTCAACCACAGACACCTGTTCACGCATTTATCCAGTCGGCCCGCTGCCCAGCAGCATCAATATAAATACACAACTAACTCAATTGTTCATCATCAATCAAACTGATACTATCTGATACCTAGCTTCACCCTCAAAATGGGAAACAGATTGCTTTTGGTTCTTGTAGCAGTGGCCCTTGTTACGGTGCCAAAAAATGTGAGTGCTCAGAACTGCGGGTGTGCTGAAGGGTTATGCTGCAGCCAGTATGGGTACTGTGGTACTGGTACAGAATACTGTGGCACAGGGTGTCAGCAGGGTCCTTGTACCACACCAAGTTCCCCAAGCAACAACGTTAATGTTGCTGACATTGTCACAGCCGAATTTTTCAACGGCATAATCGATCAAGCTGATTCTGGTTGTGTTGGCAAGAACTTTTACACACGAGATGCTTTCCTCAGTGCTCTCGATTCCTACACTGACTTTGGCAGAGTTGGTTCCGAGGACGACTCCAAACGCGAGATTGCAGCTGCTTTTGCTCATTTCACACATGAAACTGGACGTAAGATTGCTATTATAAATCTTTCTTAGTGTTCGTTAATTAAGATCAAATTTACATCTTTTCTTATCTCATTCATGTTCTAACTGGGAGATTGGGTGGTGCAGATTTTTGTTACATCGAAGAGATTGACGGTGCAAGCAAGGACTATTGCGACGAGGAATCGATTGCACAGTATCCATGTTCTTCCAGCAGAGGGTACCACGGTCGTGGTCCGATCCAATTGTCGTGGAACTTCAACTACGGACCAGCAGGGGAGGCCAACAACTTCGATGGATTGGGCGCTCCGGAAACAGTGTCGAACGATGTTCTGGTGTCTTTCAAGACAGCATTGTGGTACTGGATGCAACACGTGCGGCCTGTCATAAACCAGGGTTTCGGTGCAACCATCAGAGCCATCAATGGTCAACTTGAGTGTGATGGTGCCAACCCCTCTACTGTTCAGGCTCGTGTTAATTACTACACAGAATACTGCAGACAATTGGGTGTAGACACTGGTGATAATCTTACTTGCTAAATAAAAGATATCATTTTTATCTGTATTTTTTCCCCTTAATAAAGAATTGAAGGCTTTGTTGCCTCATCAATCTCATTATTACTGTAATCGCTCTTGTGGAGTAAAATAAAAATAGCATCACTTTTTGCTTTTGCATTTTGATTTTTATTCTATTAATCACAGTACGCCATGAATATTTTGCACTTTATTGTATGAAGATGATATTTCATTTTATTGTAATTTACACAAAAGAGAACAAAGAGAGAAATGGAACCGCAATTATTATTAAGAGGATAAGCCAAGAAAAATGGAGAGGGTAACGCCGAGGGAGTAGGCTCCGACGAAGGTGCCAATCAATTGAGGAGGGGGGCGAGTGACGGCGCCGATTCCGACAATCCCGGCAACGCCGACGGGGAGGCGCACCATCAGCGCCTTGGAGGCGGCGGAGACGACGGCGTCGGTGTATAGGTGGTAAGCCCATTGTTTGAAGAGGGGGAGTGGGAGGGTGTCGTCGTCGGGATTCGGAGGGAGGCGGCGGAGTGCGGCGTCGATTTGAGTGCGATCGGGTGGTGCTGGGACCCATTTTCGGAGGAGCGCGTGGGTGGCGTTGGCGTGGATGTAGTCGGAGGCGGTTTTGAGTTGGTACGGAAGCACTCCATGGAAAGCGTGCTGAGTGAGAGCGAGGCAGTGGGAGAAGGACGAGTCGCATACCGAGTCAAAATCGCCCGAGTTTGACAAACTATTCTCCACTCTCTTTGACGCCGATAACGATGACCCCATCTCTCTCCTCTCGACAATTTTCTTCAAGCTACCTTTTTTATTTCACACAGAAAAAATTGAATGAACAGCTGACTCATAAATACTCCAAAAAGTCAATGATACAGAAAAAATAATAATTTAAATTATGTCATGGTGATATTTTTTATTAATAATTATTCAGTTAAAGAAATTAAGCAGAACAAAACTAAGCTGCCAATTTTATTTTTTTAAATATTAAGGAAAAGTATATAATAAAGTTGGGAAAATTATATTTTGAGTTCTAGAGTTGGTTGAAAATGATTTTGAGAGTCTGTGAGAGGGTGGCGCTGTGTGGCTTTGAGCGGCGGTTCTCACCGTCAAATCTGAATTACAACAGACCGGTGACGGTATGCGGCCTCCGTTCAAGCTACAAGGCACGGCGACGCACGAGGATACTCTCCAAAGAAAGCATTCAAGTCATTCACGCTCTTAAACTCGCCAAATCCCCCGACCACGTTCTCGACGCTAAACTCTCACGCCTTTTGAAACCTGACGCCTTAAACCTGTTCGACGAATTGCTAAGACAAAACGAACTCAGTTTATCCCTCAAGGCAACTAACACTGTCTCTTTCACTTTCAATGATCATGACTTTTTTTTATCTATTTTTTTTTATTTCAATTTGTACCGTAGGTTTTCAACTTCATTCGCGAGGAGGTGGGGCATGATACGCTGCTGCAACTCTACGCCGACATGATTCTGTTGCTCGGAAGAAACAAGAAAATCGACATGGCGGAGGAACTGTTCTCTGAAGTTTTGGAGAAGGGATTGAAACCGGACACGAGGATGTGCGGTGAGATGATTGGGGCGTATTTGCAAGCTGGGATGACGGAGAAGGCGATGAAGATATACGGGTCCATGAAGGAATGGGGCTGTTCCCCCGATAAGTTCATTTTCACTGTACTGATCACAAATTTAGAAAGAAACGGACAACAGCAACATCAACTGGTGGAGTCTCTCAAACAAGACTGTCTTCACTATGTGGAGTTCCCTGATAGATTCCTTCAACAACTTCAAGAAGATAAAGTAAGATTTTGCATATGCACTTCATTTGTGGGCATATATTTTTTTTTATGAATAATAATAATGATGTGTGTTTTCTTTTGTGTTCAGCCAAGAAAGAGACGTGTCGATCTGGTGTGAAATTTTGCAGCTTTTTCTTCAGGATGGTGGTGTGGGCTCTTGTTTACACAAAATTAAACTTGAGTTGAAATCTCATGTTACGGTGATTATTATATGCTCATGGCATGTCAAAACCTTAGTAGTAACTTGTACCTCATAAATCTGATGATGCTTTCACGAGTTATTGGTAGTGCTTGTGATATTGATTTGAAAGTTGGAGTTTTTTCTTGAGAACAACGTTTATACACAGTAATATTAGGGTGTGGGGGAACGAAAATACAAACAATCCTGTTGAAACAAATTTGTATTTAAAACACTTCTCCTTTTATCATTGTATTAGAAATCTGATTACTGTGTAGATTCCTTCTTTTTTCTCAATGCGGTTCAATTCCTTGATATCATTGAATTTGAAGACCATATGCTATGATTTCTACCAAGAAATGGTAAGGAACTATCATCACCTGCTGACATTACTGGAATGTGCATATATAAAAAAATTAATACAATAAAAAGCCTCTCTCTCATTATTTTTGTCTCTCCTTTACAAGATATTACAAGGCAAAATACAGGTAAAGATTGGTTAAAAGAATTGGTTCATCTCACACTAAAGGGGAAAAAGATGGGATGTAAAGTAAGGAAAGAACCAGAAAACTGAGTGACTAAATACAGAAAAATCACAACTGCTTCCTTGTTCAGTTAGCTAAATGGCTCGGACAACTGTTGAACATGCTGTGCCACATAAACGCACGAGAAAGTACCATCTCGAGCTCCTGGTGCGTCCAATTCTTAGTTGGAAGGTGTTGAAGAAACATTACCAATTCTTGGAAATCAAACCTCTGGAGCTGATCTGACCACTGATAAAACAGTCATAGAGATTAGATGATGTTCATTCTCTACAATACATAATCAGTATCACTGACAAAAAAAACAGACTAAATATACATTTATTCTAAAACGAATGTACTATAAATTGTTACAGAAATAGAAGACATAAACAATAAACCGTACTTAGGAAAAGCATAATTAGAATGTGTGTTTTGAAGAGAAACCAGAGAATAGATTTATTTAACTAGCATCCAGAATGTCTCCTACAAGACCTGAGGACTGACAATAAATAGTAAGATGCAGCACATCAACTTACTGAAAGTTTATGTAACATGGCATCCTAAATGGAACCTAATAAATAACGAATGGACAATAGGATATTAACATTGATACAAATGAAGAAACAACAAGCTAACATAGAGCTTCTCATTAATCTTTAGTTTACTTATGACCACCATAATCAGCAATCATGCATCACAAAGTCATACAGTAAGATAACATAATAGATCACAACTGTGTTTTTTTATGGTTGTTTAAATGCACAATATGACAGATATCTATTCTCTTAAAAGGGATTTCTAACAGCATAAAAGTGGTGGAAAAGACAAGTGTTTTCTGACAAAAAAAAAATGAAAATCATAATTACCATCACCTACTGCAATGTACCAGAAGAGGGAAATGGACCAAGAAATACTACCCCTCGGCATCTTGGCTACAGAATGAAAATTAATTCAAATAACTTGTATTGGTGAAAAGGCTAGAGTAATCTGGCTCACCGTTAGAAGAAAACTGGCAAATATATACACAAGGAAGTCTGGTAAGGCATCTCCTTCAGCTAGATACGTGTCCCAAAGACGTGTGACCAAATGGAAGGGTACCTAATTGCATAAATCAGAAATCAGAGTCAACAAAAGCATAAAATTCTGCCTATTTTTCTGTAGTTCCTAATTTCAATACTGACTGAATGTACAAGTTCTTGAGGCTTGATATGCAGCCAATTTATAAAACATGCATGCACTTGCTCTTTAGAAAAGACTATTGCACTTTGTGAGAAAAAAAAAAGTTTTGAAAGAAAACCTCTCGAATTAGAAGACAGTTGAACCAGCGGAAAGCAAATTGAAGAAATTCCAGTCCTTGCTCCTCCATATGGCTTGAAACAGGATCTGGTGGAACTCAAAATTCAGTATCGGATTAAATTTGAGATATTCTAATCATAATATACTCCCACATTTCAAATATCAGTTATCTTTTAAAAGAAATTTTGTTTCATTTCATTAGTCAGTTCAAAAACACAAATCATTATTTACTCATTTTGCTTTATTTTTCAATTTTATTCTTATTTTCTCTCAGTACAGCCGCAAAGTGAAAAAAGAGAGAGCATTAACATAGAGTGACAGGATAGTTACTCAAATGTAATTATATTTTTCTAAAGTGAGGTTTAACACATTTCGAAATCCATATTCAAAAGTGCAGTCTTAAAGTTCGTGCTATTATTACTTGAAAAAAAAAAGAGCAGTCCTGAGAAAAGGTTACCGTCAATCCTCCTGACCAATTCCTTCAACTTAAAAACAAGCCTTTGAATTCCTGGTTGAGCAAATGTATAATGGTCTTGCATGCCGTCAAG